>VWYH01004579.1:1499584-1617395 GCA_013399365.1 Pampusana beccarii | reverse complement strand
CCGCCCGGACACGCCCCCGCCGGCAGCGGCCATCTTCGCGCGCCCCGCCCTCCCGCCGGCCCGCGCGCTGCCCGCGGGGCCCCCCAAAACCCGACCCCCCCAGCCCCATTCCCCACCGCTTGAACCGGCCGCTCGGGCCCCTCCGTTAGTTTTGGGGCTCGGAGACTGGCGGGCGGGCTCCGTAAAGTCGCTTCCCCCCCCTGCCAAAGTCGGGGGTCCCCGAAAGTTGCTGAGTGTCCCCCAACAGTTCTGGTTTTATTATTATAGGGCGGAATTAAGGGTTCGCCCCGAAAGTACGGGCCCTCCGCGGGCTCGGCGGATCCCCCCAAAACTCCTGCGACTTCTTCAAAGTCACAGGGTTGAAACTTGCAGCATCATAACTTGTGGGGTTCCCCCCAAGGTTGCGCCCCTCCCATAAATTACAGGGCTTTCCAGAAGTCATGGGGGTCCTCCAGAAGTTGCACGGCTCCCTACAAAGTTATGCACCTCAAAAGCGATAGAGGTCCCTACAAAGTTTTAGAAGTTATAGGGGTCCCCCCAAAGTTTTAGGAGTTATAGGGCTCCCCCACCAGCTATAGAGTTCCCCCGATAGTTACAGCGTCTTTCTTTGCGGGGGGAATAGCTGGAATTTTGGGGGTGGGAGAGCAGTTCCAGCGGGCAAGGGATCCCCGGCCCCGCACGGGCTGGGTCAGTCCTGCCAAAAGCCACCGAGGATGGCGGGGCTGGGTGGGGGGAACGGGGTGCTCGGGGTACCGGGTGCTTGGGGTACCGGAGTGCCCGAGTTGCCCCCCCAATGTCGTCCCGGGCCCCGCTGCTGTTTGGTTCACCGACCCGCAGCCCGAAGGCCGGGACAGAGTCCGTGCGGCTGTCCGGCTGTCCCCCCGGCCTGTCCCCCGGGCAGGGCTGGGGATTCCCGCGGTCCGGGTCCCGGGGGTGCTGGGGCTGGTGTCTCGGGGATCCCCCGCCTGCGGGGCCTGGTCCCCCCAGGAGTCCCGGGGCGCTCGGCCACCCCTTGTCCCCTGCCCTCGGTGGTGGCTGGAGGTGCCACCTCCGCCCTGCACCGTGTCCGAGCACTTTCGTAAGCGTGAAAAAAAACCGCAAACCGGGAAAGCCCCGACGTGCCCGGCCAGAGAGCGGGTGTCACCGCGGCACGGCCACCCCGGGTCCCCTTGCACCCTGCGCTGTGCCAGGGCTGCTGCTGACCGGGGACCGGGAGCGTCCCCGGCGGCTGGCGGGGCCGCGGGGGAGGAGGAGCGCGGAGCCGCCTTCATCCCCATCCCGCAGCTCTGGCCCCGCGGTCCTGGAGGAGTTAATCACCGACGCCTCTTGCCCCCCCGGAGCGGTGAGAACCGGGACCCGGGCGGTGGCTCCGCCGGCCGCCCCCCGGCCCGGTTTAATCGTTAACGCCGGTCGAAGCGCTGAGCTGGCGGCTCCAGCAGCTCCAGAGTTGTGCAACCGCCGCCAGCATCGCCCGCCCCTCGCACACGGCTCCGGTGCCGCCAGCCCGACCCCTGCCCGGGGAGGGGGGCTCTGCAGGGTGACACCCCTGGGAGGTGGCACCTGGACACCCTGGCCGGGTGATGCTGCAGAGGCAGCTGGGGCCTTGCCTGTCTTGCCTGTCCGTCCTTGGTGTGAAATTTGGGGTTGTCCTATACAGGGACAGGAGTTGGACTCGGTGATTCTTTTGGGTCCCTTCCAATTCAGGACATTCTATGATTCTGTGATTCCCAAGCTGCCTGCTGGGGGGTGCAGGGCCATAAGGGGAGCAGGGCCAAATGGGGTGTGACACTGCCCAGGGGACGGAGCCACACAGGGTGCGGAGCCGTTTGGGTGCGGAGCCCTGTGCTGCACGCGGCCATAGAGTGTGGAGAGCCCTTTGGGGTGCAGATCCCCATAGTCTGCAGCACCGTATAGCGTGCAGCATGGTGTACAGCACTGTGCAGCAGCATGCAGCATGCCACACCACGCAGTGTGCGACACCATGCAGCATGCAATACATCATGCAGCACCGTGCAGCACCCTGCAGAGCACAGCACCATACAGTGTGCGCTGGGCTTCTGCTCGCTCCCCCTTGTGGGAATGGCCCCTTGCAGCACTGTCCCCTTGCAGCACGGTCCCCTTGCAGCGTGACCGGTAGTAGGGCCCCCCATGGGCTCCCAGCCAGTGGGGAGGAGCGGGGACCCTGCAGCCTGGGGTCCCAGCACCCGCTGTCCCGGGGTGAGGAGGAGTGCTCCCAGCCCTACCTGTTCCTCTTGCTCTGACACTGGCCCCAGTCTTCCTGGCCAGACCACAAGACTCCAAGTGATGCTCCAGGATGGATCCTTCATTCACCACGCAGTTTCTGAGCCTCCAGCCAGGGCTCTGGGCACGTTTTTCATTGCCCCAAGGACTGGGCAGTTTTCTCCTATTTAAATGTGAGTCTGGCTCTGCTGAGTCCTGCAGGCAGCACAGGAATCACAGGCAAGCAGACAGCCTTGCACACAGTGCTTTTCTGCTGCTGTTGGGGCAGGTTTGGGAGATGCTTGGGCCAACCCCAGCTCAGTGAGAGCAGGAGCGTCCCTGGCGCAGGGGCAGCCTCGTGGTGTGCCGAGCCTGCCTTTCCACACAGAAAGCAGCACAGTGATACCCACATCCCAACCCCACAGGCAGTGCAGGGCCCATTTTGCCCCGGGAGTGATGCAGCTTTGGTCCCACAAGGACACCATGATCCTGCACGGGGCCAGAGCAGCCCCAAGGCAGCTCCCCAGGGATTTGGGTGGTGCAGGGGGGACCCAGACCCAGGGAGCCACGGGATGGGGTGATGGAGATGGGGAGCAGGGGAAGGATGCGGCCATGGCAGAGTGAGGGGAGCAGGCGGAGTGCAGCAGCACGGGGACCAGCGGCCCCACGACATTGTCTATCGGGGCCCTTATCTGGCAGGGGGATGGGAGCAGTTGGCGGGGCTGCTCCTGTATCTCGAGCGGCTGTGGTTTGGCATTGAGCGTGGGGCTGACGAAGCGGCACGAGCGCCTGAGCTGCCTCCCAGCTTTAACATCTTCAGTCTGCAGTGGGTTTTGCTGAGCGCCTTGTTTTCGTTTTTAATCTCTTTGCCTGCATCGATGGAGGGGCAAAGCTGCCGAAGGAAGGCACGTGGCTTCCTGCCTGCCTGCTGCATGGCGCAGCCAGCTCCAGCGAGCACCAGGGCACCGTGAGGCCAAGCAGCTTCAGCCAAACCTGCGCAAAAGGGCTGTGCTGCACCCCAAGGGGCTGCACTGAAACCAGGGCCACCTGCAGCACAGCACCCACCTTCCTGTGCCTTCACATCTCACCCCTAGGTGCATCGCCCGGGGGCCACCGAGCATCCCTCAGTGCAGGGCTGACGAACTCTTAGTGGGGAGAAGAGCAAAGTTTGAGCCTTCCCAGGGTCTGAGGGCTCCGGGTGCACATCCGAGTGTTTTCAGCACCCGTTAAGGCTGCAGCACCCCGGGAGTGACACGGAGGGGAACGGGCAGCAAGTGCCGTGCAAACGCTCCCCAGCTCCGACTCCGACCCTGCGCAGAGCCCCAGAGTGAGTCAGTGCTCGGGGACGGGCCACCCCACTTTGGCAGCTCTTGCTGGTTGCACATCCCCAACTCCGAGGTGCAAAACCATCCATGCAGGCGGGTGCACCCACTCACAGTTCCGCTGCACCCAGAACCGCTCTCCCAGCACTGCTGCCTTGCAGCAGCAGCACCTGCCACCAGAACTGGGGGTTTAGATCTAGTTTAAGAGTTTTCTCCTGGCAAGGGTAATAACCCCCTCTCAGCCTTTTAACAGTGTTTGGGAGATGGCTGCTCACAGAGGAACCCTTGCATGCGTCCCAAAGGTGGGAGGGGGTGATGGGGGCGGGAGCTGCCCTGCACTAAGACACAGGGCTGGTCCCTGCTCCCCGTCACCAGGGACATTCAGTGATAGGAGAAAAGCTGCTCAAGGCTTTTGAGGGCTGGGTGGGGCCCAGCTCTCCCCCAGGCAGAGGGAGGAGGACGGAGACCCTTGCTCATGGCCTAAACCTGCTAAGAGGGACCTGCCCACAGCCCTGCCGCCACCACCCCCCCAAAACAAAACCAGTCCCAACCCCATTCCCATCCCAGTGGCAGTACCAGCCCTGTCCCTCTGGGCTCCTGTGTGGCACCAGCATCCAAAAACTGCCCATCTCAGTGCATCCCGGTGTGAACCTGCTGACACTGGGGATGGGACAAGGACACTTAAAGAAAAGTCACATAAAATATATACAGAAAGCACTTCCAGGGACACAGCCACCCCAACGGGCACTGGGCTCGTGTGTGCCCGCCCCTGGGGGCTCAACCCCTGGGAAAGATGGTGGGGTGGGACCACCCCAGGGTACAGACCCTGCTCCAGGGAATGCTGTAGTTTGGTGATATAAACCTCGGTGGGATCTCCTGGGACACAGCCCCTGCTCCGGGGGATGCTATAGGTTGGTGATATAAACCTCCAGCCCGTTGGCCGCTGTCCTGGTGGACGCCCGCCGGGACTCCCCTGCCCAAATGTCACCGACACTTTCGTACAGGTTCTCGGGGGCGCAGGACTTCCCCGGCTTGTCCCGTTTTGCCGCCTTCTTCCAGTTAATGTCCACAGCCTCGTAGTCCGGGTCGGGGCCGCGGCCCTGAGCAGTCCAGGCTCTGTCGCTGATGGACTCGTAGCAGGGGTCTGGGGGGGCTGCCGGGGACCAGCGCCCCCCCGGAGCACCCTCCTCCCGCTGGGGGGGCGGCCACCCAGCCCCCACCTCCCTCGCAGCCCTCGGGGACGACGGGGGGACCTGGGTTTTCTTCTTGGTGGCTTTGCACACTGTCGAGTACATGTCTTCCAGCTGCAAAAGGAAGGTGGGGGTTCAGGGACAGTCTTGCCCACTGTGGGGTATCCCCATGCCCGTTTTCCCCCCGGCTGCCCGCAGCCCCCGGCAGGGTCTCAGCAGTGGATTTTCCACTGGGGATCCCACTTCTTGAGTGACTCAGTGAGCGTTTCGCGGGGCGCAGAGACCAGCACTGTGGGCATCATCTGCCTTGGGGTCTCACCTCCATCCTGGCCCCCAAAAGCTCGTCTGGAAATGCAGGAGCCTGATTTACACCCTGCTCTGAACATGGACATCCCGTGGCCCCCCCATTGTCCCACCCAGCGATTGCAGCACCAGCGCCATGCCCATCCCTGCCCCCCCAGAGCTGTACCTTCGCCCGGGGGGCATCGCCCGTGCTGGTCCAGCACCGGGGGGCTGTGGGGAGCCCCGCCACGGCCCCATCCTGCTCCTCTGTGGGCACCGTCTTCTTCACCTTGCGGACACAGGCGTAATCGGCCGCCCCGCGCCCGGCACGGGATCCCTGGGTGCCGGTGGGCACAGGGGGCACGGGGGCATCCTCCCCCCCCACCGCCAGGCACTCGTACACGGTGTCGGGCACCGGCTTCCGCAGCGGGGTGAAGAGCAGGTTGGAGTAGGTCTGGTCAGGGGCCGGGGAGGTGACCGGGGACTCGGGGATGGGGATCTGGGGCAGCTCGCGGTGCAGGAGGACGCTGACGCCGGAGTTGTGCTGGGAGCCGGTGGCTGGGGGGGCTGTGGGGCAGGGGAAATCCAGGCTGGCCGGCCGCTGGGCTGTGGGGAGACAGGGGCACATGGGGGATGCAGCAAGGACCAGCCCTGCGCTGGTGCCGCGGCACGGGTGTGCATGCTGGGATGTGCTCGCCAGGTGATGTGGGGACTGCAGGCGCCCGCCGAGGGTCACCAGTCCCCACCAGCCCCCCGGCTTGATGGCCACTCACCGTCGTCCCTGCCCTTCACCCGGTACAGCTCGTGCAGCTTTGTGTCCGACTTGCTGAGCGAGCGCAGTTGCGTCTGCCTGAGCAGGGACTGCGACGGGGAACAAGCACCCTCAGCATTGCTGCCGAGAGCTCCCCAGCTGATCCTGCCCCCCAGCAGGCACCTACCTCATCCACCAGCTTCACCCCGTCTGGAGGGACCTTCTTCTTCCTGCCCTTGCTGTGGGGAGAAGCGGAGCTGAGCCAAACTGGGGAACAGGCACCCCAGGACCCCGACCTGCCCACGATGGGCATCGCCATGTGCGCCTCGCCAGAGCAGCAGCACCCCTAAACTCACCACCCTGCTCCTTCGCCAGCCCTGCAGAAGGGTGGGGGGATCTCGACTGCATCCTGCACCCCCTGAGCTGTGCCAGGCACCACTGGCATTGCCCCGGCATCACCCCTGGCATCCCCATCCCTCCCACAGCCGTCCCTGTGAGGCCACATCCCTGTCACCAGCTGAGACCGGCTCCTTTGGGCACAGAGGGGTGCCGGGGGGCTCAGGGGTGCAGGATCAGCCCAGGCAGGGTTGTGCTGGGGCTGCAGCTGGAGGTTCGGGGCGAGCAGAGCAGCAGATCCCAGCGGTCCCAGCTCAGGAGGGGCACACACCGGGTCTCCCTGTGTGGTCCCCCAGTGCCACCGAGGGTCCCCAGTGCCAGGAGGGGAAGCAGAGGGGCAGCAGGCAGCAAATAACATCTGCAGGCAGCACATACCGTCTGCAGGCAGCGCACAGGGCACCCAGGTAGACCAGGAGGCCGAGCAGGGCCAGGACCGCGCCGGTGGGGAGGAGGGGGCTCCGTGCCAGCCCCCCACCCCCAGCCATGGGGGAGCCGTGTCCAACAGCACTGCAGGACTGAGCTCTGCAGAGAGAAAACGGGAGTGGGGGTGCAGCCAGGGACTGGTGGGCTCACCAAGGCACAAGCTGGTGCTCTGTGGTCCCCAGGGCTTGCTGGGACCCCCACAGCACAGCCCCCGGGCAGGGGGTCTCTCCGCATGCTCTGGGGGGGACGTGCAGCAGGGTCCCATTTTCTGGCCATCGCTGCCTTCCCTGGGGTCACTGTGACACCTCTGCAGTTCTGCCCCGCAGCAGGTGCTCTGCCACCCACAGGGAGAAATTCCCATTTTTGGTTCCTTTAGAAAAAAAAAAAACAACCCAACAGGACTCACACTCCCAAGCTGAAACTGAGATGTTGAAAAGAAGGTGCCCCAGGGACCCTGAAAACCATCTGGGGACACCCCAAAAGTGCCAGTGGGCTTTCTGGGGATCTCAGGACATTGTCCTGGGCTGCGGGATGGGGGTGGCACTGCTCCCCAGCACCAGCTGTGGGGTGGCCCAGATTGGACAGGCAAACAGATGACTCAGCTTCCCGGAAACACGGCGAGCTTCAGCCTCGCAGCCGCCCCCCCGAACTCCTCCTCGCACCCCAGGCTCCACAGCCCGCACGAGGACGCGGTCCCGACGAGGGCCTCACCCCTCCCGCTCTGAGCCCCGCGGGTTTGGCCCCGTCCCCTGTGCCACGAGACCTGTGGAGTCACCGGGGAGAAAATCCCGGGCGGGAGTGACGGCAATGTTGGCGTCACCGCTGTCCCCGTTTGCACAGCGGGGTCCCGGGGGCTGAGCCCAGCCCTGCAAACCCCACCGCTATAATTTCTGCTCTCACAGGAACCCGGGTCGCTCCCAGCAGTGTCCCAGCACAATCCTGGGTCACAACCAAGCACCAGTTCTGCCACCACAACCCTGGTTCTACAGCTGCTCGGTGCTGTGACAAAGAACAAAAAATGCCTGTCTTTTCAACGACTTTGCCTAAAGAAAAGTTGTGCCTTGCCCAAAGCCAGCCCTCTACTTGTGCCTTGTTCAAGGAAAAAGGTCCTACCCTGCAAACGGCAGCCACAGCAAGGCCAGAGCAGGCGGCACGGGGGCACGAAGGTGCCAGGGAGCCCGACATGACGAGATGACGCTCCCAGCCCGCCAGCATCCCACGCCTTTGCCAGGGGGCTCTGGTGACACCCCACCCCACCATCCCTGTGCCCGCTCAGCCCTCAGCGCGCTGCAGATCCAGAGCAAAACCCGGCCACACTTCACCTGCACCAGCATCAAGACGGCAGCTGCTGCTCCCGGCCCCGTGCACGCCCTGCTCCCCAAAAAGGCTGGCGTGCTACTGGAGATCTGCGCTAGCATCCGGAAAACGCCGGGGCCAAAGGGGGATGGAGGCTGGTCCCAGCCCCGGGGACAAGCTGAAGAAGCCACGGTAACTGATGCAGACGGGGCCGGCAGCAGAGTCCCAAGGCAGGACAGGGCCGGCACCGACCCTGCGGCACCGAGTGCTGCTTACTCACCTGCTCACATCTCTTAGCTCGGATGAGAAAGGCGAGTTGAGCTGTGGCGAGGAGCCGCCCTGCCCGGCTGAGCCTCAGGTGCTACAGCAGCCCCAGGGCAAGCGGGGGGTCTGTGCGCATCGGGGGACCCGGCTCGCTCCTCTGCACCCTAACGCAGCAGCTTTGACGCATCTTTCCCTAAAAACCAGCAAGTCTGTGCCCACTTGTCGCACCTTTTTATCTGAGAACTTCCCACAGCTTCAGAAACTTCCCTGACTGAAGCCTGAACCCCTGGAGAGCAATTATTTCAACATGGAAAGTGAGACAGAGAGGTTGTAGGGACTAACCGGGCTGGACAGACTGGCTGAGATCAGAGCTGGGAAGGGAAGGCTGTTTCCTCTCCAAAGATGTTTTAATTAGACAACAACTGCTTTTCTGTCTGAGCACACATTAATTACACAGATTACCTGCAACACGGGCTGTTGCTTTAGCCGGTCCTTGCTGAACTCGTTCAGCTCATTAGCGCGATGGGATTGCGGGGTGCTGAGGTGGCTGTTCGGGGCAGAACCAACAGCTCGGGGGGTCAGCAGACACAGTTCTTAGGAGGTGTGACAGCTGCGAGCCGGTGTTATGTCGGAATCAAAGGGCGAGCTTTCAGCGCACTGAGGCAGGAGCACACGGGGCAGCTCATCCCGCTCGGGTGGATTTTCCACCCCTGAATTGTTAAGATTGAAGAATGGAGAGACTTCTCTATTAATATAGAGAAATTCTTCTGACCTACTTTTGTGCAGGAGGTCAGGGGCTGCTCCTGGGCTTCTGACGTGTACAAATTCCCGGTGCAGCTCTGTTGGGCTCAGCAGCCACTGGGAGAAGCCGCTCTGGGGACATGTTGATTCTCCCAGAATTACAAATTTGAGAGGAAAACCCAGCAGCTGAAGCCACTCGGGCAGGACCGAGCTGTCTGCAAGGGAAAGCGTCCAACAGACCTTCTGACAGGTACACCTGAATTCCCTGCCAACAAAGCCATCGATCTGCTGGCTCTGAGGTTCTTCTCTGGGGCAGGGGACTCGGCAGACGGCATTTTGTAACGTGTCGCCCTGCAAACCAAGGCGGCTTTGAAGACGACAGTGTGTGACACCCACAGCCCCAGGAGGGGACAATTCCCCGTCGCGACACCCAGCACAGGCGCGACAAACGCAGCTGGTTTGTGACTCCAGGACACGGGGAGTGTTTTGTGACTCCTGCAAAAGGCACAAATTTCTCAGCTGGGTTTGATGAAAACGAGATTAAATCCAGTGTAAAATGGAGCGCTGCTGCCAGAGCCTGGGCCCTGATTCATCTACCCAGATAAAACCACACACAGAAGAGTCTGTGAAACTACTAAAAGTGTATTTGCAAGAAACCAGTGCGGGCATCACAAGCTGATTTCCACCAGCGATTGTGAGCACGGCTGCAGCAAACACAGCTCGGGTACCCTCCCTGGGGAGTTGTACCAAAAGAAGTCCCAAGAAGCAGAAGTGGATCTTATTTTCTTTTCAAAGTGATGAAAAGCGAAAGCCCCATAACAGTCAGTTAACAGCACCAAGTCTGCCCCACACCATGGGATGCATTTAGTAAATTTAAGACTATTTCAAACATGGAGCAGGCACAAGACCTCACCCACTTGACTCACATTTCTACAGCGGGAGAGATTTCATTGCCAAAGTCCTCGGGAGGCCTTTCGTTTAGAGAGGACCAACTATGTTTCTGAACACCAGACCCAAACATCACGAAAGTTGGACACACGCTTCTAATGACAGTCCTGATGGCCACTCCTATGCTGGACTGGTTTCTGAGAAAATATAATTTTAAAGCCTTAAGGTGACTTACCCGCCTGTTCACACTGTGTGGCTTTGGTCGAGGCTGAAATTGTTTCGGCATTTTTTTTTCTTCCTGCCCTTCCACGATTGCTGGAAATGCACTCGCTGGGGCAGAGAAATGCCCTTGTCAGCAGAAAAAGAGCTTTTCTGCAGAGCCCATCGGCAGCAGGACCCCGGTGCTGCCGGGGCGGGCAGCCTGGTTCCAAAATCCAGGATGGGGGGATTAAGAAGATGCACGTTTTCTCCACAATCACCTGCCTACCATAGTGGGTTTCTCGTCACAAATTCAGCACTTTTACATCATTTCGGGTTTACAGAAGACAGTGTTTCAATGGCCACGCTCTCTCAAGCCTCCTCACCTGCAGCCAGGAGTGCTGCAGTTCCCCAAGGGCTGTTCCACGTGGAAACAAAAAATCTACTCCCTTTCTCACAAGACAACTGGAAATCTTTCTGTTGAAAAAAACAACGCTCCGCACCTCCAAACTCAGCAACTCATCCATCAGGAAAGTAACCGGTTCCCACTCAGCCTCGAGATTCAAGCCCCGGGTCCCCAGCAGCATGGCCAGGATCAAGCACCTTTTCTTCCCTTTTCAGCCCAGATGCTTCCAGAGCAACAAAGCAGTAAATGGCACAAATCTGGCGGCCAACAACATTTAATGTGGCCAACACTTCCCCACCGCAGCGCAGGAATCCTGCCCGCCCAGCCGTAACAGCATCTCCAACAATGCTGCCATTTCTATATAGATCCAGGGGTTTGAAGTATTTTTTCATCCCCTGGTTTAGTTGCAGACACCCAAGTTTGCCACCACCACTTACTTTGCAGGAGCTCAAAAGCTGATGAGCACGAAGAAGGGGAATCCGATCACGCTCTCTCCCTTGCCAGCCACCCTGGAGAATTCCGTTGCCTTTACCGCACAGAGCGATTCCTCGTCAGGAGTTCCCAAACGTTTCAAACATCCCGATCCGAGCTCTCCCGCTCCTCTTTAGCGGAGGGCTCCGAGCAGCCGCCGTGCAGCGCACACCACAGCTCGTTTCCTGCAGAGGTGGTTGCTGCACCCAGCACATTCGGGTTCCTCCCCGTCTGGGTTGCTGCCGCTGCCTCTGCGGCACCCGGCCCGCCAGAGCGGCCTCCGCCGCACTCTGCTCCCCGCCCGGCTGGTTTTAGTGCCGGTTCTCTGCCCACGGGGGATGTAAAGGAAGAACGGGTTGCCACGTAACATCATTACCTTGCAAATGAACAACACCTTACAAGGAGGGAGGGAAAAAATAAAAACCAGCTTTATTCACCAGGGATGTGAACTGTCCTGGGCGGGAGGCAGGAGCCATTTGGATCAGGGTCTGACAAGTGAGGCTGTGGAAATCCCGAGGAAAGGTCAATATACGACTTTGCCAAGGCACAGGGCTAATACACCCAATTCTTACAGAGACAATGACGTTAAACAGTGTCAGAGCACAAACCAAACCAAGACAGCGAGCGCCCGTGCTGAGATGGGCACATGAATCCTTGTCAGCACTCGAGTGCAGGGAACACTCGGTCACCTGCACAGGAAGGACACTGAGCGGCCGCTGGTAAACCCAAGCCCAGCGTGTGGAGAACACAAATTAGAACAATTAAGATAGTGCAGTTAATTTAGTTACAACCTGACGGATGCTGAAGCACTCGAGGCAGCTCACAGCACCTCTCACATCCACACTGAGCTACAGGGGCTTTCCAGGACTCACTCCAACAGCTTCCCTGCAGACGCTCATCTTGTTCACTTTTCCTGTCGCTCTGGGCTTTCTGAGATGTGTCTGCAGCCATGCAAAATCCCACACGACATGAACTACTCTGATCGTATCTCCTTTCGCCTCTTCTGGTGAGTTTGGCAGCCTGACCCTATGAGGAGGTGCAGTCCAGGCCAACAGCTTTAGAAGTTTCTTAGGAACAGATTAAAAATAAGGTGGCACCAAAGGAGCAAAACTTTTCATTAGAAAAATGACTCACAGAATAAAAGGAAATTGATCTCTCAGATAAAGAAAAATATGTGTCCTTAAGATACTGGCATGAAATTGCAAACGATTTTTTTTTTAAAAAAAAGTACTTACAATGCACAAGTCCAACCAGAACCAGAGTCTGATGAAACCACCATCTCCTCTGAGGCAAGGACTGGCTGCCACCAACGCAGAATTTACCCTCGTGGAGAAGCCATCCCTCCTGGCCAAGGACTGTCCCACCGCAGGGAAGGGCACTTGCTGTGGCCAGCAGAGCCTGGGGCTCTGCAGGGGGGCTGCACACGCAGACCCCATCTCTGTGCCCATCAGGGGCAACTCTGACCTGCATCTGCATCTCCGACCTGTGTTCAGTGAGCCACCCAGGGCAGAAAAACTCACATAACGATGGCAAAAATCACCAGGTTCCCTGTGCAGTTGTTCCTGGCCAGGACATTTGGGAATCTGCTACTCTGCTTATTCCTCCAGCTTTGGCACTTGCAAAATCGCTCAGCTTCCCATTCCCATACCAACGAGCTGGGCTCCAGCACGTCCTGGGGATGCTCTGACAGTCAAAGTGATGAAATCAGATGCTTGAGGCCACTCATACCCACCTCCACACTGCCCATTTTCTGTCTATTCTAGGGCTACAAGGAACCGCTCTACCAAAAACAGAGTTCTCAGACAAACCCCACAGTAAAAACCAGAAGGCAGAGAGCAGCTGAGGCAATTTGCTTTTGTTGTTTTTACCCAGCACGAGTCTTTTCTGTTTCGTCGGGATGTGCTGGGGACTCTGCCTTGCCTGTGACGGCAGTTGGTGACAAACACAAGCCACAGGTGCCAGCAGGATGTGGGGTGCTGGGAGCCCCCCCAGCTGGTTTGTACCACCAGTAGTACCACCTGAGTAGCTACGTGCTCAGGATGGATGTGCCACAGCAGCGGTAACGGAGGGAAGAAGTGCGCGAGAGAGGAGAGAATCCTATTTCTTGGGGCTGGTCCTTCCACAAGGCCCAGGCTCACTGGCTGTGTGCTCCTCCCCACAGAGCTCAGAACCATCTGGTTTTAGAAATTGCTGCTTTTCAGCCCAGTTTTCAGGCTGGGCAGCCTGAGGCAGCCAGAGGAGCAGGATGGCTCAGCCAGGCTCCAAGGCCACAGCTCCAAGGACCATCCCTGCGGTCAAATGCTTTCCTCAGAGATCAGAACTCCGTCATCTTCTTGTGTGTGTCGGCTTTCTCCTGCTCCCGCTGCAGACTGGCCTCCTGCGCCTGCAGCTGCCCCAGCTGCTTGTGTGCGTTCGCCAGCTTCTCCTCCAGCCGAGCCGCAGCAACGCTGTGCCTGGAAGCAAAAAAGCATCACAGCAACGTCATCCTGCGTGATTGAGATCAAAGGCTTGTCAGCATCTCAGGAAGGTTTGCCCTTTCCTGTGGGATCAGTGCAAGTGACCTGCTGAAAGCCAGGAGGAACCTGATGCTCAGCACAACCTGGGCTAGAAAACGTCCTGCTGGGATGCTCGACAGCAGCGCTGCAGACAGGTATGACAAGGGTTCCAGAACCTTCCCTCAGAGATCTCCTCTCTTCGCCACAGCCTCAACTCCAGTCAATGGACCCCAGATATGCCAGACAGGTCCCACACTGGTCTGCAGCACATGCTGAAGTCTCTCTCCTTCCTCCCCCTTCTGTCTCATCTAGATATGTTCCAATTGTTCCTCCTCTACCTGATTCCAAGCCCACCAGAAGCTCATCCTGCAGCCCCCAAAGAGAATGTTTTCCTACCGTCCGAAGTTGCGTTCCAGGGCCTGCTGGATCCCTATGATATCCCTCTGCGTTTGCTCAATCTTCTCTGCTGTCTGGAGGAGGCGGACGCTCAGGGCCTTCCTGCTGCTCTTGCTGCCACGGTAGATCTCTTTGCTGCTCCTTGCGGGCAGTGCTGTCCCTCCAGCCTTCTCCCCAGCGCTTTTCCCTCGCAGTTTCTCATTCAAAAAGTCAAACACGTTGCGGGGAGGCTTACAGCCGCCCGCAGGGGACCGTCCAGAGCCGTTTCCCTTTGCTCGGCATTTCCCCGATTTGCCTGGGTCCAGCTTCCCCAGTTTCTTCTTCTGCAGCACCTCAGCGCACTGGTCGAGGGATTTCCCTCGAGGAAGCACCACAGCCTGCACGGGCTCCACTCGGCCATCACAATTCTTCCCTAACCCTGAGGAGAGGCACCACACAATTACCGCAAGCAAGGACATCCCCTCTGGAGCCACCTCCCACCACAAGCTCACGCTGACAGTCACAAGCTCAGAACAAAATGGCTTTTGAGGTACAAAAAGCTGTAACCACCACCCCAGTCAAGGGGAGCAGCAGAGGCCCCAGCACGGTGGATGCGGGTGCTGGGACAGGAACCTTCCAGAACAGAAGATCCAGGATAAAAAGCCCGAGGCCATCTGTCAGGCCGGTTTCTGTGAAACCAGGCTCAGCCTCACATTCTCAGCTTCTCAAGCCAGGTTCTTCTTAAAACTGGTTTGGTTCCTCTGGGAGAACCCGAGACAAATGCAGTTGGCCTCCCACAGCCCCCAAGGCTCTGTACAACTTGAGCAGCGAGAAGCTGGTTCAGCAGGCTTTGAAGTCTGTGTCTAGAGCCAGGAGATGCTTTAACACAGACATCAGAAGCTTCAGAGATCAGTTCCCTTCTACCTGAGCCTTTGAACATCTCAAAGGAGAGTTCTCATGGCTTTAAATCATGAACTTGACCATGGTTCCAAATGCCTCCAGTACTACCAGACAGGGGCTGGTGCACACATATGCCTGTACTTCGATCAAACAGCTATTGCTTCATAGAATCATTTTGGTTGTAAGAGACCCTCAAGATCATTAAGTCCAACCATAAACCTTTGCTCCTTCTATTATTTCCAGGCAGGTGAGATCCATCACACAGCTCGAACCTTATCAAACAGGCTCTTCAGGAAATAAAAGGTTTAGCTGCATCCAAAAATCTCCATTTTCTTAACTAGTTGCAGGGTCCATCACCAGATGGAGCTGACGAGGCAGCCAGGCCCTCACACCACCAGGTCACCTTCTCCCCTTACCTTTCCCAAACTCGTATCCCATCCGAACGAGGAGTTTGGAGCCGATACCGCGAGTATGGGCTTCCCAGCCCCCAAAAGAGGAGCTGCATGCGGGGGTCCATTCCCCGTTCTCTGGAACTCCTGAATCTATCACTGTGGAAGAGAAGAGAAGAACCAGTGAAACACAAACAAAGCTGCTACGTAAAACCTTCATCTGGGGCACCCACAGAGCATGAAAACCCCGCATGAGGCAGAACGATATGTGTCCTCCACCCTAAAATCCTTCAGCAGCTACTCCAGCCTCCCTTGGTTCCACTGAGCTGTCACCTTTTACAAAGGCTGCACAGTGGGTTACTTAAATGAGAGATTTCCCTTGATTTAATGTACATTCCACTTCCTAGTTCCAGGCAGAATCATCCAGAAGTTTTTACGGTTCCTTTCCTTTCTTCTCGGATGGTCACACAGACCGACATGTGCCATCAGTGTAAAGTCTGGCACTGTGGCATGTAGGATTTATTCTGTGCCTCCAGCTCACGTCTCTGGTATGAGGCTCCTCTAAGCCACTGTACTAATTTTGTGTTATTAGAATCCAATGATCTCTATTAGGTTAAATTAAAGAGCTCTAGGACACAACTTTGTCCCTGTGATGTAACTGTGGCACTAGCACAGGGACAGTGTTGTCTGTGCCACGTGAGAGAAGTCACCGGGGCTCTCTCTGTGTCACCTTTCAGTAGTAAAACAATGCACGGTGGTTCCTGTGACCATATCGAGGCCCAAACGCTCACAGTTCCCGGGCTCTTGCACTCTTGTGAAGCTACATGGAGCTCCTGGAGATGAGGAAATCTCCCAGCTCACTCATTAGCTCAGCCAGTCACATAAGAAACAGCCTCAGAGCTCAGAACTTGGCTCTAAAGCATCACACTCTCTTCTTTCTTGTGCTGGGTGTTCCCATGGAAACCTCCAACCTTCATTAGCCTGGTAATTTGCATAAAACAAATATTTTAGTTGGCGATTGCAGCACAAGAGCTAATTACCATTCTCTGTCTTTCAGGAAGACACACAGAGCTGAGCTGCTCTTCAATCAGGGGTGAGACACTCACAGTGAAAGCTCCAGGAGGGCAACTCAGTAGGTCCCAGACCTGGATCACAAGTCGTGTCTGCTCACACCATTCCCACTCTCACCTTTAGCATAACCCGAATCATCTACACTGTCCTCGTCAGATTCGGCAGAAGAGGCACCATCATCGCTGCGCAGCGGGGGAATGACGCTGTCTCCTTCCACCACAGCTTCCTTGAGCAGCAGGGAATCAAACTTCACCGTGTAGTAACCACTGTCGATGTCTACGGAAGGACAAGCGAGGACAAGAGCTTTAGTAAGGTTCCAATATGCAACCGGCCAAGGGCTTTCTAAAGCAGAGTTTGCTCCAGTGGAATGACAAGGGAGAGGGGAAAGGCCCGAGGAATGTGTGTTTTAAAAAATTCTCATTCTGTTTTGTGCTTCAAATTTCTGTCTGGGAGGGAGATGCACCCACAGCAATGAAAACCTATTTCCACAATGCCTGTGTTGACACTTAAAGGTTGATTTCTGAAAATGAAGTAAGACGGGATTAAAGAGAAGTTAAGACTTGCTCCTCTCTGACCTAAGAATAGTCAAAGAAAGATGAAAGGGGAGACTAAACCCTCACTCCCTCCAGGACACAGGGAAGGCTGTACCAGCAGCCACCTCCCCAGCTTTTGTTTAAAAAAGAGCAGATTATTGCGATTCTAACCTAATATGTAAGCAAATTCCTGCAATACATCCCTCTTCCCTGCCAGTGCAGTTAATGTTGTCATTTCCTTTCCATGTTCCTACTCTTCCAGCTCCTTTTTGTCAAACACTTTCCCGTTTCCCAGCCTATTCTCTTCCCAAGCCCAAGAAAAATCAGAGCATTTTCTCAGCTACATCAAGATTTTCAGTTTAGGGATGCAGCTACATAGTCAACGTTTTTCCATCGTTAACCAAAAATAGTTGAGCTTTATACTCACTTCATCGTCCTCCCAGAATCCCGGCAAAGCACGCTCAGGCACGACTCACCGGTTATTTTTGCCGTGTACCAGATCCCATCGCTATGTTTGGCCAGGCAGGCTGAGCCCACGCCCAGCACGCTCAGGTCAGGCTCCTGGAATGGCTGAAGTTCCTCCACAGCAACCACCTGGCCATGCGAAAACCTGCCAGGGGAGGCGGGAGAGGAGTTATCTCCTTTAAGTAAAAGGTTTTAAATAAGAATTCCTTCTCTCCTTAAAGGAAATGCAAACGAGTTGTCAGCAGTGGTGAATCTTCACCAGTAATTACGGAAGTTTTACCGTGTTTCCATCACACAAGTTATTAATTTTTCATCTTAAACGTATTAGTTAAGCCGTGTAACAAAGTATGCATCCCACCCCAGAAAACTAAGCTTTCCTTGCCAGTGACCCATCCAGTAAAAAGTCTCACAGACCCTTTGAGATAAACCAGATCGCACAGACACTCAGGTCCCTGGTCCAACCTCCTGCTCCAAGCGAAACCACCCTCAAAGACTGATCCACTCGCTCAAGGGCTTTATCTAGTGAAGTTCTAAAGATCTTCAAAGATGGAGACTCTACAACCTCTGTGCAACCGGAATGTATACACTATTGACAGAGGAGCTTTGGTGGTTTATTTTAAAATAGCGATTAATTTAGTAATTCAACTGATTATGTAAAACCTCTGTAACTTTCCCCATGGGTTTTTCCATTTAATCTACAGAAAATAGCCAAACCACTACCACTACTTACCGCAACATGTTCTAAAAACATAAACAAAAAGGCAAAATTTCATTTGGTACAAAAGCCAAACATGGCACTTTCAGCGGAGCTTTATCCATTTGAACAACAAGGCGTTTAGCTACAGGACAGCCACAAGCTCCCTCCCACCCATGTTTCTTTTTTTACCGACAGTTCTCTTTAAATCTGCACTTGTCATCCAGGAAGAAAGGACACGGCTTGAGAGACTTGTGAGTGGGGTAGAGATACAGCACCCGGACCCCCGCGCTGCCATCCTCCAGCTCCTCCATCCCCACGATCATGGCGTTATGGTACTCCAGGGTCCCCCATGAACTGTAGTAAGGGGCTTTCACCTTCATCCCACTCAGTTCCTCCTCCTCCTCCTCTCTGCCAGGCTCCTCCTCCTCTTCATTGTACTTCGATTCACATTTCTCATCAGTTTCATCATCATCTTTTTTAGATATTGCATCGTTATTAGCTGATGGTTTCTCGTCTGTTCCCAGCTCAGCAATCGCTTCCTTAAAAGCCGCATATTCCTCATCTTGGGCAGAACTGTCTGGGGTGGTCCCCGCCTCCAGACCTGCTGGGGAGGAGGAGGCGGCATTTGGATCTAACGTAGCCAGGAGTTTGCTCTTTTTAACAGACACCAGGCTGGACTCGGTCAGTTCTATCAGCTGCTTTAAATCCTCCTGCAACTGAATCAAGTCCGACTGCTGTGAGGGGTCCAGGCCAGCCCCCAGTGCCAGCTCCACCTGCTGCAGCTGCGCATTGTAGGTCTGGATGGCGGCTTCCAGACTCTCTTCATCCATCATCGGCAAAACAAAGGGCTGTTCAACTGCGTCCTGCCCAGGAACTCAGAACACATTCAGAGTGTTTACTTAAGACAAGCAACTTTCTGGACAACAAGCCCTTGTCTGCAGGAGCTACCATCTACCCCGCCGTCCCGCTACTTCCCTCGGGAGGGACCAGGCGATACTCCTGCAGCGAACAGGCGGCGAAAGACGATGGGTGAGGCCGAGGAGAGGCCGGGCCGGGCCGGGCCCTGCCCTGCCTTGCCCTCCCCCGCCACGGCGCCCGCTCGAACCCACCGGGCCCACGCACGGCACCGCTCCTCCCGCAGCCCGGGCACTCACGGCGCGATCCTTCCACCTCGGGGCCTGCAGTGACCTCCCTGCCCAGCCCTGCCTCGGCCACCCTGCTCACCCCTCAGCTCCCCCTGCTCTACTGTACCGCCGCCATGACACCTCATCAACTTCCGGCCTCCCGCACTCCCGCTTCCGGCTTCTCCAGCCAACGCGTTACGCTACTGCAGCAGCGAGACTCCCCTCGCAAGCGCCCTCTCCTGGTGCTGAGCATCCTGGGACTTGTAGTCCACACAGCCCTGCCCGCAGCGCCCCCGCAGCGCCCCCGCGGCGGTGCCGGAACTACGTTTCCCAGAGCGCCGCGCGAGGGATGGGCCGGCGGCCGGTGTGGCCGGGGAGCGGCGGGGTGCTGGGTGACGGGAGGTGCCTCCGGTTCCTGGTGAGGGGCCGCGGGTTGTGGGCTCTGTCCGCCGCTTTCCGCGCTCGGGGGACGGCGGGGGCCGCGGTGAGGCTCGTAGGGCACGGCTGGGCTTGGGTTGGGCCTGCGAGGTGCCGCCGGCCCGGGACATGGCTCTAGGCCGTGAGGGGAAATGGCGCTGAGGGTCGGTTTCCGTGTCAGGCTGTGGCAGGGGACGGAGTGAGTGGTCTCCGGTTCCAGGGGAGCGGGCCGGCGGGTGGGCACGCCTGGGGTCACTTGCCTGCTCGAAACGGGAAGGGACCGGGGGGTTTGTTCCCAGCCCACGGCCTCGGAGCCTCCCGGGGGCGGCGTGAGGCTGCGGCCCCTCAGGGCCGGGGTGAGGGGTCCCCTCCCCAGGGTACCTGTGCCCTGAGCTGCCCTGTCCTCACCCCCGCTGTGTTCCAGCTTCAGAAATCCCTTGCTTTTGGTCTAGAACTTTTTTTTTTTTTTTCCCTTCAGGCAATGTTGTTTGACTACAAGGGGGTATTTCTCTGCACACTTGCTCAGAGACAGTTGCCTCTCAAAGTCTCTGCCTTGAGGTTCCCTGTGTCTGTAGTTAAACAGAAGTGTTGTTGCAATGTTCTGTGAGTCAGCTGGAGGACTTGGTACCAGTGCTTCCTATGTCCCAGCAAATCTTCTCTGCCCTGTTTGCGCAAATCCAACAATAAAAAGCACGTCGGCTTCTGCAGTTGTTGGTGTCACTTTGTCTGATTCTTAGCCTCATGCTTTTGGCTTCTTAACTTACCTGTCATGTCTTCATGGCATTTTAAGGTGACAAAAGACTTGCATGGTGGATACCCAAGGCTTAAATGAAGATAGTTTGGGGCATTTGTGCCCTTCTAGGATACGCTGCACTCACTTCAGCCATTAAAGATCCCACGATACTGTCAGGTGGATCAGGAACAAGGAGGAGAGGACTGACCTGTATGATCTTGCTCGAAATACCCATTCTGAGTATTTGTGTGAAGTTGGCTTCATTTTCTGTACATCTAACATACCGCAACAGGCGTCCAAGCTCTTTCTTAGCTCTTCTGTAAGCCCCAGAGCAGACAGGGTCATTTTCAAATGCAGGTTGAGTCTGTGGTGAACACTACATGCAGGAACAGAGCTTAAGCTCTTAGGAAGATAATCCCTCCCTTGTATGCATTTGAAAATTTGATCTTGAGCTATCTACATGATCCCTCTTATATCTGTGATTTGTCCTTGGATCAGTAACCAGAGTTACTGATAAGAGAATAACGTCACTTATTTATCTGGTGTTGGGAAAAACTTGTGTTGTGCAATGAGAGGCTTTTGGAAATGACCTGTTTGTTTATGATTTCCTGGTGCTTGTTGCAGGAGCAGGATGTATACTCTGCTGTCCGGGCTCTATAAATACATGTTCCAGAGGGATGAGTACTGCATCTTGATCCTTGGCTTGGACAATGCTGGTAAAACTGTAAGTGCTGTTTATTGCCAGTTGCATAGAGGGCACACGCAATTCTAAACACCCTACAGAGAGAAAACTTCCAACAGGTCAGCCTTTCTTTGGCTGTATTGGGAGTTAGTTTAGTGATGTCACACCAAAGAATCAACTTTTCCCTTGTACTTAAATTTAGCAGAAGCTTTCAGGGATGGAACTGAGGCTTTGGTAATCCCATAATCACCTGTGATCCCTTCTTTCCT
Organism: Pampusana beccarii; assembly: GCA_013399365.1. Classification (NCBI taxonomy): domain Eukaryota; kingdom Metazoa; phylum Chordata; class Aves; order Columbiformes; family Columbidae; genus Pampusana; species Pampusana beccarii. The sequence continues at coordinate 1,596,397 of VWYH01004579.1, read as the reverse complement.
TGCTAAAATAGGGAACAAGAAGAGTGGTTTGTTCCAAGGTTAGGGCAGGATCTCTTGGAGATGAATTTTGCAGACATGAAAAGGCTGGTTTGGGTTAGGATTGCCCCAGCCACTAAAATATTTGATAGTAAATACTTTTTCTTGTTCCTTTTCAGACCTTCCTTGAACAAACTAAAACTCGATTTAACAAGAACTACAAAGGGATGAGTTTGTCCAAAATCACAACCACTGTAGGCTTAAACAGTAAGTAAATCTGTTTGGGATTTTTTCAGCTTTCCTGCAGTTAGACAACAGATGGTTCTTGTTTGAAATACTTAAGAATTGACAAAGGCAAAATACTTCCTCGAGGTAGAAATCATATCTCCCAACTCTGCATGTCTCTTTGTAAGAGAATAAAATTAGCTTTCTTAGCTTATATGGAAAAAAACCACAAAGTCTTGAAAACCATGTGTCCCATTTCAGTGCTGTGTTCAGAAATTAAACTAAATTTCACTAGAGTTCATTTGTTGGCCTGATTCTGGTATTATTTGCACTGACACGACTGATATTAGTGATCACTCTTTGTGAAGATATTGTTCTGTTGTTGAAAGTAGCCACTGCATGTGATTTGTTCCTCTAGAAGACTCTTGTACCCCGGATTTCTTAGGGGAGTGTGCAGGTGTTTGTGCTTTAGCAAACACCCTTAGTTTTCAGGGAATTGTCTTGTCTTGTTTCCCTCTAGTTGGTACTATTGACGTTGGCAAAGCTCGGCTAATGTTCTGGGATCTTGGTGGACAGGAGGAGCTACAGTCTCTCTGGGACAAGGTTGGAGATGTATTTTTTTTTTTTCTTTTAGAGATGTTTTTGTCTCTTTTACAATCAAAGCAGTGTGATAATGTAGTGATTGTACAGGCTTACTGGTAACCCCAGTATTTAGCATCAATGCTTTTCCAGAGATTCAACTATATCTGTGCAAGATTAGCAAAGATAATGCTTAATATTTGCATTGTTGTTTAGAGACAGCAGTTACCAACCCATATCTGAGGGTTGTGCCAGTAAAGAGAAGCTTTTTGTGGGGACAGAGAAGCTTTTTGCGGGGAAAGAGCAGCTTTTTCCCCTGTTGCATTCAGTAGGCCTGTGAACAGAACAGGCAACGCTTTGTGCGCCACCGTTCTCCTCAGACATACACTGTGGAAACCACTGGCTCTAACTGGTTAATCTATTCCATGTGTATCAAAGTTTTACCCAATATAAAAAAAAATCAGGAAGAGGAACAAATGGTCCTAGCAGACAGATACACTTGATATCTGTGGTTTCATTTCAGTATTATGCTGAATCTCATGGAGTGATCTATGTTATCGACTCCACTGACGAGGAGAGGCTCTCAGAATCTAAAAGAGCTTTTGGTGAGTATGTTGTGTTTTACCTGTCCGGGGATTTCGTGGTATTTTGTGGCACAATTCCCTCATTACTGTTGTGTCTGTTCCTGTGTCCTTGAAGGAAGCTGAGTGGCCTCTTGATGACACATCTGTTGTGCTTTTATGCTTTTTTTGTTGAAGTCTGTCCTGTCTGTGACACAAGATTCACTTTTCTTGCCTAGAATGGCCCTGAATCTATTTTTGTGCTTATGCTAATTATTTTGGAATTTTTATTCCTTATTCTTTACTTATCACCTTGTTAATTCTTAGTAACATGCTTGTTGACCAAAATAATGTTTGGAGTTTGACCTGGAAAAAATTCTGTGAAGAAAGTAGACTTGAGAGGTTATAGCAAATGAAACTGTAATGCAAGAAGGAGCCTCTTGCTTCATCTGTGTGTCTAGATAGTCTGTGTCATGCATTTGCACAGCTTCATCATCCAGAACTAGCTGAACCTCTCTGCTTTCGTTCCTGTGCTTTCTAGAGAAGATGATCATCAGCGAGGCTCTGGAGGGGGTTCCCATTCTGGTGTTAGCCAACAAGCAAGATGTAGAGGTAAGGTTTAGTTCTTAAGTGAGCAAATAACCCTCGGAAACGTGAGTTCTGCGTTCATGTTACATTTATTTCACATTCCTGGAGTGATCATATGACACTTTCCCACTGCTGAAAATATTTGCTTTCGGTTTAGTTTTATTTTTTTCCTTTCTCCTCCAACCCTTTTCCAGTGGCATAAGTGAACTTACTACAGGCGCGTCCATCTCAGCTGTTCTGAACTTTTATGTAAGCAGAACAGACTATGTAGCTATCGTGGGTCTTGCTCGTACCGTGACTTGGTATCTTGATGTGTTTTTTCCCGTTTATTCAGAAAAACAACCAACCAACCAAACACAAAACGTTTAGTGCACTTTGTTTATGCTGCTCTACTATTACCTGGGAAGAGCGCAACAAATGTGTGTTAAGCATTATCTTCCTTTTCCCATAACAAGATCTGTTCAATGAAATGTTCTGTTTCCAAAAGAGCATTCCATAAATGACAGTGGTGGCAAGGGAAACTTTTTCTTGATAGTATAATGTGAATTCTTTCTAGCATATCCAGAACTGCAAAGCTCTTTGTTTTGTATTTGACAAGTTCGTGAGAATTACAGGATGACTGTTTGGGTGCATCCTGGGCAGTCCTCATCTCCCCCGACCTGGAAAAAAGGGAAGACAGTCCCTGAAGTGGTTGTGGCGTTTTCCACATTTTCTCCTCATTGTACCTGGAATTCCAGTGCTGCAGTTCGGGCGATTAATCTCTAGATGGAGCCAGAGACATTCAGTAGAATCTGGAGTCCCAGCCCTGGCAGCTGTGGCCCGGGTCTCTCGAAGTACACAGAGACTTCTCGGCTGCTTCCCCTGGACTTTACACCCGTCTGAGTGAGTTCACTTGTGGGAAATACTTGATACTTGTGTAGAAATCGCTTTGGCGTTAAAGGAGGATTTTGTTACGCTTCAGTGTACAACACAACAGATTTTTTGGGATGATCGTAAGATTATCTAGTCGCAGAAATAAAAGAAATTTGGTTTCACTTAAAGAACAGCACAAGATTAAGGGACAGGACTCTCGATTCCTGGTCCTGACTTTACTGTGAACTCTGGTATGTGGGGAAATCGACTGTCTTCTTGGTGTGGAATCCAGAATATGAACTCTCCTCTTTCCGCGCAACACTGCAGCTGTACAGCAGGAAGCAGTCTGCACTCTGCCGTTAGAGTTGGGAATCAAACTGTGTGAAGTGCCCTGGAAAGCTGTTCCAGTTTTCCTTGTGGCTGTATCTGCAGGTTTTGTTACGGGCACACTGCAAATTCCAGCTCTTCTGGCACCCTCGCCAGACTAAAGACAAATAATTGAACAAGTGGGCTTCTTTCTAAGCCTAGAAAGATGTATTTGGAATAGGCTTTCAAGGTAAAAATTACTGCTGACTCCTTGCTCCTTCTGAGGGTCCACGACCAGCCCCCAGGTTCAGTGCCTCTGTGCAGCCGTAGAACTGGCAAGAGATTAACAAAAATATATGGACTGGAGGCATTTTTAAGAAATGCGTAAATTGTATAGTTAAAGGTCTGTTCCTAGAGCATGATTTTGGATATGGGCAAAGAGACATCAATGCTGTTAATGAAACATAAGGGGACTATAGCTTATTTTTCAGTAATTATTCAGGGTCACTTAAGCAAGGTTTAGAAAACTAGAAGGCCTGTTTCTCTGCCACCGGTCTAGCAGAATTGAAGACCTCTGGAAGAAAATTGAACGTTACAGGTTTATCATTGGTAGAGGTTTTTCTGCTCTGGATCTCCAGACATATCCTTGTCATGGGAAATTCTCCCTGGCATCCCTCTGTCGTTGATGTGGATGATGACAAGGGAGGGTACGTGGTACGTTAACCTTGCTGGGATGTGCGGTTGAAACTCTGATTCCATCTTTAGAGGCCAGCACAACACTTGTTGTGAAATATATCGCAAGTCCCACGTCTGACATAGGTTTTTGTAAGTTTACATTCCTCACAGTAAGCTAACAAAAGTTCTGACTCAATGCCTGAAATTTCTGAAGTTGCATGAAATGTAGGAATTTTTTGGCCCTGATGCTATTCCTTGTAGAATAGAATTCTGCTGTTGATAGGCACCGCTGCCTTCGGGTAAATTGCATCCACTCAGTGCTGCCAAGCACGAGCAGTGTTTGGCTGTATCAGGAGATGAAATACAGTCGTAGACTGCGACATACCAATTCTAATGTTGTGACAATACTGTATATGATTTTTTTTTTACCAGGAGAATGCTATGTGTTTAGCGGGGACTTCCAAACTGGATGATTTTGTAATAATTAAAAGACTGCGTTGTGTGTGTTGTGGGAGGGAGTTTGAGGTTTTTTTAAAGGAACTATTGCTGTGTAGGGGAATTAAATGTCTAATATCTAATTATAGACATGAATTATAGACATTAAATTTGGGTAATGCTGTTTTGAGCCCTTCATAAAAGGAATTTGGTTGTGCAGGCAGGTCATTTATCCCTAGGCTATGCCTTGAAGACCCTTCACGCAAAGATGGTTTAGATGCATTCTGGTTGGGAAGGTGAGATAGAAAAATGATTCGTCAAGTTGTGTGAGTTTCCTCTGAAATGTAGGGTAGATAATATCACTCCAGAAAGGTCATCTGTGGCTTTTATTATTGTAATTGGACACTGTTTATGTGATCACAAATCCAGCTTCCCTAGTTTGCTCTTGGTTATGTGGTTTCAGTTGAGAAACAAAACACATCTATAAACAAATATTTTGTAATGCAGACAGGAAGGTGGAGAAGAAGGAACTTGGGCATTTTCTGCCGAGCGTGCGAGGCTCGGGCGCTCCCTGGTCGAAGTGCTGGGTAATCTGCCTCGTCCGTGACTGTAGGACAGGATGTCCAGCCAGCGGCTTCCCCTTCAGCTCTGAAACAAGGATTCTTTGAACTGATAATTCAGTGGTGCTGTCACCTCTGCTGGTCACTGAACTCCATCCCCAGGGGAAAGAGACGTTCCCCGAAACGGGGATTTAACCTTCTTCCTGTCAAGTCTCATTTACTGAAAAAGAGTAATGGCATGAAAAATAGCTCAGATTACTGACATGCAGCTCTTCCTCCTCCCCACTTGTTGGGTGATTCAAGAGGCAACTGGACCTGCCTTTCTTACTTGGCAGTGAATGTCATACCAAAACTAAAGGAGCATTTTTTACAAACTTATAGAGAATTACTCTTTGGTAGTAATCTCTTGCCCATCTTCCAGACCTACTGGTCTGAACTGCAACTCCCAAGGCCAGTCTGACTCCCTCTAAAGTTAGTGTTTGATTTTTTAAAAATGTATTTAACTATTTTTCCTGTGGATGACAGCTGATCTTTGTGAACTTCAGGCTTTTCATTTGGCAGAAATCCTGAAGTAAGTTGTTAGGGTTCTGGTTCAATGAAGTAAGTAACGTTTCTCAATACAGTTTCTAGCTAGCTCATTGATTGAAACTGCAAGTTTGAAATGCAGCTTAGGTCATAAGAAAGTACATTCATCGAAAGTTGCACAACTAGCGGATTCAAGGCCCTTCGCAGTAGGAAATCGCAAGTCTGAATTCAAGGGCACTGGGTGAATTGGGTGTCATTAAACTCCTCTCAAGCGATTTCCTGAGAAACTTTCTTATTTATAATCACTGAAACTTGCTTATTTGTCACATTGTCATCCCCACAGTAGTTTCCTGTATTTAATTTCTCCAGAACCAGTATTTTGCAAAAGGGATAGCTGGTGTCATTAATTTCCATCTTTCTGCTAAGTTAGGGTCCAGACTTGTACAAGACTGAATTCTTGTTTGCACGTAGTCTGTTCTTTCAGAGTGAACGTCCCCTTGGACTAAATGCTCAAGACTCACAAGGGTCCAGTTTGGCATTTCAGTAAACACATGTCCAAAATATGTATTTGAGCCTCGTTGGAGGTCCAAAATATCTTTGCAGAGAGAGGAAGAAAGCTCAGCTGGCAGCCAGTTAAAGTTCTTAAATGGCTTGTCCAAGGTTTCTGAAGAAAAAGCGAGCACCGAGATGAAAGTTTTTAAAGGCTGGTGATTTTTCTTGTACCTGCCTCCTGTGCTCAGGGAGGAAGATGCAAGTCCAGACCTCAGTAGGGCAGGTTTGCTTTCTTTGTGTTTGTAACTGTATGAAGTTTTTGTGGTGACACTGTGATTTATATCAGGAAAGTAATCCAATGGTTTATTGGGGGGTTTATGCATTTGTGTATTTTAAAGCCACTTCCCAGCAATCTCTGAGCAGCCTTACAGGAGGGCAAGACCTGATGGTGATCGAGAGCAAGCTGACACCAGGCACCAGAAAATGTGGTGCATTCAGTGCTGTCAGCATTTTCTCCTGCATGCAAAATGCAAACAAACAGAGCAACTCTGCCTTTGATGTCAAGAAATGTTCTGAGAACTGGGGAAAAATCCCATCCAAGCTATTTTCTGAGAGTGCACATGGAGGGAGACGTGTCCCGGGCCATTGGCAAAGACTCAGCTACAGGAATGGGCCTGCCCAGGGCTCGGGCAGGTGCAGCGTTTCAAAAGGCTTTGCAAACAGATGCACTCGCGTGTGACAATGGGGCAGGTTGGATGGAGGATCCCAAGCGTGCTCAGCTTGTGCTGGTTTTCATGACTGCGCTTAGAAGTGTGCATCTTGAGGGGCAGGGAGGTGTGGGAGTGTGCGTGTGCTGTCTGAACACAGTGTTCTCTTCGGTGAAAAAATAACATCTTCCTTTTTTTGGAACATAAAGAAGTTAATTTGCTGTGTCAGTGGGCGAGGGAGTTTAACCTAACAGCGCTGTGCCATCCGGACTGATTCGGAACGGAGGATGTGGGAGGATTCCTTTTGGAATAACGTCACCATCTCTTGTTGCACAGAACAGAAGCTCTTTTTTGGTTTCCTTTGCAGACTTGTCTGTCAATACCTGACATCAAGACAGCGTTTAGCGACTGCATTAACAAAATTGGGAAGAGGGACTGCCTGACACAGGCCTGCTCCGCTCTCACTGGGTGAGTACCAGGAGGGACGGTGTTTTGGTGAACTGTCAGCTGCAGAGCAGCGCTGTAGGATTTAGTAGCCCCTGAAAGGAGCTGCGCTTCCTTCCCAGCAGCGACAGATCCTTGTTTGTGAACCTTGGGCTTGCACTGGGTCGGGAACTTCATCTGTAAATCCTGCCTATGGAACATGATAAAACTGTACTGCTGGCTGAGAGCACATGGAGCTGTTGATTCTTGTGCTTTGTCATCCCTTCTCCTTACACAATGATCTTTGCAGTCCTTGGTTTGCTGCAGCTCCTGGCTTTTATGTAAGAAGTCAGTTGAAAATACGGCTGTTTATGCCACTGCCAGATAAATGAGTGCTCTTCCATTGTTGGAGGCATAATTAGGCTCTTGCTTTCTTATTTTTTTGGTGTGCATATGAGCTTTCTTATGTAGGTAATATAATGTTCTCCAAGAATGTTCTTACACTGGGGATGCCTGTGGTTTAAGATAAACTTACTAGAACAGACTGAAATCTGGGAGACTGTGATCTACACAGCTGCACGCCATGGCCTTGACCAACCCACATGATTCTTGTTATCTTTGATCACCGTTGCACACTGAGTCTTGCAAAAATTTGGCTGTGCTTTCAGTTCTTTGAGTGAGAAGTGCTGCTTGGCATAAGTCGAAAGTACCGTTCCAGACAGCTGGAAATACTCCTGCCTGAGTTACTGCCTGTACACAGTCCAGAGCTTGGAGATTTCTCCTTTTTTTTATGTAACAAGAAAGCTGTGTTGTTTTACAAGCTACTGCAAAGGATAAAAAAAAGCTTCTTAAACCAGGAGAAAAATCTCTAGTGTCTGCGTTGCTAAGAATCAAATGCCCTTAAGCAGCTGAGTGGCCACAACAACAGTGGTTAAGCACTGACTGGAAGAGAAGTGTTAGATAATAATCTGATGAAATGCAACCTTTTCATTTGTTGTGGGTTTTATACAAACACTTCTAGTTCTGAACTGTGTGGAATTCCCTTTCAAAATTTCGGTTTGAGTTTGCATTTAAAAAAAAAAAACAAACAAATCATGGAAGTCCTGGCTGGGAAGCTGTGCAGAGCGGTGAGTCGGTGACTTGCGTGGCAGCCCCGGTGCAGCCGGTTGCAGAAAGTGCTCAGCTGATTGCAGAAAGTCGGAGCCAGGATTGGAAGATCTGATACAAGTAGCCTGAGGCTGCCGAGGCAAAATAACCTCAGACCAGCTGACTGTTGAGTATTCTGATGCTTGCTCAGCCCAAGGTTTCTACAGAGTTGATGACTAACTAAATTGGATGGAAACTTGTACAGACACCAGAAAAATAAAGGACAGAGTTTACATACAGAGTTAAAAGAAATCAGATCCCCATTATTTGTGTGTATGATAAACTAGCATAGTAATACCAATAAATAGGGTCTTGGTGGAACCCTTCACTTGCTCTTGTAGGGGCTCAGTTAGAGACTACATGTACTGTGGTTTTGCTCTTGGTTGTTTGGTGGGTTTTGTTTTTGTGTTTTTGTGTTTTGTTTTGTTTTTTTTTAATCTTGTCTACTTATCTTATTTCCTTAGCAAAGGAGTGAACGAGGGAATTGAATGGATGGTGAAGTGTGTGGTGAGGAATATTCACCGGCCCCCAAGAAAGAAGGACATCACGTAAGAAATTCCAAGCCAGCCAAGGAACGGACAGTCATTTCCACACAGTTTTGTGTTCTCTTTAAAGAAGGTGGTCCACTGGATTCCTGTTACACCCGATTCTTTCCTGAATTTGGAGACAAACATTCTCTTTCTGTGTCTAAAAAAACCTGAGCAAAGGATTCCAAGTGGGTGGGGGGGTGGGAATCTCTTACATTAAGTATTAAGCTGCTGGTCTGAGAATATAGACCAAGTGGCAGTCTACACTTTGCAGATGCAAAGGACTTAATTTTCTACTGTATTACTTTGTGATTCTTGATTAATTAGTCTAACAGGCTAGAGGCCAGTGACGTGAAGGAGCTCCTGAAGGAACCGTGTAGGTGAATGAGAGGGGAAGGAGAGCCTGGGGACGGTTGTCCCTTCTAACCGAAGACACCTTTCTGCTCCAGCCCCATGGTTGCTGTGGGTGGTGTAACTGGCCCTGTTATGCTGCTGTTTGTATAATGGGGAGAGACAGTGTTGATTATCACTTGATTATCAGTCAGCACATTGATTTGTAACTTTTACCTGTGGTAAATGCAGATATTGAAGCCAGCAACTGTGCAGTGGTGCAGAGTTTAAAGTGGGTGTATGAACTCCAGAAGCACTGCCTTGCTCTGACTGCCAATCTCTTGTGCGTTCTCTTTAATTGTAAGGATAATTGGTATCTTCTGTAACTGGAATGAATTGAGGCCCTCTGTGTGATCTCTCTAGGCTGAAAGCTGAACCTCGAGGCAGGGAGAAATCAGTATGCAATAAAGCTTCCTACTTTGAACTTCTCTTGCTGAAACAACTCATGTTTGGAAGTAGTGGTACGCAGCTCTCTGGTTTTTTGAAAAGTGAGAAGGAACAGAAAGGCACCTCTCAAAGTCATATAGTGCTCACTTCTTATGTAGCCTACCCAGCCAGTAATTTTTCTGACATATCACTAACATTTCTCCAAATATCTCTTTTTCACATATGTTTTGCAGTGGTTTGGCAGTGAACGTTGCTCTTTGCATGTTGTAGTTACTGGTGATTATTCTGTGCTGTTCGCTCACATAACTGAGAGAACATTATCCATGCTCTATTTGAGCAAGTTAGTAGTGTTTGTTTAAAGATAAGTTATTTGGCATCTGTCCGAGAACTTTCTGCTCAATTTTCTGCATGCAACTCATCACAGATTTTTTTTTTTTTTTCCTTTATTGAGGGAACATAATTCATTCCCTCACATTTGGGTCAAAGTGTGAGGGCAGCTGGACCGTGTCATTAGGAACATGAAGTCCGTGGAAATAATTGCATGCTGAAGAGTGGAATCTTACTTCTTAGTAACACTAGGGTAGGAGAAGGCGAGACAAACTGTCAGGTGAGACATCGACTACTTTTCAAGTCCTTGCTGCTGTCAGAACAAGTCCTGTAACACTATACCTGAACTTGAATTTCAGTGGTGCCAGTGTCAATGCCATATACCAGAAGAATTAAACTGCGTTAGACCTAATGCAGACACCAGAGATGACGTGAGGCTCCTTTAGACCTGGTGACCATCTCAGGTTTGTTATATGCTCTGTGAGTGCAGAGGGTCCCTCCGAGATCACTCACCTTTCTCTAGGTGATGCACAGGGCTGACGGTTTCAAGTGTACAAAAGTGTTGGATACCCAATGGAATTGTCTCTCGCTTGGCCATCTCTGAGAGTCTGAGCATTTTCAAGGTACCTCTGGGCTTGGTTTTTGTTTCAGTTGGCAGGGTTGGTGCTTAACAATTAAACTGAAGTTGTAAAACAGTTACTGGTGGACAACAATGCCTTATTGAAAAACAAAACAATTCAGTCAAGTAACTTGAAATGTCTGTTTAATGGGACACCAGGGGTTTTCCAAGTTTTCTACATGTTCTTCTCTGATGTCTCACTCTTCCCTAGGAGACCAGGGAGAGGAAAAAACAGTTGAGCTTGGGGCCATAGCTGTTGTCACAGGTTTCTGGACACAAAAACTGCTTTGTGGCCCATACCAGCAGGAGGTCTTAAATGAAATGTTTTGGCTTCAGAATTCCAGGTTCTCAAGAGTGGCAAAGTCCTTCACCCAAAAAGATGCATCAGCTGTCTTTACATAAGTATGAGCATCCTCTGATGTCCACAAAAAATCAGGGAGGATTACTCTGAAACCGGTAATGAAAAGTTTGATATCATTCAAAGTTAGCTTGACAGCAGTTACAGCTGCTTGACTCCCAAAGCCTTTTTAGGAAAGAGCATCGCAGGCAGATTTTTCCAGCATTACAGATGGGATGCACCTACATGATACTGGGGAACGATTTCCCAAGCGCTGGGGAAGCCCAGCAGGGAAGGGGTTGAGCCAATCGATAAAGCGTTTTGGTGTGTCCTCCGTGCTGCAGCATGACGGTGATGCAGGAATTGAGGCTGATCAGCCAACAGGTGCAAGATAAAGATCTCACTGTTCAAGCACAACCTGGGCCGGGCTCTCGCTGATCGCGCACCACGTGCAGTTACTTTATACAGAGCACAAAGACGCTGGAGTGCTGCTCAATCGGCTGGGCTTGGGTTGCATCTGCTCTATATGGCAATAAATGCTGCACAGGGGCACTGCTGACTCCTCCAGCTGGTTTTATGGCAGCTTCGGTCACTGTGAGCAGATCTGTTGTGCTAAGGATGCCTCCGTCCAGACCGGTGCAATAGAACCAAACTGACACGGAAAAGCTGCTGAGAAAGACTGGTAGTCAATGCATAAGCTCCACTAAAATTAATCCCACTGGGATAGTCTAAGATGATATGATGATAGCTATTTTATATTTCAGTCTGTAATTTAATCAATAACTTATCATGTTTTAGACTTGTGCTTTACTTAAGTCCTTACAGGAAGCACAGGCTTTTATTTAAAATGGTTTTGCATTGTAAGTTCCCTCCCCTGCCAGACCTCCTACCAAAGTGAGGCCATTTCTGAGGAGTTCACACGTAATCATGTTTTCAGATGGTTGCTACGTGGTAGATGAGCCTGTTTTGCCTGTGCCTTGTTACAGCAATTAATTTATCTGAAGAGCTGCTTTATCTTCCCAAGGTGAAACAGAATCATCATCCACACTTAGTAATCACTTCTGTCATGCTTTACGCTGAGATAAAGCTAACCGTCAAGTGAGCACGGTAGTTTTTCTACTTGCCTTATTTGAACATTGGCAGAAGATGTAACTTTCTCTCACCCATCTGGAATTTCCTTGCTGTGCAAACACTTGGTAGCTGGTAGCAGCAGAAGGCAAGAACATTCCTTAATAAAAAAACAACACAAATCCCACTTCTAAAGCTTTGCAGTGCTCCCCAAATTGCAATGTGATCCCCTTGGTGGCAATTTCTTCTTTGTTTGGACACAGAATAATGGCGTTACAGCCATTTCTGTTGGTACAACCCCATCCAACAGTGCCATGTTGGCCTTGCTGCCGTGACCCCGTGGTCTCCTCAGCAATACTGATGTCAGGTCTTATCCTGCTGACTGTGACATCCTGTCCCCCACACCCAGGGGATGCACCCGGACAAACCTGACGCAGCTTCGAACCAAAACCTGCGTCTTATTTAAGGCTGTGGCAGAACCGCCTGTTCCAGGGCAAGGTGAAGAACTGAGCAGAGCGCACAGACAGAGTATTTGCCCCCGCCATCCGTCCATCTGTTCATTAAGGTAAGGATCTGCCTTTACACATCGCCGATTGCGATCTCCAGCAGAAGGGCGCTTTTCTGCATGTCTAGCACTTTGCTTCTTACCAGTGATGATGTTTTAGTGGGGCAGGAGGCTGGTGGGTTAGTCGTGGTTTCCAGCAGTGTGTCCTCTTTGTGGCTTTGGGAAGTGTAAGGTTCCAGCAGCCCTCAGCTGAAAACCTGGATTAAAGTACTTCAGGCTTGCTGAATTGCTTTTAGGCATTTCATTATTCTTTGAAATGGTACCTTGGGACTTCTCTGCTGGCGCGTGGTGTTAGTTCAAAGAGAGAAAGTCTAGAGGGATCTGCTAAGAAAGGTAAAGAGTGGTCTTGACCATTATCCCTTTAAATTAAAAAAATAATCTGATTAATGTAGATGGTAACTGACCAGCAGCCGCAGCAGCATCCACACATAAAGGAAAATGGGTTCTGACTCGTTTTTTACCAAAAGAAGCACCGCAGATCGAGTTTGTTTTCAGTCTTTCAGAGACTGAAAGACATTGCTCCCAGGTGTTTGTCTGCAGATTTCCCAAAAGCGATTTGGACAATCGAGAAAACCAGGCTGAGTTGCCTGTGCCGCAGAGACAGGTTACAGGCTGGGTACCGGCTCAGAAATCCTTTTTGACCCAGTTTTCTCTTAGAACTTGGCTGGAATGTCTCTCCTGGGAGATCAGAGGCTGGGGAGAGCTGGGAATTGCTGCTGCCCTTGGCCCAGCCCTGCTCGGGACACAGGATGCAGGGGAACAAGAGCAGGTGGTTTTTCACACAGGAATTTTTTACAAGTTGGAAATCCCACACGCAGCCTTCCTGCTGTTCAACACGGTGTTTTGTTTGCCGGACCTCAGGCATTTCCCTGAGGGCGGCGGCGCCCTTTGGTTTTGTTGCTTGCGCTTTTGAAATCCCATAAAGAGTTGTTTTTCTGCTCCTCTGGTAAAAGCAGCTTCCATGACAACTCCTGGGGGGTTTCCATTAGTTTGTCTACGTGCGCTTTGGCTTTTTTATACCCCAAACCACTTGAGGAGGATCCAGGCTCAGCTGGCAGTAGTACCTGCTCTCCTACAACTTCATCTGCACAACCTAAACCTCACAAGCCTTCGCCCACAACACCTGTTGCCGTGGAAGGGATGCTGATTATATTTTCTGATGAAAGAAAGAAACAAATTGGTTCTAAAAGCAGTCAGACCCTCATGCAGGAAAATGACTGAAAACTGGCCAGCGCAGCGTGCGAAATCACTGGGGAAAAAATGACCTAAATTTCTTCCATAAACGAGGTGCTCGTCAAGTGGAAACAAGAGGAGGAGGAACGTTTTGCAATGAATTACTCAGTTGTGGAATTCTGTCTGACATTTACTCTTAAGCACATAAAAATCACTTGCTGGAGGCAGGAATCTCCTCATTCCTTCTCGCTTGCACTGTCTGAAAGCTGAAGGTTGCCGATGGCAAACAAGTTTCCAAATTTCCATTTCGTTAGCAGTGCCCTCTGCTCATCACCACATCCCCCACATCCTCCTTTGCCACACGCTATCAAAAGTGATTGTGAAGATGAGGCAGTCGACATATTTGCTTTGGAACCCACAGGGTGAAGCTTCCTTTCCTTCAAACAAAACCCTTGCCGGATGAACACGTAGTAAGCTTTACTAATCGTAGTAACTCATGAGTAATGACCTCTTTTGGTACATGTCTGTAGATGGTACTGTGTTTCTACCACCCACAAAAGCTCGTGCACACACGTTCTCCATCCCGCTGTCGGCCCAGCTGCTCCCGGCCCTTGTGGCCGTGGAGGAATCCAGCGTTTGACCCCGCTCCTCGCAAACGGGATCGGCTGCAGCCGCTGTCCTGGGACGGGGGACATGGGCGAGCAGCTACAGACGGCTGCTGCACTCACCACAACAGCAAACAGCATCATCGTTTAGTAAAACTTTGTGATTTGGAGCATGCATCCCTCAGCTGAAAGGATGTCGTGATAAACGCTTGGAGGAACTAAGTCCAACCTCTGGTCCAGCGCAGCCCTATGACTTCAGTGTTCGGTATGTCCCATAAACACCGCCCTGAGGAGAAACGAAATTCACTGTAAAATTAAGAAATTCACTGTAAAATTAGGAATTTCACTGTAAAATTAAGCGTATCCTCGTATGTTTTCCCAAAATAGAAACGCAGAGTTGTTCCTGTTGTGTTCCAGTTCAATTCATAGGCAGGAACTCCTCTGCTAGTTCTCAGAAATCAAATAACCTGATACCACCTCGTCTGTAGATCTCCTTTAGCAACGCTTTTTGAGTCACACTGCCACCAAGGGAAAAAAAAAAAGGTTTTATAAGACAGTTGTAAAGAGGAATAAGGAATTCATTGTTCCCAGAAACTGGTGTTGCAAACAGCCTGCCCCTTTAGACAGCAACAGCCAAACCCAAACACACCAGCAGCCGCTGTATTCACCCTGGGCTCTCGCTGGGGTCCCCATCCCGTGACTGAAGCCACAGCTCAGATGGGTTTTTGTATCGGGGGAACGAGGTGACCGGTGAGATACCGGGGGCTGTCCTGCCCTGCTGAAAACTCCTCTGGCACAAACAAAGCTCATTTTCACGTGAGATATTTGCAGATATGCGCAATACCCCCATATCGCACACCCCGCTTTAGCAGCAGATCTTGGCCCTGGAGGTGGGCGCAGCCGGTCACCCGTGGAGGTGGAAGGACACCACCGAACCAAAAGCAGCTGATCCCACACAGCCCCGGCCCCGCAAGGACTCAGCTCCCACACCCTCAGCACGGTGGAAATTCCGACAGCTCATCCCCTGCCGTGGGATCACAGGATCACAGGATCACCCACAGCAGCCTGGGAACGGCTGCTGGTCTCAAAGGGCAGCGGATCTGTGACCAGGGATGCTGAATCACGGGTGAGGTGGTTCCTGCGCGACGTCATGTCAGCAAACAACACGTGAAACTGGGGGAAAAGGAGAACTTGGGTTTGGTCTTGCCAGAGCTGATTCGTTCTTTCAGGTTCGGAGTCATGAAGTGGGGAATGTACGGTTGTACACTCCTGATCTCCCAAGTTGCCCAACTAAAGAGTCCTTGTCTTAACTTCTGGGAAGACCAAGAGAAATCCAATAAATCACCTCCTGAGCCCCAGTAGCACAGAGACAGAAACAGAAACCAGAACCTGTGTGATCTGACTGAGGCTGACCAAGCACATCAAGCTGAGCTTCCCAAACCTTTCTCTGATTCCTTATGCTTTATAGTCCAAAACACCCTGAAATCCCCACGCTTGAGCCTTGCGGGAAGCACCCGGACCCCCCAGGTCCCCCTCGCTGGGTTCACGTCCCGGAGCACTTGCCAGGAACTCATAGTTCCCTGCACTTCCATAGAAAAACCATCGGATCTCTGGCTCCTCTCCCCTGTCACAGCCCAGTCAGGGCACAGCTGGAGCTGCGCTTGGCCAGAGCACAGGAAAGCCCCAAACCCAGCCCGGGATGCTGGCACACGCTGCCTCGGGTGCCCGACACCATGAGCGGTCACAAGGGACAAAATGCAAGGACCACAACCCTGACTCTCCCCCACATAAATGTGGCACGACAAGGTCCCCATTTCCAACACTGCTCAGTCATTTTGGCACAGCAGGCTGTTCTGACCCTCTCCCTAAACATTGGATCAGCTGGAAAATGCCATTGTTTTTAAAGCAAATAAACAGTTGTTTTGGGAAAACTCCTCTTTTCTGTTGACCTAGATCATAATACATAAAGTGCTTGCGGTTCTAAAGAGCGAGGCTGTTGTGTAAGGATGTTATAGCTGGTGTCACTTCAAGCTCCCTGACCGTGTTTCTCAGAAAACTGATGTAAGCGAAAAATCACCAGAAGGTTTACTAACATATTTGATTTTTATCCAGGCTGAGCTGGCAGTGCCCAGACCTGAGCATTATAAACTAAATACCCTGGGAGCAAACTCAGGGACCCAAACAATGGCTGACCAAACAGCAGAAATGTCCCTCAGATGTGACCCTGTTTTCTGGACAAATTCCTCCAAGTGGCCTATTAAACATCCAAGTGGCCTATTAAAACCGTCTGTTTTGAGACGTCACCCCCGAAAGCCGTGGGATGCTCAGACAGAAATAAACGTACACAAAGACCTCCTGCAGCACAGGAGGACTGGAAAATGGTAATAACAGTGGATGAGCGAAAACCAGCGCTGCATCGCGGCGGGTCTGGGTCTGGCAGCATCCCTGGTGCTGCAGTGGTGGCTTTGTCCTGAGCATCAGCACCTGATTCCTCACCTGGATCAGGGTCCCCTCTCCAGTCTCGTCCCTCGGTCCCAAAGCTCGGGTACCCAATCTGACCCCTGTATGCTCCAGCTCCTGGACACGGCTCGTTCTCGGTCCCATCGCCGGGTCCTGCAGGGATGACATGAGCAGCAGCAAGGGACGAGTGTCAGCAGGGGAAGCCTGAGTGTGCAACACCAGGATTGCAATCAGAAGAAAGAACCTGCAATCAGAAAGAAAACAAAAACAAACAAAAACAAAAACAAAAGATGCATGATTCAAAAGAAAATAAAATTTGCGCCTCCTTGGGACAGTGATGGGCAAATTCGAACAAGTTTGGTGCGTGTTAGCAGTCCCTGGGTCCTCTATCACAGTATCTGGGGGGCTCAGCCCAGCACCACGGGAGGGCAGGGGGTGAACTGCCACCTCCAGCAAAATAAAAAATGGGGGGAATCTGCAGGCAGAAAGGTGAATCTACCTGTTGTTCGACTCGATTGTAACCACAGGGTGTTGTAACCCCAGAGCTGAGGGTGACTGGAGGCTGTTTCAACAAAGATGATGAGTGTGAGCATCCCCCTGCATCACTCCGCGCACCTCCAAAAATCCCCCCCGCTTCATCCCGCAATCCCGGCTCTCTGCACCTGCAACTTCGCTGCGCGAGCCGCCTACGTGTGACCTCACTAGAAAACCCCCTCTGACTCCTTAAACTAACGTTGAACATTCACCTAACCCGGTTCCAAGCCCTGCGGTGCTGGCCCAGCACACGCCGAGTTCTTCTCGCGTTAAAGCGTCGACGTGTCCGAACCGCCCTTGCGACGGGCAAGTCGGCTCCTGCCGGGGGGGGTCATGGGTTTGAGGAGCTGCTGCCACCTGAGTCACGGCCACACCTGCCCACGGAGTCACCTGTGGCACAGGCGGAACACCTGGCTGTGCCTCAGCACTTAAATAAACGAGTGGGTGTTTTGTTTGGTGGGTTGTTGTTTTGGTTTTTTTCTCTCTGTTTCAACATCACTGGGCGATAGGGAAGCCCAACTTGGAACAGCTTGGGCTTTTTATGTAGCGCTCATTGCATTTGGGGAAATTATCTTCTGTGTAATAAATATCTGAGTCATCCCCGGGAGAGAGCTACATCCACATTTAAATGTTACCGTGTATTTGGCCTCAGCCACAGCTGATGGGGAAACCAGCCATTTAAATTAGCAGGAAGACTGTTCCTCTTCTCTCTCCAGGCTTCGGAAACTACAGTGAAAACCAAGAGAGGTTTTTATCCCCTTAAGTTATTTCACCTTATCAGCTAATTAAACTTGTGATCAGCCTGAGGTTGGGCTGTGACCACCAGCCCTGGTTTGGGCTCTGGAGGCTTTTCAAGCAAAGCCCGTTTCCTGGAAGCCCAGCAGGACTCACGTGCTGGGTGTTTGGATGCTGTGATAAAGGTCAATATTAACCAGATAAAGGTCAATATTAACCAGATAAAGGTCAATATTGTGAGACACCAACACCCAGACACACACCAAGGCACTGCCAGGACAAAACCACCTCAGCAGAGCAAGATAATGACACATGGGCACTCATGGGACGTCCTGGAAGAGCAAGTGACACTGGTAGCATCAAGCGGAGGAGCATCACCTGCTGTCTCCAGCCCCTCTGTCCCGGTTGCACCGGTGGGAACCTGGAGCACCAAGCTCCTCTGACCTGGGCTGGGAGATCCTGGGTGTCCAACATCCCCTCCTGCTGCAGCAAGCTGAGGTCTGTAATCCCCTCTGCACCCTGGCACAGGGGTGACAGACACCCATCGAGTCCCCTCCGAGGAGGGGCCAGAAGACATGTTTGACCCCCACTCAGTGCTGGTTGGGCCACAGGGCTCAGCAGGGTGAGACTTTTGGGGACAGGGGTGGGGAGGACCTGGGGGGTTCCTCGGTCCCACACCAGCTGTGCTTGGGGGTGTTCGACTCCTGGGAGTCACAGAGGGGGACGGCAGCTCCTGCAAACCTCGGGTGGGAGCGAGTCTGCGAAAGCATCTGCTGCATCTGAAAGGACAAAGACCTGTCCCGGCTCATGTCCAGACGGGACAGAGCACTCACAATGCCAAATAAATCGGTGATACCTGAGCATGGGGGAGCTTTGATCCTTGTGCAGCCGCCTGTGTAGGATCTCAAGGCCAGGCTTGACAAAGCTGCGAGGGGATCACCAGGATTAGTCCTGGCTCAATGCATAGGTACAAGTGAGGGTCCCCTCCGCTGCTTTCCAGCCACCTGCTTCCCTCTGTCCCTGCTTGAACCGACCCAGGGCCATGTCAGGATCACTGAGTTGCCTCATCCCCAGAGCCCAAACTCGGGGTGAGCTGGTTGTAGGCCTGGGACCCCCAGCTGCAGGTCTGCAGCACCAGACAGGAGCGAGCAGACACTCAGGGACCCCAAAACAGCCAACAGACAAGAGCTGACCCCAGGACCAGCCCCGTTCATCCAGCCCCCATGGATGAACAACTCATCACAGCAGCAGGACAAGCCCATGTCTGTGGGCAGCCAGGGGAGGTTAAAATCCCCTCTTGGACTCAGTCACATCAGTTGTTCTTGCACGGGGACGCATGGGGACACTTCCACAGAGCACGCATTTTGGAGCTCTCAGCAGCTCCCAGCCGGGGTAACCCAGCCCTCTTTCCAGCCACAAGCTATTCCTGGCAACTACCCAGCTACAGAAGTTATAAAAAAAGCCCAGTTCATTCAAGGCAGAAGACACAGGCTCTGTGTCATCAGGCTGGAAAACGCCTGAGAGGGTCATCCTCACTGACTTCCCTAAGTGACATCTGCAAGGCTTAAAAATAAAACCCAACCCACTCGCCGTCAGCACGAGTCCTGCTGACTCAGCAGCCCCTGGGCAGTGTCTGGCTCGGCCGTGGCCCGCGGGGCTGGTTTGGGTGCTGGTGGTGTCCTGTGGATAGGGGATGTTGTGTGGTCACAGGGTGAAACACATGCAGAAAGCGGGGAGGGATCAAGCAGAGTCAGGAGATGGTCTGGGATCGCACCGCCAACCTTTCTCCTCCAAATGAGACCAGGAAAGACCTCTGGTGACAGAGTATTGTGCAATAAAATAACTTCTTTGGTTTCTTTCTTTAGAAAACATCTCTAACGCACAGTATAAAACCAGGTAGTTTAGAAATAAATTTCAAGCCGGCTGCACCAGTGACTTCAGGGCGTTCTACAGGCAAAGTGTGTCTCAGTAGCCAGCTCCTTTCTCAAAACAGAGTATGACAAACAAATGCAACTGAATCCTCTGTCAGAAATACTGCTAAATAACCAAGAAAAACCCCTGCCAAAACCAAACCCAGACAGTTTAAAACAAAACCAGACAGTTGTCTAAAAGGGAGGCGCTGGGTTCTTCCCCAGAAAAAATGACCCTGGCTGCATGTTTCTCTTCTGATAAATTATTGACCTTCACTGAGTGCTGGAAAATCAGCGGCCAAGAACCCAGGGAACCCCTGGGAGCTGCCGCAGCTGCCGGTGCAGGGATGTGGCTGCTTACAGTGTCCCCTCACTGCATCCTTTCACTGCATCCCCCTCACTGCGTCCTTTCACCGCATCCCTCACTGCATCCCATCCCAGGGGCAGCGATACGGCCGCAGGCAGAGCTGGACCCACCGCAGCACGTCGGCCCTGCCCCATCGCTCATCTCCACGCCACGTTTCAAGTTACATTCAGAAAAATTAATAAATTAATGAAACCACAGAAGAAAGACACAAAACAAAACCCCCCCGAGAAGTTCAGTTTGTGTTCTCAGTTCAGGAGGAAGCGCTTGCGGACCTTCTCCTCGATGGAGTGCAGCTTGGCAGCTCGCAGCGCTTCCAGCAGCCCCTTGCTGACCTCGGAGTTCCCTTCTTTGAGGCGGGTGAGGAAAGCCCTGAACTTCTCCTGCTCGGCCGCCCTGTTCTCCGGCACCTGCTTCCTCGGCGAGTGCTCCAGGATTTGCTGCAGGCGCTTCAGCTTCCGGATGGGGATGTTCTGGTATGCCACAAAGTCTATCATGGCTTGTTCACAGTCATCGTCTGCTGGAGCTGAGGGGAGAAAAACACCTGGGGGTCAGAGAGAAGGTGACCAGGGGACACGGGGACAGCAGGGCACAGCCCCACCGAGCCTCTCCATGGACACCTGCCCAGAGAGGTGCTGGACGCCCCATCCCTGGAGACACCCCAGGCCAGGCTGGACGGGGCTCTGAGCAACTGAGCTGGTGAAGATGTCCCTGTCATGGCAGGAGTGGGACTGCATGAGCTTGGAAGGTCCTTCCAACCCAAACCAGTCAATGATTCCCTGATGTTGTCCTCACCTGCNGAGCAACCTGAGCTGGTGAAGATGTCCCTGTCATGGCAGGAGTGGGACTGCATGAGCTTGGAAGGTCCCTTCAACCCAAACCAGTCAATGGTTCCCTGATATTGTCCTCACCTGTGCACTGGTGAGTGGGACTGGGAGTCCCAACCTAATGAACCTTGATGGGTGACATACCATTCACAGCCCCTCTTCCAGATTGGGGAGGGTATTTTAGCTCGCACAGCCACATACACCCATGAACACAAGCTGGGAACCATCTGCACACTCCGGTCCCTGCGCGGGATGCAGCAGCATCTCTCTTGCAGCAGCACCTTTCTTGCAGCAGCTCGTCCCTCCCCTAGGTCGGGGCACCCAGCTCGTGCTGCCGCAGGTGTGCGGTGGAACAAGCAGGTCCAAACAAGCATTTTGCAAGTGGAAAAAGTGAGGTTGGAAGGAAGAAGGAGGAGGAAAACAGCAAACATATCATTGATAGGTGGCCAAAGCCCATCTCTGCCAGCCAGCTGCCCTGAAGGCCGGGTCCCAGCAGCAGCCCATCCTGCACGGGGCAGTTAGGGAACAATGTGTAAAAGTTCCTGTAATTTTGAAAATAACAAATATACCTTTTCCATGCAGTAGGGGAAGAGGGAAACTCCAGAAAAACTGAAGTAATTGCAGTAAGTATTTACAAGTGTCATTTTTCCTGAAAACTTCTGTTTTCCCATGCAGATTTTTCCATGTGGGGACAGGACAAGCCCCAGGCGCAGCCCAGATTGGGGCTTTTGGACAGACTCAGTCCCAGCTGGTTAAAGCTCTGCTGGAGCTCGCCCCATGCGAGGAATGAAGGCAGAAAGAGTTTTCCAGGCCAAACGATGACTCAATGAGGGAGAGACCAGCCCAGTTTCATGCCATTGTAAACTGGGAAAGGTGTCATTGGTTACATGGGGCGGGTCGGGCTCTGCCTCTCCGGCAGGTTTGGGCTTTATATTGTGTTGCTGCTGCGCTTGCAGCGGGGAGGGAGGCAGGTGCCTGCACACCTGCGGAGTGAAATCACCATGGACCGGTGTTAAAAATACCCCGGGGCTCCCGTTGCTCACTGGCTCCTCTCGCTCTATAAATAGGCAAAGTGCCGGTGTGGCCGCGGGCACCGCTGCCTGACAGAGGGCGGCACACGTGCTGCTGGCACCTGCCGTGCCCCGGGACCGTGTCCTGCTGACAACAGCCCTTTCTGCCTCCTCTCTCCGCTGGGATCGCGCTCCTGGTGTGAGTCAGGCTGGGTGCGGAGAAGAGCCCCGTGATGCGGGGAGAGGATGGAGAGGCAAGAGCTGCTCTCGCACGCTGCCAGGGGAAAAAACCCTCCTTGCTCCATCATCACAGAGAAGATTTTGATGAAAGTCTTCTATCAAGCTTTGTCTTGATAGAGAAGAGGGTTTTTTCTACTGGAACAACCTCCGCAAGGACGTGGGGAGTCCCCACTGCTGGACATTTTCGGGACGTGGCTGGATGTGGTGCTGGATAATCTCATCCACACTCCCTTTCCCATAAAAGGTTGGACTAAATGAACTCCAAAAGCCCCTTCCAGTTGTTCTATGCCTCTGTGGTTGACTATTTTTGGAAGTTCAAGGGTGCAGGTTCATTGCCACCTAGATCAATCACATTGTGTGTCTTGGCTGGATGCTCAGGGTAGAGCAGGTGGTTCAGAGCAGCTGCCCTGCCTCACCTCAATGGACACCACCCGGTGAGGTGGTTTTCAGTCCCATTCTCACCCCTGACTTTTTGGGGTGCACAACACGAAGCCCCTGGAGCCAGCCCATCTCTCTCCCTGTCTCCTTTGCCCTGTGCTTTTGCCAAGAAAGGTTGGACCAGATGATCCTTGAGGTCCCTTCCAACCTGGGATTCTATAATTCTATGATCTGGCAGCTCCTGCCCAACCTTCAGCCTCCACCGAGGCTCAGTACTACATTTGCACTATCACAGTGACACAGCCAACACCATATCTCTACTTTTTCACCTAAAAGGTCAAAATCCACCCTACGCTCAGCTCCGATGAACCTTGGACTCTGCTCCGTTCACCCTGCACGAGACAGGGCTGTGGCTGCAGTAAAACCTTACTGGAAAAGAGGCAGAAAGCCCTGGACTAGCGAGCAGGAGGTGTGCCAGGGGCTGAGCCGGTGCCACAGCCCTTCACACCATGGCTCTTCACAGGATTTCACCGCCGGCTCTTTGTTCTGGCTGCACATGGAGCTTGCATGGGCTTTGGCTGAGCGGTGGCTGTTGTGTCGTATCCCCTGTCCCTGCCCTGCATGACCGACCCCGGAGGGAGGGAAGGCAGATGGTCTATATTTCATCCATCATCACCATTGATTATGGATCACTCCACGCTTTTACAAGCTATTTCACCTTAGTTTGCATCTAAGTAGATAAAAAAGGCATCAGAAAGTTGGCTCTTGCCCTGGCAGCACCGTGGTCCCAGCATCCCCCCCCCCGAACTGACCTGGCCCCTGGGTGCTGTTGCTCCTCCCCAGCCTGCAGGAGGTGCAGAGGGTGTCGTGGTACTTGTTGCCCGGCACATTGGTCACCTTGTGCAGCTTGGAGCAGTTCTGGTGCTGCTGGCACGGCTTGGTGCTGGAGTTGGAGGAGGAGAAGAAGCCGGGGGAGCAGGGGCTGCACTGGGTGTTCTCGAAGGGGGTACCTGTGATGGGGGGGCAAGGGGACCATCAGCCCGGGGTGACAAGCTGTGAAGGGAGCAGGGGCAGGAGCTGGGGACGATGCTGGCAAAGAGTGCCAGACACCACTAGAGCACGAGAAGGGTGTTTTGGAAATGACCTCTGCCTGCAGCTCGCTGGGAACCAGCGACTTGCAGGACAAACAGCAACACCTTCCCCTGGCATTTCCTGAACCGAAGCATTCGGCACGTGCTGATGAGGTGTCACATTCCTCCAGATCCAGAAGGAGTTCTCATCTGCTACCGAAAAGGGTCACGTTATGGGCGGGAGACATCAGCAGGGACAATGGCCCAGCCGAGTGCCAAAGCAGCCCTTTGATTCACAGCAGAGTCAGAAGGCTCCAGGCCAAGTGAAAGCAAAAGTTGCTGAGAAGGTGAAAGTTCTGCTCCGGGTCAGCCCCTGTTTCGTAGGGACGGTGCCACGTGGGCGGGATTGCAACAGGAGAGGGAACAGCCCCACGGGAGCAGATCTCACAACCTTTACATCTCCCCATCATTTATCCAGTTAAGAACGACGTCTCTACATTGTCACAACGCATCATTCCCCACACAAGATACCATTTATCAAAAAACAATAATAATAAGAAAAAATTAGCTTTTCCTCAAATGCCTCAGCTTGCTCACGTGGCTCCTTGGTCCTCAAGCCAAATCTGAAGCTTAATTTCAAAGGGCTTCCCCACATTGTCATGAGACCTAATTTACCATCGTTGCGTCACTGCATTTTGTAACAGTCACATCCTACAGAAAAATTAAACCCCAAACCACAA
Source organism: Pampusana beccarii (assembly GCA_013399365.1). NCBI lineage: Eukaryota > Metazoa > Chordata > Aves > Columbiformes > Columbidae > Pampusana > Pampusana beccarii. Next base: position 1,572,082 of record VWYH01004579.1, on the reverse strand, counting down.
CTATTAGCATCAGCTGAAGACAACAGGTATTTCTCCTCTGGCCTGGGAGCCTGGAGCTCTGCTGTGACCACATGGAAGGGCTTCAAAAGCCTCCACACTTCAAAGCCCAGAGCAAGATAATGCTGGTTTTGCTGGTGCTGCCTCAGCTGCGGTTTTCATACAGAGCCTGGTCCTCCATGATTCAGAGGAGAGTGAGAGGGAAACTCACTCGTAGGTAACTTGTATTTCTAGAAAGGAGGACCAGGCAAATTTGTGCTCGGGGAACAATGGAAAAATAACTCCTCTAAAATCTCTCGTGACTTACGTCTCACCAGGGGATGGAGCCTTGAACTCACGAGTCTCCCCCAGATGTGAATTGAAACCAGGCTGACTTCATTGTTTGGGCACCTGCCCATGTATCCATTTCATGTTTTGAATACAGCCTCTCCAAATTGCTCAATAATAAACTGTAAAACCCAGCCCCAGAGCTACACACATTCACCAGCCCTGCCCTTGCATCATTAGCAGCCCTTTTCAGTCCTGATAATTTGCATTCCCCACTCCCTGGCTGCCTGAGAGAGGAGCAAGAGCTGCTCAGACCTTTCTGCGAGCCCTGCCGGGTGAGATGCTGCTCAGAGATGGGGAATAAATCACAGCCAGCTCTGCCTGGTGAAGCATGCGTACCCAGGACTGTCGCGTCCCAGCTAAGGGTGATGTTGGGGGATTTCAAAGGCTTTCAAAACAAAAACAGTGGGAAAAAACCAAACAAATCACTCTCTGGAAAAGAGGCCAGGAGCAGCTTCACACGCCAGCAAGGACGGCACTGCGCTGGTGCTCAAAAAGGGGGCAGGTCAGGCTGCGGGCAGTCGTCAGCCACTGTATTTCTCTTTGTTTTTTAGCTCCAGCAGAGATTTCGGGATGCGACAAGAGCCTCGCAGCATTCCCACTGCTGGGGTACTCACCCAGTTTCTCCACGCCGAAGCCCGGCGGACACTCGGAGTGCGGGATGCAGAACTCCATCTCGGAGTAGTAGCCCTCCTGGCACTGGCAGACGCGGTTGTGGGTGGAATTGCACGGCTGCACCTCCACCTGCCTCTCCCCACAGATGACGTTGCAGTAGCGGCACTTCTCCAGGTAGTTCCAGTAGTGTGTGTAGTGCAGCTCGGGGCAGGGCGCACACACGGTCTGCCTGTCCCTGCTGCAGTGCTGGGACACGAAGGTCCCCGGCGGGCACTGCTGGCAGGTCACCTTCTCCTGGGTCACAGCATCTTTCCACTGGTAGGTGGGTTGGGCGTCGGAGCCGAGCTCAGTCAGGAACAGGAGGAGAGGGGCGAACATCCACTGCAGCATAGAGGGAGCAATGGTGGTACCAGGGACCACCATGTGCTCCCATCACCCCCCGTTTGTCACCCCAGGTGACACAGTGTCCTTCCCAAACAGTGTTTCTCAAACCCACTTTGTGGTGCCTTCGCAACCCTGTTTCCCTCTTTCAGCACTAAAAGCAGCTCCAGCACATTCTCCCCCCTCTTTTCACCCCAGCCGGTTCCCCGCCGTTCGAGGTAAGACCTTTGCAGATCGAGAAGCAGACGGGAAGTTTTCCAAGCTAGAAAGAATTCTGAACTTTTTTTTGGAAACCCAGGTACTCTGTACAGGACCAGAGAATCCCAGAGTCTTGTTTATCCTCCCTTTCCTTTCCAAAGCACACGTGCCCAACTTTCCTGTTACCTTGGCCAGATGCCTTAAACTGAGCGTGTGGCAGGACAGCATAGCACCGAGGGCTCCGAGCGCCGCGACCAGAGACCTGGGGATGCAGAAAGGGTTCCTCAGAGGCTGGCGCTGGGGACAGCGGCTTTGTCACAGCTCCTTTCCACAGCAGCACCAATACAGGCTTCCGGCCTCAAAGCGGAAAGAGAGTAGTGAGTAAGGGCTGTTAGAAAATACCGAGTGTTCTCCTCCGCTTCGCAAGCAGTCCCTCCGAGGGAGATGCCGGCTCTCCCCACCCAGGGCCAGGAGCAGAGTCTTATAGCCCGGCGGAGAACCCGTGCGAGGCTGTGACACACTCATCGCCCCGACATGCGTAAGCGGGGGAGGAAAGTCACCCCCCAGCCCGGAGGCAGCAGAAGTGGGCGAGGTGATGGAGGAGCAGCCGAGGTCTCCCTCCCATCCCATCCCATCCTCCCCATCCCCCAGGACCGGCTGCCCCCTTCCCCATCCCACCCCATCCGTCCCCCGGCGCCGCTCCCCGCGGTCTCACCGCTCCTGCCGCTCCGCTCCCCGCGCCCGCCGGCACCTTTATAGCCCCGGTCCGTGGGAAAGACCCTCTTGCGCAAGCGGNTCCCCTCCCGTTTCTACTCTTGCCCATAAGAAGCGGAGCTCTGCTGGCCGGACAGTGTGTATTTACCTGCCGGCAGGTGGGATTTGCACAGCTGCAAGTTTAAGGTATGTGGAGGATTTTTTTTTTTTAATTATTTTTTTTTCCCTTTTGGCTGAGGAAAGGCGGGGAAATTCCCCTGTGAACTCTCTGTACATGCTAAATAACTTCCCAGTAACAGCATTTGCCTCTCTGGTAGGGGTACAGCATATCCCCAAACACAGCCCGGACAGTCCCGTTCTTGCTGTGATCCAGGATTTTCTCTGTATTGTTTATTCTTGTTTTCAGAATCTAAGCCACTATCAGTAGGGCACTGAACAGATTAAGGTGAAATTCATTCACATTTAAACACATCAGAACATACGCCAGCCCAAAATTACCCTCATTCCTGTATAATCTTCATAATTTCTAATTATTACCTAATAAAGTATGGAAAGTTGCTGTTTCACTGCCATTTAAGAACACCCCTTTTCTTGTTCCTCAGACAGTCTGGCCACAGTGAACTTGAATACACACGTTATTTGACATTTTAATGCACGAGAGCCACAATATCACACACTGCTCAGCTGTTTCTATCTGAAAAAAAGGAATTTCTCAATGAGGACCAATATGCCAGCAACTACGACATTTGAAGTGACACTGGTTTTGAATTCTATAACCAGGGGAAATGAGAACTGCCATCCCACCTCCCACACACCGGGAGCACTAACCCCACTCAAACTGCCCAGGTTTTTAGTGGTTAGGTAATGCATTCCTGAAGTTGGCTCTGAGCTTTGATTTTCTCCTTTCAAGAGCACCGTAGGTGACACATTAACTCCAACTTTAACACTAAAACACTTAGAGTTACCTTTTGTGGGATAACAGCATCCAGCAGGTAAGCAGGTAGGCGTTTGAACATCTTACAGGCGACGCTTTGCTGTCAAACCCGAGGATTTCAATCTAAACTGAATTGAGCTTCAAAGGTACACTGCTCAGTGCCTTTCCCAGCGCTGCTCGCTCTGCGCTGCACCTGTTCGAATATATCACCCGTGTACTTTGTCCTTCTGCCCCATCTCACCAGGTTCCCTCTGAAGGCGAGAAAATCCAAGGGCACAAACACAAAGCGCTTTACGTGCTGGGAAGGCAGCACACGCTGGAGACCGCGCCGTCCCTCCGCTCCAGCTGCGCCTGCAGGGTCTCCCCGTACCCCAGGCACGGGGGCAGAACGAGCACCGAATTCACCTTCCCTTTGGTGTAACAGCAGGAGGGCTCCTCAGAGAGCCCATGAATAGCACAGCGCACTCCGTGCCTGAAAACCTGCCCTTTCCTTTCCTCCCAGACACCTTCCCCTCCACGGAATGGTTCCACAGGCAGAGAAGAGGAAAACTGCTGTTCCAAACAGCTGATGGAGAAAATAGTTTTGCTTTTTTCTTTTTTTTAAACTTTCCAATCAATGGAAGGGAAGAAAACACATCTAAATAGAAATCATATCCTAGCGCCCAGAGCACTTAGCTGGGAAGAAGTCTGATGGTTTTTGTGCTACACCCCTGGTTAATGTCACAGTTTTGGATCTCCAGCTGCGGAAAGGCAAGAGACTGTGCTGTGATCTGCACGCTGTGATCTGCCCGTCACACAAACTCCACCGGTTCCAAGCTCGCAAATCCCCATGACCTCGGTTCCTGGCCCCCCAGGCACCCCCCGTCAGGCAGGGCTCTGCTGTCCCTGGCTGGGGACCAGGGAAAAACCACTTGGTAGGTTTGGTACCAGCACAGCACTATCACCCATCCCATCTCAAGATGAAATAAAGACAACAACCACCCACCAGCAAAGCCTCGCTGCTTCAGAACAAAAATACATCTGAAATCAGTAGCCAGCCCATAAACACACTTGCTTAATGCGCACAACTTCTCAAGCACCTCCGTGTGCAGACACTGAAGGGTCTAAAATATCCTCCCACAAGCCGTTTTCTGTGGAATTGCTGTTTACAGCCTGGCTGCTCCCAGGTCAGGCTTTGCTCTCTGCTCTGCAAACAGCAGCACTCACACCCTTGCCTGCCCCATGCTGGGGCTCAAACACATTTCCCACCATTGTTTGAGCTGCAAGAAGGGAATTTCACTCAGGAATGCAGCTGTCCAGAAGGAATACAGATGTTTTAATAAGCCAGCCCAACATACTCCGAAGGGGCTTCTCCAGCAACTCTCACCATTTGCATTTTTCTCAAGCATCTCCCGTTCCTGTATATGTCTATTGGGCAGCTCAGGCTGCTGAGTAGTTACGAGCATCAACCACAAGACACAGAATCACAGAAAAAAATAATTCGGAAAATTTTTTACTCTTTTCTATGTTGGGAAGCCCAAGACCGCAATGAGTGACGTCCTTGACATTTTAGAGCTGTCACACGTGGCCGAGCTGTGGGTCTGACCTGTCCCCCTGGGCAGGAGCATCTTCCTCCTCGGCAAGAACCGGGTTCCTTCTGTCGCCATCTCTCAACACTCAGTGCTCCGCAAAACATCATTTTCACACTTGTTCCCTCCATGAACAGTCACATCTGTTGGATTAATATTATCTTACACACACAGGCTCCCACTGCCAGTCCCTGGCTCTGCTCTCTTGTCCTGGATGGCGAATCTCTCAGGCTTTATTTTTAATGCTAAAGATTAAACCTACAAGAGCTAAACACACAATTTACAAAGAAAGAAAATCAAACCCAGTTTTCTGCTACCCAGTAGGAGAAGTAAAGCCTGATGGTCAGAGGAATTATTCACAGCTCCCTCCAGTAAGACCAGTTTCTACCCACCATGGTTAAAGAAAAAACTGTAGCTGGAGTGAAAAGGGCTCAATATTTTGGTCTGGGCTGCATTTATTTGCGCTCTACACCAAACAGGCAATGGGCTGATTTTGTCAGGCCACTCTCAAATGGATTTTAATTTTACTGCTGGTTTATCTCAACGACTTGTAGCTCCCCAAAGTAATTCTGAGGATGAGGATTAGTAACACCTTTTGATGTAACAGTTGTTACATCAAACTGGGGCTTTGCTTTGTCATTATGCATCATCTCGGTAATTAAATTACCTCCCAGCACTGCCCTGGGACTGAGGCACATCCTCTTGAGGATGTTTCTTTAGGGTGAAACTCCACCGGTCTGAATCAAGCGCGAAATCCCTCCCTGTGCGCACCCGGCCGGGGAGGCGCAGGTCTTCTGCCCAGCGTTTCGGAGCAGCCCCATCGCTGACACATCCAGACTTTTCCAAGAAGCTGCAACAGAAGTCAGGTCACCCAGACTTTTGCAAACTTGTGAGTCTGCTGAAGTGACAAACAGTCACACTGTAATGTTTGTAAAGGGATTACTCAAAGGAGTTCATCTGAACAGCACCGTATCTACTTTATCAACCTCAGTGTTCTGCTTAGGTTGACAAACAAAAAGCACTGAAGAGCCCCTGCTCGCACCTGCTGGCGGCTGGAGGAACCCACAGCTGCATGAAGCCAGCGTAGGTGGCACATCCTGGGTGGCAGCTCATGGGACTCCCGGTGTCCTCATAGTGGAAACTACTGGGGCGGATGCAACACACCAGGGAGCTCCAAGTACATACCATACCCCAATGCAATATCCAACATTTTTGTTCCAAACCTACAGATGACAGAAAAATTTTCGGAGTTATACTCCTAGCGAGTGAGACGTCACATTAACGGCAGAGAAAGGGCTTCCCCAGGCAACCTCTGCCTTCCAGGGGGAGAAGAGTCTGGTGGAACAACGACCCTCAATTCATCTTTTTTTGGCTGTTCTACTCGCCCAACGAACCCCCCGAGCGGGCCTGGGGGTCACTGGGATCAGCAGCTCCTCACTGCTGACCGACCTGCAGCCATGGCTTCGAACAGGAATTCAGCATCATCTTCTCGTGGCTCTGATTGCACTTCCCCACCCAGGGCATCACTTCCCTGGGAGCTTCGGGGTGTCCAACAGCAGCACCACTTTTCAGAACTGTTCTCGAAAATTCAGGTTTCTCCCTAATATTCAGAGAAAAAATCTGAAAAGCAAAGAAATTCCTTGCTCTCTGGCGGTAGCCAGCTCTCCAAGCAAAGACACAGTTCATCTCTTTCCTGATAAAAGAGGTGTCTGGGGGTTTTGTTTGTTTGTGTTTTGTTTGTTCTAAAATTTTATTTTGGACTATTTCTCAAATCCTTTCGAGCTTTATTGGGGAAAAACAGTGGGAAAAGTTTTTTATTCTCCCAATGACACACCACTAAAAATCAGAGACAATAGTCATAGCACTGCAATGCAGGGACAATAAAGCCAGATTAATATCTACTTCCTTCATGCCCTGTAACTCATGTGTCATTTGCTTCCCAAAACCAGCAAGGAGTGTCCATGAGAGCTTTTCCTCTCCCTGAGCACTCAATAGTTTGGACCAGTTCCTCTAACCGCTTAGAGCAATGTCGATATTTATGAAGACAATAATTGTACCATAAACAATGAACTCTCTCTGCCTCTCTTTCTCCTGAATTCAGCCAGTTTCAGGGCAAAGTGCGATCTGTACCTGCAGCTGTTCCTGAGCAGGGGCTGGAAACGGGAAGGGGCAGGAGCCTGATGGCAGCTCAGAGAACACGGGTGCTGGGCACCCACCTCACAGCGGGATGGACACCCCGCGATCTCCAGCACGAACACTAACAGGTGACAGGGCTGCTGTTTGGGGATCTACAAGGGCAGAGACCTGGGCACCCACCCTCGGGGGCAGAATTGTGCTCTCCCACCAGAGGAAGGTCCTCTGGGTTTAGAGTAAAACCTGCTGAAGGACAACACCCCGTAAAAGACACTTTGCTCCTCACTGGTTGGGGTTGCAGCAGCTTGACTTTTGTATTTTTTAATCAACTTCTCAGCAAACCTGCCCAGGATAGGTCAGGAATGACAGCATCATTAAATTCTGTTGGTTATTACAACTACAACGAAGTGATGAGCAGATAAGGCACAGATGAGAACAACCTGCTGCAGGGTGGCTGCTGCCCCCTCACCGGCACACATTGGTGTCTGTCTGTCCTGCCCCAGGGACAGTGACAGCAGGGACCCACCTGCCAGACCCACCGCAGCGCAGAGAAAGCGGCAATGAACCCAGACCAACTCCCAACCAGTTACACCTGCAAACAGGAGATGCGCTGCGGTGTTCAGAGCTCGTCAGGGTGGGTTCAGCGAGCAAAGGAAGAGTAAAGCTCCTCAGCGAGATGATCAAACTGCTGGGGAGTAGAAGGAACGTGTGAATGCCTTGGAGACATTGATATTGTAACAGTTCCTCTGCCCTGTCTCGCTGATAACTGAGCGTTCCCAAGCAGGAACAGTCTCTGGAACCCAAACAGCAGCACAGACAAAGCACAGCTAGAAAAACTACACTAGTTGAGGGGGAAAAATGGATTGTAATTACATTTGTCCTGGCAAACCACACGTACCTTTTAGATGACTCAGTCTTGCTGATTTTTGCAGTCTGCAGCAGATCATTTCCATCAGGAAAACCTCCGCAAAGTCTTTCCCGCCTCTCACAGCTGTTGGAGGCTCGTCTCATCTCCTGAGCTGGGGTTTCCCTCCAGTGGCACAGGCAGAAGCTGCAGTTCTCCCAGGAGAGCCCTGCGTTCTCTCACCGATCAATAAATAACTCGTCGCTGTTTTCTGCTCCTTTCCCGGGCTGAGGAAACACTGAGATCCAAAGGAGCGCCCAGCAGAAGCCGCAGGGACCCGGTTGGCAGCAGCTTCACCCTGCGCACAGGACGCCAGTCACCTCAAAGCTGCCAACTGCAACGCAGCAGCCTTGGCTGGAGCTGCTGCTCCCTGAGAGCAGCCTCTTTTTTAAAAACTTCTGTAATGCAATAGTTATTGCTAGACTCGTTAAAAAAGGGGAAAAAAACAAATAATGATAAAGAACACACAGGGCACGACTTGGGAAGATGCACCCTCAACAAAAACCCCTTGACTAACAAATAAAACCAAATCCACTTCAGGTACGGAGTTGCTTTAGTTTTAGGACCAAAAAAACTGTCTTATAATATATGTTTCTGACAAGATTTCAGTCCAGCGATATGTGGCTTTTACATCATTAAACACAACAGTCACCAGGCTGCAAAACTTAGAGTCCTGTGGAAGGAAAAGAGTTAACACCACAGCCTTCCCAACACCATCACTCCACTTCTTTCCTGCTCGTTTTTACAACATACAGAAAAATCTGTGTGCGTGTATTTAACTTTTCCACTTACATCTCAAATACCCAGGGTTTTCTCTGTATTGATTATTCTTGTTTTCAGAATCTAAGCCACTATCAGTAGGGCACTGAACAGATTAAGGTGAAATTCATTCACATTTAAACATGTCAGAACAGATGCCAGGCCAAAATTACCCCAAATTACCCTCATTCCTGTATAATCTTTATAATTTCTAATTATTACCTAATAAAGTATGGAAAGTTGCTGTTTCACTGCCATTTAAGAACACCCCTTTTCTTGTTCCTCAGACAGTCTGGCCACAGTGAACTTGAATACACACGTTATTTGACATTTTAATGCACGAGAGCCACAATATCACACACCGCTCAGCTGTTTCTATCTGAAAAAAAAGAATTTCTCAATGAGGACCAATATCCCAGCAACTACGACATTTGAAGTGACACCAATTTTGAATTCTATAACCAGGGGAAATGACCTTTGAAATGTTGTTAAAATGCAACTCACTTTTCAATTTTGAGTTATTAACACAAAATTTTCCATTGGTATGAAATCCAACTATAGGCTGAGGAAAAACGACACTCCTGAAGTTAGTAAAGAGTGTATTCTCCCAGAAAATGCTGAAAACATACACCAGATGAAGTGTCTGTCATCATAGGAACCCACAACTAATTAGCAAGTGAGAAGACAATCCTTCGTTCATTTTCGTCAAACAAAAACGTGTCAAGAATCCCACAGAATAAACCTTTCCACTTATTCCTACCAGGGCCATTGGGACTCAATACTCAGTGTTTTTATATCTGGTAAAGAAACTTAATAAACAACAACCAGAAAAAAAAAAATCAAACAAAACCCAATTAAGACAAAGGTGGTTTTATTTATAGTTTAATATACAGCAGCTACTAGAGATTTAAAATTGATACAGTTTTTCAGGTTAACCACTTATAACCACTACTCACAGAGAGTGGAAGTATTAACAGCATTTTGTTTTAACCCATCTAACTTGATTCATTTTAAAGTTTTAAATCCATTCGTTCCTTTTGCTTCTTGGAAAGTGAATGCCAGATAACACAGGCACAATGGAAGTAGCAGTACTGGGAAGAAAATAACACCTCTTTAGTGCACATTCCCAAAAAATCCCAGCACGGTGTAAGGAATCAGACTTTGGGGTGCACAGCAGACGCAAGGCCATTTCTGCTCCCTCCTCACCACTGGAATTTGCTTTTCGAAAGTCACCCTTGCAGCACCTTCTGCTGGTGCTGTGATTGCCCCTTAGGGAGCGCGGGCGGTGAGGATGGGTGGTCTGGTCACCCTCTCCAGTGGGTTCAGCTCCCTGCGACGCCATCACCGGGGTTTTCCCGGAACTGACAATACCTGGGGGCCCATCAACAACAGCCACCTCCAGGATATAAAATTTCAGCCCAAGAGCGGCCACAGTAAGATTTACAGGCTAAAATACAAAATTAACCTTATTTCCAACAGAGGATAATATTCTGCTTTGTCTCCTGCCAATGGGTCAAGAGAAAGAGCGAGACCTTCCAAACTTGATCACCTTTGTAGGAAGAGTTGATACGTGCTGATGCACAGCATCCAGAACCAAGGATCAAAGATATTTAAATAATCTTCATCCTGCTTCTGGGAGCTGGAGTGCACCAATTTCTTTCTGCTGATAGGAAGCGTCTGCCCTTCCTGTCGGTGAGATTATGACCAGAAGAAAACTTGAATTAATCGCTGCTTCTTCACATCACTGTGGCACTTTGGGCACTTCTTCGCTATCTACATAAATGAATGAACAAAGAGATAATCTATTAAATTTATCTATCAAGTTTGCAATAGTCCAATACGAGCTATAAGCCGCGTTAGTCATCTGACTAACTCCAAGGTATCATATCTACTATTTTTAAATGCCACGTTATCACGCAGTCATTTAACTTCTAGTAATAAAACGAGGAAAAAGAAAACCTTCCAGTGAAGTAGCAACAAACTTTAGAGCAGTTGTCTCAGATTAATTACAGCTTTGATGTATCTGGAAGACTAAAATGCAGGAACAAGGAAACTGAGCCCGCAGGAGCTGTTGAGAAGCGCCGATGTGCTCATTAGCAGAGAAATCCCGTCAGCGGCCGAGTTCCCTGAACTGCTGCTGCCTCCTGGAAACGACTTCCTGGGCACAAGGGACAGCGCTGACACACGTGGTCACGACCGAGAGATTCGCTGGGGAACCAAGTACATTTATTTCTTCATCCCGCACACCTCTCCAGGTTAAAAGCAGAAGAGGGGGCACATGAGGAAACCTTTTCTCCAGCCAGGTTTCAGTTTGCTTCTTCCCTAATTTTCAATGTTAAAGGCTGGTCTTTAGCCGTCCGACCTGCAGATGAACTCCCAACTGTTCTTTTTATATCCTGCAAATCACCAGTAAAGCTAAAATGCTCTGTTTATTTCACAAGTGAGACAGTAAAAAAGATCTAAGAAATTAATCTTTGAGAAAATTGCCAGCTCAGCAGCCTAAAACGATGGTTACCTATGTTAGCAGCACCGCGCCAGCTTTCCCGCAGTATGGAAGTTGATCTCTGTACAAAAAGACACAGACTGCAAAGTAGGTTCAGGCACTAGTATTTTGACTCTGGCAACATTAATTGAAATACCATAAATGATGAGGGAGAAGAAAACTCACTTTACTGCCCAGTAGACAGTGACTTGTCAAAGAGTTCTGAAAATCTCAAGTGTAATATAGAATTGTGAAATCTTATTTGCCCGTATTACTGATAGTCAAAATGAGAATGAGTCTCTCTGGAATACCTGAAAAAAAGTGTGAATAAGTGATACATTTAAACACTGAAAAGCAGCCACAGAGCTCTGCACAGAAAAGTAAAACCAGAAACAGTTTATTCTGGCGCCGTCTCTGCAAAGCTTCCCCTAATGCACTGAAAATCGCCCAACACACACTGGCACTAATCCCTCCAGTTCCCCTCCAGCTACACAGAATTCTGCCTGCTCCTCCAAAACTTCCCAAAAATTATTCACCACCTCTCCCCACCACTAAGCTATTTTGGGAAAACAACAAATTGGAAAAGAAATCACAATTTGCAAACCCCAAGTCACTGCAGTTTGAATGACAGGCTTCTTAGTCACGTCCTTGGAGGCCAACACGCACCAAAGCGCTTCTGACCTGAAGAAACATTGTGAGTAACTTGTGAAAATAAAAAAGATGAATTTTCCACTCCAGCCCCGTCAGTGGTGACCTGGCCCATGAAGCGCAGACACAAACACTGCGGTTGCTCATTTCCTGCAGCTCAAGGTACCTCAGACACAAACCCAACTGTTTGTGCAGCCAGTGAAGGGTGGGAATGTGATGGAGGCATCTGGAGACGGTTCCTCTGGGGCTGGTTTCAGAAAAACATGGAATAATCTTCCTGTTTGCAATCCTGTGCTCTCAACCAGCCTGTCCTTCCTTCTCATCTACACAACTACCAGAGAAGAGTTTTACCTCATCAGCAACCAGGAGAACTATCTCTCCATCAGTCCTCAAGTAGTATCCCAAACTACAAGATGTCTAACTTTTCATTAACCAAATTACATGTGAATCGCATCACAAGCAAGTTAACGTTACTGTAAACAGAGAACTACTCATCATTAGAGAGGGACGTCATAAACAAAGTAAGAAAAGGTGACAAGACCAGGTAGTTTCATGTTCTCCAGAAGAAAGGCTGTAGAATGTCCATCACATCAGGGCTTGAGAGTGCCCAAACAGCACAGCACCAGGTCTCAGCTGGGGGGAAGATGGTTCTTACATACCCCACACCCAAGAGGTTGCTGTTCAGAGCAAGAAAAGCCACACACAACCAAACCCACAAACAAACCAACCCCCCCATTCTTAGAAATAAGGACTTGGATGAACGTTGTCTGTGGAGGAGGCGAACGGACCGCACTGCTGGTGGATGCAGAAAGGCGCTGATGAAGAACAGGGCACCCATGATGCATTTTCCTGAGAGTTGTGGGAATATTTTGTTTATCCTTTTTAAACAAGTGGGGAATCAAACTCAACTGTCAAGAAGCAGGTTCAAAGTGACAGCAAAACAAATGAGCTGGTTCTTCACAGAACACTTGGCCAAGCTGTGGAAGTGCTCGCTGTAGGACATGGGTGACAAGTTCATTTGCGTTCAAAGGGAAGTGGATGATGAGCTGGAAACACAGCAGAGGTTTCTTAATATAGAATATACTGAGGAACCTCTGGTTCAGGGAGTTCTCGTGCTGCAAATAGCTCCGAGGCTGAGAGTTCTGCAAGAACCACCGTTCACATCTGCTGTGTTCTTTTAGCCTTTCCTAGCCATTCTTTTTTTGGCCACTGCTGAAGATGGAATGCTGGGCTGGATGGACCTTTACTCTGACTCAGTAAATCTGCTATTATGTTCTGATTCCTTACTGCAAACTGTGTCTGCCTTTCCCTATCTTTACAAATTCTAGGGCTGTATTCACCCCCAGGGCTGTGGTACACTGCCACAAAGCAAAGCACTGATCACCCTGCCAAGAACAACACAGGTATTTTCTTTCCCATGCCATCGCCTGGTACAACGTGGGACAAAGTTTCACCGTAACTAGCAAGGTTATTCAGGTAAGTGGCAAATATAGAAGTCATTATTACAAATGACCCACGGGGAATGACTCATTTCCCCAAATGAGGTTTTGTACTGGATATCTGAATAGAACAAAATACTTCCAGTTGGAAGGGACTTACAAGGATCATCTTTGTTGCCTTCCTTTGGATGGATTCAAGTACCTGAATCTAAAATAAAGCCTAATCTAGTAGATCAGACTATTTTAATCCCCAGTCTAAGAGATGTGCAATCAGAAAAAGGGTAATTAAAACAAAATCTAGGCTGGGCAAGTTCTGTGATCTATGAACTATGAAAATGCACATGAACTCAGGGAGTAAGGAGAAAACCACATCTCAGAATTACCAATTCAATACAAAAAGCACAGAACAGGGCAGTACGATTGCTCAGCACACAACAAGGTGACTCCACAGGTTGTTGCCTGCACAGCTCTGGATGGGAACACATTTGGAGGAAGCTCAGCAGGAGCTGCAAAGGTGTAAAAAAGACACTGTAAGGCAGAGGTGACTCTATCACAGTGCACGACGTGGAAAGCAATGAAACAAGTGGTAAATCTTCCACAAGGATTATGGGGCTCTCTCTGTAAACAGAGGGATTCTGTTTCCAGGGCTATCCACATGGTTCTCCTGAAATGCACAATTATTTTTCTTCAGGAAAAACTGAAACCAGTAAACAAGATAACCTTTAAGAACTGCTCCCAGCACGTTTTGCAGCAAGTGAAGTCACATAATGGACATTTAAAAGGCACATCATCCTCAGAATTGCAGTTAGAGCAGTGGAATCTTCCTAGAACAGAGAGGGACAGAAAGAGGGGGAGAGAAAGAGGGAGGAAATGACTAAATTCCAGTAACCACCTGCGAAATGCTCATGCATACGCATTTCCAGCACAGCCCAGAAAACAATGACTATGAGCTGTATGAACTACCTTAGCCGTGCAATACCTGGCCCTGTCACATTACTTCTTTTGCATGACCTCACTCAGCCTCTCGGTGCTTCAGATCCCTATTTAGAAACTGAGGTTTACAAGGAAGTTGCCAAGAAAAATCTCTAAGTTCTCAGGAAAACTATTACATCATTGTAATAAAGACAATGAAGTACTTTGAGGAAACACATGCGAGTGACAGAAAGCACAAATTCTACTTTGCAAACCTCACTAATCATTATTACACCTAAGCAAATATAGACATGAACCTGCCATCACTTAACAGGTTATCAGCATAATTCTCATTTGTATAACTTATCTTTATCCTCTAGTATTAAAGAGTTGCACCCAAAAATCTCACATATACCTACCACATTCCGGTTCCAGCTCCAGGGGGAAGACAGGCACAACTCCACAGCCTGTGGGGGCTCTCACGTTACCGCTTTCTTCTGGTATTTTGGTCTTTGGCAATTCAAGTTTGCTTTTCTGGCTGAAGCAGAAAGAGGAAATCTTCTTCTGAGTTTTCTCTGGTGCTTTACCCTTGGAAGTGGCTGCATCTAGTATTAAAAAAAAAAAAAAAAAAGCATACAAAAAAATCATATAATGCACAACACAATACACAGACTGCACAAAACACAATTAGCAGTAAGTTCAGTAATTTCTCAACCACAATTTGCGTAACTATTTTTTTCATGCTGTACTGCTTGGTAATGGAAGTTTCTGGTACTAACACACACTAGTACTGAAAGGGACCCTTTATATTGAAATAGTTCTGTGGAAATTCTTCCTAGATAGGGCGAATCTCAATCTCCTCCTGCTCTCACCTCACTTAGATGCAAAAATTCTGCCTTCATGCATAATATACTTCATGGTTTAAAGACGATAACACTATAATTTTTTTCTTGTTTCCTTGCACTTCCCCATTTCACATTGCCTTCTACTTGCTTTTTTTTTCCTTTAACCACAACTTGAACACTGCCAATTGCTTTGATCTTCCTTCACACACCTCATGCAGGGAGGCCCTTGCCCTCAGGTAAGGCTGTTGGACACCACCCCATCATCATCATCATCAATAAGATTCTAAACATCAGACAAATGTTCATTTCCCACCTTGTCCGTGGCTGTTTTCTCCTCCAGTTCCCCAGCTCTCCAAACTCTGGGGGCTCCCTGCACTTTGCACCGGCTGCTGCAGCTGCTTCTCTCCCCCACCACAGCCCATTCCCGTCAAGCCCTGACACAGCTCTTTGAACCGCTCTTTGTGATGAGGGCGAACAAATATGGAAAACCCTGTGCAAAAGAAAATACAAATGCATAGGAAAATAAACACCTGACCATGGAAGGCTGCTTGTTTTGGACGGGAGAATTTCTTCGGAAGCTGAACAATATCAGTCCTATTCCTCAGAGTATCTTCAGGTTGGTGGAACACTTAATGTTTTTGTTGATTTTATAACTATGGGGTTTTCTTTGTCAGAGGACAGAGGAGTATTTAGTATGGAAAACAACCTCAACTTACCCCAAAATTCTTCTGTTCTCTACAGCTAAACACAAATACCTAATCCAGCCCTTCACCTGACAACTGATCTAATGAAATTAAGCATAGATACAGCATCTGAAAAGACTTCTCAAAAAGCCTATTTCTTGTTACTGTTTGGTTGACAAGGATTCACAACGTATACACAAGAATTCTAAACCAATCCCAGTCATGATTTACTGCCAAGTACAGACAATTCTACCACAAACTCGTCTGAGGTAAAAACCTTTGCTGAGGGAAGACACCGACTCCGGGTGACAAAGAACGCTCAGGGGAGATGATGAGTCACCATGTCACACGGTTCATTTCCCTCCGGCTCTTCACTGTGTCAAGACTAATCTGATTAGTTAATGCATCAGAAAAAATATTTTCTAAAAATTTGTAGACTATGGCATCTGTTCAAGGTCAATGGAATACTTATTGTTATTTCCTAAAGACAACAAATGAAACTATATCAGCATTTCCCAGCATATGCCAAATCCATCATTTCCCGCAGGAGTTCACACCAGAGACATGGGAGAAGGTGGAAATGAGTGTTAAGTGGCACAAGACAAGACATCTCCACCACGGCAATCAAGATCTGCATATCCTCTGCCTTCTTTTTTTTTTAACAATAAAGCCCAATTCAAAATTCTGAAAACCTGTAGCTTCTTAAATCATTCAACCCACGAGAGAAAAAAATAAACCACTTCTGAGAAAATAAATATCAGCTTGAAATTTCTAGAAGATTATGATGAACGATGAGGATACTAAATTACGCCACAGTTCCATAACTACTCTCAGGTAAAGCTCTGTAGAAGAACAGCGAACCAAAAGTGTGATTGTTATCCCCAAACTTGGAAGCGATGGAAGAGCTCAGCACCAGTATAACAACTAATACTCAAACAAAACTGAGTCAGTTGCCAGCACTGGCTTTTCTAAAGAGCAAACACTGCTGGTAACTGAGGAGAGAAAAAGGCAATGAAATCATCTGACTGAAGGTTATGACTGGAATTACTGAGGTCTTATCTAATGTTTTTAAACGGGCAATTTCTAACTGAACAAACGGAGATAACATTTTAGAACCTTGAACTTTTTCCTCTTTGAATGGCATTCATTTAACACATCTTCCCTGTTGCTCCATTTATCTGGTTTGCAAAACCAAATGATGGGAGAGGCAACATTTACTAATGCTAAAAGTTCTTCCCAAAAGCCTTGCAAACTAATGTCCAGTGAAAGGCTATTGCTCACATGAGATCACAGCACCTACATCTTCTTTTCAACTAAACACAAATCCCTTACTTTGTAGGAGATGAAAGTCTTCTGGCCTCTCAGTGGTGAGGGCTGCGATCACTGATATCATCGCCTCATAGTCGTCTGTCTTCTTGTAGGCCAACAATGCTTGATAGAACTGGCTGTAGGTGCTTTTGTCCAACGCCCTTTTCACGTCGCTGAGGTATGAAGCCCTGAGGACCTGGTGCGGATCCCTCCTTGAGCCTGAGGCTTTTTCAGCGTCTTTCCTTGGAGCTTGATTGGAATTCTGTCCTGGGAGACAAAGAACAGGGTGAGCAGGGCTTGGGGAGGACAGAGACATTGGGTCACTCCTTTGGATCCGCTTCTCTTTTCATTTGGAAAGGGGTTCTGGACTAGTTGAAAGTGCCAAAGCCAACACTTACTCCTGGAAATGGCAACGGAGCAAATGAATTCCGGGGATCGCTCTTAACATATTCCAAAGTTGGTTTTATTTATTTTTTTTAAATCTTTTAAATGGGGAAATGTGTCAGATGGTCACTAGGGAATGAGAAAAAGGTGACACGGAAGGTACTGTGCACGGAGATCAGCAGTAAATCAGGGTTTGTGCTACGCTGAAGGAGCAGGAGCATTGGAAAGAGATGGTTAGGCCAACTACCTTGGCCTGGCACATGGGCACAGACACTGCTGAGAGCAATTTTAAAGAACAGATTTCTCACCCCTTATTAATAAAAGGAGAAAAGGGGTGGGTGTGTGTGGGTGTGCTTCCCAACAGGAAAACGAAGTCAAAAAAGAACAACTAATCTGAAATAACACAAGATAGCATAAGAGCAAGGTAGGAGCCCAACAGGAGGCAGGAGCAGCTATAAACATCCTGCAAAACTCCAAGGGGAATTCTGTTCAAAATGTGAATCTTTGATTTCCAACACATTGTGGAGGGAAAAGATCTGTTTTGCATATTACTGGTATGCAAATATAGATGAACTACACAATAAGAAACTGATTTAAATTTAGCAGCCACATCTTTTGATACTTAGATCTTCATTCTCCACTAAAGAGCTTTTAAATATGTTAAAGAAGATAATGAAGTTTTAAAAGATGGGCTTAGCTCGGTTTCCTGAAAGGGGAAAAACATGGGTGTGAATTTCATAATCAGTATCTTTTGTTGTATATCATCCAGTATTCTGACACTTCAACAGGAGCACACTCAATGGAAGGAGTGAGCAACAGAAACAATACTTACATTTAGCGCTACTATTTTCTCAATTACTGTTAGTGGGAACAAGTTTCTATGAAAATCCATCTCATGGACCTCAGGACAAAATAATTACCAAAGATTCTGTTTTATTCAAGGGCTCTTAAAATACAAAACAAAGCAGGAAGACAAATCAAAATAAACAACATGGCTTCATAAATGAAAAACTTTAAAAGCCTTCCAGGAAACATCATCTTTTTATTTATTTTTTTAAAAAGAAAGGATTAGTCTTTGACTATTCTTTACCCTCTAAAGAAAGACTTCTAAGCTGTGCAGATATCCTACTCGTTGCCTCGGGAGAAATACAAATAATTCCTACCTGTTCTCAGGAAGATCTGTAATCAAATCACAACTGAGCCTTTAACTTCAAAAATAAATACTGGACAGCATGAGGTCAGAGGGGTGTGTACAGAAAGTACACGCAATCATGAGAATACATTTCTAGTCTCTGTTTCTGCAGAAAAAACAGACTGTCCACACGAGGAGTGCAACATTACCGATAACAAAACAGGAACTGTTTTCTTCTTCATACCTGGGTTCCTATTGACCTGATGTGGCATTACACTGCTTAAAAACCTCTTTCCTGAGCCCTGGACAAACAGAAGCCAAACAGCCTGGTGCTCAGCTCACCCCCTCGCTGACGGACACCAGCTCTGTCTCCAGGGCAAACTTCTGCCTTTACTGGGTTTCTTTCATATCTACCTTGATTGAATTTGTTGGATTTTGTGTGTTGTTTTGTACAATCCTTGCTGAAAATTCTGAATTACCATGGCTCCTACCTACAGACAGTGAGCCACTGTGCTACGTGAGCACAAAAACCATCATTTCCCACCAGCAGAATTTACAGTCAGTGACGAAATAAAAGCCAAGGTGTTACATGTAGGGTACCTGCACCATTCAGTCCTGTTGCCAAGTGTAATCCTCCCCGGTTGAGGTGAAGCCCAGGGTTCAGCTGAGCACACGAGTCCGTTGAGAATGCGCTTTTCTGCTGACTCTGCTTTTCTTCTGTTAAATCAAACCAGTCCGTTAACAGTGAACTTAGGGAAGAACAAACACAGGACGGCACATTTCAAAGTGTGCCATTCTACGCTGAAAACACCTGAAGGTATAGATGCATTTCTCTGATAAGAGGGGAGGAGCTAACACCCTGCTTTTTTAGGATTTTAGTCTTCCGGGGCTTCAAAGATTTCATGAGCTCTGTGGGGACACGATTATCCTCTATTCACAGTTCTAGTGGCACGATGTGGGTAGCAAAGAAGACACACACAAAGATTTTAAATCCACAGACTAGATTAATAATTGAAATAGATCTGGAAAATCCTTTTGAAATAAAATGGCACCATTACTAACTGCGCAGTAACCAACGCTCAGGCATCAGCCCATGCTCATGGGAAGGCAGGCAAAGGGATCACGCAGAGACTTAGCTCAATATTGATTAAGCTAAATCGCCTTCCATCCTTTTATTTCTATTTATTAGACACATCTTGCCCTACAATTGGGTAATGCAAATCAAATGATCCAACTGCCTGGGCAGTGCTGAAACCAGCTCCTCACCGATGTTCCTGGCGAGTCTCTCCCTCTCCTCCCGCAGGAGGCTGTGCTCAGGTTTGTAGCCACAGCCCGCGCCAGTCAGACTGCAACACGCCTTGTCAAACTCCTTCTTATGCTGAGGTCGAACAAACTGGTAAAACTCTGTCATTAGAGACAAAGAAGAGGGGGAAAAAATAAAGTCACTCCACAACCCGTAACAAATGCCAGAGAAACATACAGTGGTAGGACTTCTAGTCTAGGTAACATGAAGATAAGAAGCGTATCTAAGTAACTTAAAATCTAAATATCATTATCTAATATTTGAACATTAAGCACACTTATCAAGTATCATGCAAACTTCCACCCACATCATTACCAGTAGGTAATAACTGTAATTTTTTCCTGGTAAATATGAAGTAACTTACCTCTTGGTGAAACAGGTACTTGCAGCGCCTTCCTAAACTGTGGGGTCAAAGTATCTGCCAGGCGGATACTCTGAATAGCCAATATACTGCTGATTTTACACCTCATCACATTTACATCCTATAAAATGCTTGCCAACCAAAAGCCAAAACCTCAAATGAACTTTAAGTTTCAGGTGCCTGTCACTTTTGAAAACTAAACCTAGGCTTTAATTTGGTGATTAAATATTTTCTTATTTATATAGTAAGATCAGCAAACTTGGAAACTGACTGTGGCTACTATTAGTACTAAAGTGCTCACACTGAGCTTTCCATTCTTTAACCTTAATATTAACCTTAAACAATTTACGCAATGCCTAACTATGCTTTTTTTTATTTTAGTAGATGAAAAAAGTCACAGAAAAATCTGTCCGTTTGCTGACAAGTTGAGACTGAAATGAAAATTTCCAGAGAAAACACTCTGTTAAACTAGAAGAAATGCCAGACTCCTGATCTTACCTCCTAAATCACAGTGAATAAGATATGCTACTTTTAGGCAAAGCTTAAAATAACAAAAGCTTCCATGGAATGTGATTTTTTCCAGGCCTGTCAAGGTGCAAACTAACATGTGATAATTAGATTGAGAAGATTTTCTGTGTGATCTGGGGATATAAAGTGATGAATGTTAATGATTATCATCCCGATTGATCTGTACCTCAAATTTAAAACACATATCTCTGAAATACTTAAGTCTAGTCAAACGCAAATGTCACGTCTTATAGAGATACTCAGGAAGTCGTCATACCTCGTAACAAAACATGCTTTTTTTCATCCTCTAGAAAGAGGGAGCTCATTTGAGACAACATGGCATGGAAGTCATCTGTCTTCTTGTAGTGCTGAAGAGCCTTGGAGAAGAGATCGTAGTTCTGTTGGCTCAGGGTCTCCTTCACCGTTGCGATGTACAGCGTGGCTCGGGCCTTCTTGGGCTCTGGCGGGTCTGCTTTCTGCTCAGCTTGCTGCAAAGACAGGAAGGCTTTTCAGTAAACATGACCTGAAGAGTCACTCTCACATGAATTCATATGGAAGCACTACATTTGCAATTCCACCGGCACATAAAACAATTAATGCTTTCAACTAAGAGGTTACTGTCTCTTGAAAATCTGGTAGTCATCCCTGTATCCATGTGTTATTTCCCAGAAAACCAAACCAGTTTCAGTGCCACAGAATAAGCACAAATTAACTGGTCTACCTCCTGGAAATGTCCCATTCACTGAAAAACAAATCTCTGAAGCAGGGGATAAAAAGAACAGAAGATGTTAAAACATTTTGGTTCCTCCAAGGCATTTCCTGAAGACGCTATACACATGAGCAAGCTGGATTGCTCTCTTGTGTTGGGAAACCTTCTTCTACAATCACAAGCAGCAGGGACTTGCCAAGGACTCAGAACAATCGCTCCCTTGTGAAGTGTCTGTTCAGCACAGTGCACTCACACGCTTGGAACATTTAAACTCTTGGACCCTTGCCATGTGTCTTCAAGACAAAACCAGTATCACTGGAGCAACCCTCTGGGGCACAAGTATACTATTAATTTCCCCAGATGATTATTCTATTTATTTCTAAAATATTAATCCCTCTAACATCTATGAGCATTCATTCCCCCATGTAAAAGTGATGCTATTTATCTCGCTGACGAAACAACTGCTTCAGAGGAATATTCCTCGAGAAGTGGCCAAGTTCCATTGCACAATTCTATTCTTAGGAGAAGGCTTAATAAGAGAAATAACATTTACTCCAAACCTTGAGGTTAGTCTGACTCATCATCAGGTAGCAAGAAACTGCAAACACAACCTCCTGTGATGATCCTGCTCCCTTCCTCACCTTGGACAGTATCGGCTTCCGGATCTGCGACTACTTTTAGCAGTTCTGTTTGCCAGGTGATCAGGAGGCTGACAGACAGACAGACAGGCAGGCAGCACCTTGGACAACTGCTTGCGCACACGGTCACCCAGGGGATCATCAGGGATTTATTGGGACTCTTAAGCATAATTGTGACTTGTAGCTGCATAATGAGTTAATTGAGTTTGGAGACAGGGCGAAACAATCGCGCACAACTGCAAACACCACAATGACCCACCATGGAGGGTGGGATGTGATCACTTATCCAAAATGGGCCAGTTACACCACTGGAGGCTCTACCAGCAGCTGGATGGGATGATCATTGTAGATCCCTTCCAGCTGAACTATTCTACTCTAATCAAAATAACGAAACTGCCCACCATACCTGGGCAACGTTCACAGGCAGTCAAAGCCAGAAAACAACTCTTTTCATCTATCAGCCCCACCTGGGCCTTTGTTTGATTTGATCTACGATGTCTAGATTTGAGAAAGAGCACAACAGAAATAGATTTCAGATGTGCATTGATGAATATTTATGATTTGGAGAAAAAACAATTGTTTTGGCATTGTCATCTGTCTGCCTGGAAATTTCCAATTCAAATTAAAGCAGTTTGCAGATCAAAGGGATGGTACAGGCAAGCACATACTGTATTGCTGACCAGCTTTATTTTCTTCCTTCCTCCTTTCTGCTCATCTGTTAACCTCTTCTCATACTGAAGGGAAAGTGTTGACAGACGTTGGGCCTATGAAGATTAAAAGAAAAGAAGAAAGGTCCAAACAAATGCTTTTCAAAGCTATAATCCATTTAACAATTTCCAGTGGCAAAGTTTGTTAACCCAGTTTGTGACACCGTTGAAGAAAGTGAAATAATCAAACTAAACTACTGCAACAGAGCCTGGGACACACACCTGTTTCTAGAATGTAATCACTTACTGGACAATTCAGAAAGAGATCAAAACAGAGGAAATTAGAGAGAAAGTTGGTCTGGAGGGTGCAAATTCCTGATTAAGCAAAGCTGGACTTATAGCCAACAGTTTTGGGGTAGCCCTGGAATCATACACATCGATCTGTGTAACTGGGGCCTCACACGCCCCTGTGCTTTCCTGCCTGGATGTACTACTGGAACTACCTGGAAGTACTTTCCTACCTGGAAAAATTGGAATACAAGCAGCAACTCAAACACTTATGATACACGCACTAAGTCAGAAAAATGATCGAAAGTATCTTCTTATACTAGACGATGTGAAGGCACCACCTTGAAGAGGAGGATCCAGAAGAAGTAAGGCTTCTGAAAGACAAGTTTCCATAAGGCATATCTCACAATGAAAACTGATTGAGGGGAACTGCGTAATCATTCTTTAAAGGGATTGGGAGTCTCATTTCTTTTGATTTTTTGAGATGACAAAGACTTCTTTTCTTCTTTTTCACCCCAAGCAAATTGTGTCAGAATGACAGCAGCTAAATTTCCATTATTCAGGGAACAAGGGTACAGTATAACCTTGATAAAAGAAAAAATGGTAACACAGATACTATGACGGGTGGTGAAGAAAGATACGAACATACACTATCCTCATTACCAGTCTAAATGCTTATTAAAATCAGCTCAATATTGGACTCTGAACACAGGCTCCCTCAGAGGCGCTGCAGGGCTCAGGACCACACTCCCAGACCTCTGGTGCCAGAAAGCACCAATTTAAGCACAGCACAGGATGATCCCCCCAGCTCTCTGCAAGCCACGGATGAGAAGTAACACCAAATACAGCCAGCAGACATGAGCTGACTCACTGCCGAGCCATTAGGTCATCAACTTAAATCTGCCTTGAAACGCTGAACGCTGTCAAGAGCAGTGCAGCTGTGTTAACAAGATGCTGTAGCTGAGTTTCCAAGGCCCTGGAGATGGGCCAGGCTTTCCAAAGAATAAGTTCTGGTGTCCATGTTGTGGTGGCCCACGGGTGATGGAGCTGATTTCTCAATCGGCTGCACACAAATTAAATATTCACTGTACGTATTCGTTCAAGTTTGTACATTCCCTCTGTGTTGTACACTCCATCCAGCTCCCTTAGGCCTCTGTAGATATTCCTCAGATAATCCTTACACCTCCACACTCTTCCTTCGGCATTTTGCCCCTAAGCAAACTACCTGGGGATGTTGCAATGATAGGAATTCCTGGAGTTCACATGCTCAGCATCAGCCAAATCAAGTAAAACACTCCTGCTGATGGCAGCCAGGTAAGGGAGCTCCCAACAACTGCAACTAGGGGCTTTGGGAAAGCAAGAACACAGCCTAATCACCAACAGATTAAAAATATCAATTCAAGGGGAAAGAAAACAAACAGCACAGAAAAAGCTTTGTTGATCTTAATGCCACAGTGGATTTTTGTTTCAGATAAAATATTCTGAAAGACTGCAAGATTCATTCTCTGAGGGAAAGATTTTCGTCTGAAAATGCAGTTTCTAATTCAGAAACCCTCCCCCCGCCTTTTTAAAATTCAACATCTGGTCATATACCAAGTGCTGACGCAGGTTCCGCCCAGGAGGAATAGTATCTCTACCAACTTCCAGGAGGCTGTATGATCAGCACAAGTATGTACCTGTTGGTCATTTGCTTGAACCTAGCAAGGAAATCCTTTGATTAACCTTAATTATGAGAACTTGCAGTCATCAGTGCCAATTACAGTGAGTTTTCCTTGAAAGAGGGTTGAACTGAGACTCTTACATCAACACCAAGCTCATTTTGCTTTAGAGTCTGCAAGTTTTACCCACAGCAAGTATTTTGCTCCACCATTGCCGTTACCTTCTCCTCTCCCGACAAGTCACTCTCCTCCTTTTCTGCATCTTCGCTGATCCTCTCATTGTGCTCCAACGCATCCAGGAGTCCAATACAATGTCGCCGAGGTGAGATCAGCTCTTGTTCATACTCCACGCACAGGCTGGGTGCTCTGTCTCCATTTACTGGCATCACAGCATAATACAGATGACAAATGAACATTCCACATCATCTCTTGCATTTTCCCTGACTTAGTAATATCTCAAAATCTTACATGGCAATCCACAAAGATGTGTTCATTTATTTTATTTTCCATATCTGGCAAGATTGCATTTATGACTTAGTAAGAAGGCTGCTTTTGTTAATCACTCCAAAATTGCTCAAGCATCTGTTACCACAACCTGGGGGACTTCTCTCAAACTTTTCCTTCAGTGATGGTCATATTTAACCTCAAAATGGCTTAGGATCAATGGAAAAAAGGTTTTACTGCAACAGTTGTCTATGTTTAACTGCTTTAGCTTTATAGATTTCCCCAAAACTGTATTCCTGTTTTTAAGAGATCCTGGCATAAAAGAGCATTTGTTATTTTTAAGCAGAACAAGCTTTTTTAAAGTCTACAATTTTACAGTATCAGTACCTACAAGACACAGTCATCCTCAGGCACCAAGAATACATATTCTCCCTCATCAGGATCCAGGCATACTCGGCTTTAAATAGAAGCTACTTCTAAAAGACATTATCTTCAAAATCTATTTCCTCTATTTTGTTAAATGACTTCAGAGTCAGTTACTAAGAAAAGTCACTATTTGAAGAATGGAAGTTTATTAAGCTATAAATCAAAAAGACAGTACATAAAACTCTTTAGCCAAAACTATGATCACAGGTGCAGTTTGACATTACAGTTAATGCAACGCAACTGAAAATTTCTATCACAAGAGGCAACACAGGCTCTTCCCATCACCTCCAGTCACACATTCCAGCCCATCCTTGGAGATGGAGCTGCTACTCACAGGGAGGAAAGGTAAATTGGTTCCGCAAGCTCAGACATGCTCTGCGGTTGCACAACAGATGGATTCGCATCAAGGGAAGGAGCATAAGTACACGGTTGGAAACAGAGGAAGAAAGAAGTGGCGGCCCAAGTAACCCCTTTCAATGACAGCCTGCACTCACACTGGCTTTGATGTACTGTGAAATCGCCTTCACATTCAGTCACAACTGCTTTAGAACTGCAGTTTTAGACACAACCTCATTGTTTTGCTCCAAAATAGCAAGCACTCTAGAGTGGAACATTCTGAAACGTCTGACGTGAGAAATACTTTCTTCTTTGGCATCAGCTAACCACGAATTTTAAAATACTGTTTTCTTCCAAGGTCAGTGCCCTCTTTCTGTTTTCTTAGTCAGATTACTGTGTAAGAGTCATTAACGCAACAGCATGGAAAGAAGACATGTGAAAGCCAGTACTAGTTAGAAACAGACTTGGAGTTCTTATTTTTTAAGTTCTCTCTGATACTCCACCAAACTCCTGTTCTGCAGGACACCTTTTCAGGCCCCATCTGCCTCTTTGCTCTGTAGTTGCAGCTGGTTCCTCTGTTTTCAGATGTGGCGCTGTGTCCCTTCTGATCACACTTTTACACCCATCTATGAGCTCTCCTTGCTTTCTCTCTCATTCCAGTTTCCAGTCCCTTGCTCCTACATCTTTGACTCAGTTTAAAACAAAAAAGTAGATCTGTGAGGGCTCAGACCTACCTTTTCTTTTCCTCTTCAAACTGGGAACATGGTCATCCAGGTTTTTGGCTTTTTGCAGGGAAAGGATCTGCTCAGATGAAGTAGATGGTGCCAGATCGCTTTTACTTAGGGAAGCAGCCGAGCCAGCAGGGCACTGTGGCAGGGGTGGGGGCATCTGCAAGCAGTTCACAAAGTGTTACAGTAGGCAAAAGCTACTCTTCCATTCCACTTCTTCTGCAACCAAAAATCCCAGCAACAACCCAAAGACATATACTTTCTCCCTAATAACCCTTGGCAACAAGATTGTTAAGCATTCTGGATTTACGTGCTTTTGAAAAAAGGCTCAAATAACTAGGAAGTGACACAGATAAAGTGTAATACACAGGCTCAGCACCAAGTGACCTGTGTTACAGGAAAAGGGTCATGATGCTGCTAAAGAAGAACTGCTTCCTAACCTTGGCTCCTTCTGACTAAGCACATTGTGCTGTGGTTCTTACTCACCATGAAACTCCCATTTATGATCAGAAAAGATCATCAAGTCATCCAGTATCATCCATCTGTAACTTACTATTTCAAACAACTTGTATTTGGCTAAAGCATCTTCCAGGAAGTCATCCAAGTCTGCATGTGAAATTTTAAGTGTTTATTTTAATCTCTGATTTGGGGATGATTAATTCCCCATTCTGATTTCCAGCCCATTTCTTGC
Source organism: Pampusana beccarii (assembly GCA_013399365.1). NCBI lineage: Eukaryota > Metazoa > Chordata > Aves > Columbiformes > Columbidae > Pampusana > Pampusana beccarii. Next base: position 1,544,983 of record VWYH01004579.1, on the reverse strand, counting down.
TATGGACTTTCTCCGGTCAATTAGAAAGTCTTCTTACAATTTTACTTTTTAAATCTAAGAACTATTACTGAGAAAAAGAGTTTCTTAATGCTAAGAGAAAAGCCATATTAGTAAGGATGACCCAGAGATGAACTGTAATATTAACTGATGGGTCTGTCTCACTCTTTTAATCAGTCAGCTTAGATTTAAATGTATGGGTTTGACTGATTCTTCCACACATAAAACCTCTCCCTAAGGGTGAGGTAGGAAGCTTTTTGATGCTAACATCAGTTCCAGTATTTGCATACCACCCAATGAAAGCTATGTTTATTTAGGAGGGACTGGAAAAGGAAGGTTTTTTCTGATCTAACCAAATGAGTTGTGCAGCATGAGAACACAGCCTGTTCCCGCTCACTCTTGGAGAAAGATGAGCCATAGCCCCTTTCCCAAAAAGCTTGCAGTGCTTAGAAGCGACAAGTGAATCCATCACATCTCTCACCTGGCTCAATATTTTCAGCTTCCAACACTACCAAGACTTTATTTTGTTTGTGTTTTTGTTTTGTTTTTAAAGACACTTACAATTTCTTGAGCAACACGGAAGAAGAGGGAGACACTTCTGACAGCGTGCCCAAAGTTGTCATAAACGTTCACGTACGGGCGAACCCAGGATGGCAGCTTGCTCCTCACGTCGCTGGTTGTGAACCTGCATGCAATTGGAAAAGGGGAGAATTATTTGCCAGGTCGGCCTAAACAAAGTGAACAAATGCTAGATCAGGGTCCAAAAGAACAAGGGAGGGGCAACAAGACAAAAAGACTGAAGCAGTGCAGTGACTATCACAGGGGGGATGTCTTCACTCAGGAGAAAAGGGCTTTGTTCATACCCTGTCCCACGTAATCAGCCAGTTCCTGTCTTTTGTCCACAAAATCTTTAACTGTGCAACAGCAGCACTGAACTGTGTCCTGCTCACTGGTCCCAGCCAAGCCTCAGCATTGAAGACTATCAGTTAAACTCTTGTTGCTTATTATATACATATTAATGGATAGTAGTGTAATATAATATTAACATAACACATTAATATAGTTTATGTTGTTTCAGCAATATAATCTTTCCTCATTTTCATCCTCCTCTCAAAAAGCTGCAGTGCTGGTGACTGCTGTCTCAGATGAGAGACTGAGAAAATGCAAAGCCAGAAGTTATTATCACATAATTTCCAGTTAGCGTTACAAAAATGAATTTAAAAAATTGGCTTATTTTGCATTAATACCACTCATCTCCTTCTGCAGCTTCAAGACAGTATGTTTTGGCAGCAGAAGATAATAAACTAGTTGCTTTCTTAAAGTAGTGCAATTATGATAGAACCTGTTATATAAAATTAATACATCACTTACAAACTGTAGCCTTCTCCAAACAGTAACGTCAGTACATTTATATACAAAATACCAACACCCATGTTGGGAGAGAAAGATGCTGATTAGATTTATGTTCTAGAGCAAAGGTTTCACCTGTGGTCACAGAGGAAGATGGCACCGTAGTCCTGGCGGTGCCGGATGACGCGGCCGATGGCCTGATTGACAGCGCGGGACGCTTGCTGGCTGTACCACTCACGCCCAGACAAATACTGCAATGAGGGGAGGAAGAATTAACATTATTTACCAGGTAAAACGCATTCTCCGTGCTGTACAGTCAAGTATTTCTTTCTAAATAAATGAAAAAAATGTATCAAACAAGCTCTACTGACAAATCTCTGAAAGCCTAGGAAAAGCAAACAGTAAATATTCAAATATCACACCTGACTTATTGTGCACAGAAAACTCAAGTATTAATAGTAATATCCAGCTTGAGGGGCTATTTGGTACATGATGCACCAACAGCCTTGGTAGCACAACAGACTCACTATATTATTTAAGATCCAATGGCTTATCCTGCAGGACAATAAACTTAAATTTGTAATGCCATTCTTATGTCTGAAGCAATAGAAAAACAAACTCGAAGCCAAAGCAAAACAAAACACAAAAAACCAAAAATAAACGCAGCCCCCATACCCCCAAACCACCACAACAAAAATCCCCAAAGCAGCCAGCACAGGAAATTCTTCTTGCTCACCCTCTCCCTGGATGAATTAATTCCTTCAGACAGATGGATAATATGCACACAAAGACTGGGACTGAAACTTGAATTATACCATTTTTTGAGCCAATATTCGATTGTAACTATGCCACTGGAAATGGAATCTAAAACCCTTAAATTATTAAAAAAAGAAAAAAGTGACTGTATTTGTGACAAACTCCTAAGGTTTTTGATACTCACGATCCCATGAGACAGAGAGGATAACAAAATCCAAAATCCACAGAGAGAAGGGGGAGAAACGACAACGTGAACCTGCAAACAGCCCCCAGTGAGGAGCTGCCAGCGTTACCTGTGTGCCCACCCCGCTGCTCCTCATCTCGTCCAGGAACTGCATCTTCAGCACCACCCGGGGCTCCAGGCGCGGGGGGAATGGCAGCCCCGTGATAACGACGCCTCGGCCGTTCATGTCGGCGAAGTCCAGGCCTTCACTGGCCTGAAGAGACAGCGGTTTGCATTCTCAACAGGATTTGAAGTGACATTTGAGAGCAATTCAGCAGTTATTGGCTTTTTCCCTCCATTAAATTATATCCCTAGTCAAGTGTACTTTATGAATATGTTATGTGTAGTTTCAACGAGATTTTTTGCTTTTATTACCAGGACTTTAAACTTTGCTTTTTCTCTGGAGAGCCTGGACAAAGCCTGCCCCAGCCTGCACCACCAATGCAGGTATATTATTCCCAGATAAGCAGAACAGCTGTATTCAGATATCACTCAATACCTCCAGTTAAAATAAAATAAACTAAAAAACACAACAACAATAAAAAATACACCGCCACACAAACCTGCCCTTCACCCCCTCAAAACCGGAAAGAAAATTCTGGTGAGCTTTTAAAGACATTCCCAGCCTAAATACAACTACTAAAAGAACAAGAGGGACAGAATCTCCTCTTTACAAATAGGGCTGTATTTTTAGGTTTCTTTCAGGGAACAGAGAACACAACTTGCTAGAGCCTACTGCCAGTGTAAAAGCTGAGCAACAATCTGGGAGGGAATCTCGAAGCGACAGCTGAGGAAAAAGGTACTTTTCAAGCTTTTGACAACACAGCTCTTCTGGTTTATCTTCTCAAATATTTCAAATTTTGCCATCATACTATTAACTCTGTGACTACAACAAACTAAACATCCTCCAGTTGTGTGTTACTGCAAAGCACCATCTCTCCAGACTCTGTTCCACTCAGGGTAACACACTATTTTTGGAAGGACAGGCACATTTGGTCCCACCAAACAAGAGCTGCGCCTTTTCTTCATTGATCTAACAGCCGCTTTGAAGACTGGGACTGAAGGTTCCAAGAAGTGGAATCTTCTCTTGGTGGGCAGTAACCAGCAACAAAAGGCTCTAAGAGTAATTTATGATTTTGCGAATATTTCCACCAATATCATAAATCAATTTTTCAGCACTGGAAAATTTCAATGAAAGGCCAAAGGACATGAAGCTGATCTAAATTCTTGGAAGCTGAGCAACACTTTTGGGTTTCAATGGGGTTGTTCTAACATGTTTGATTACAAATGGTTCTTTTAGTTCTCCAAAATGGTTGTTCTCATTGAATGGGTTTTTCGGTGAGCAGCCAACAGGAAATGTAAGTATGATGCTCATCTCCTTTAAAAGACTCCAAGGTGGATCTCTTTAATAAAAGTAGGAATGAGGCATATATGAACTTGACATAATTTTGAAAAGGTTTCAGGGCATTCTACGTCTCTCGTTTTTTTTTCCCCACATATAATTACAGTGATGTAACAGAAATGTACTGAGATCTAGAATTATGTGTTTTTCCATCAACTACATAATCTGATCTCAGATTAAACAAATTCTCGGTTGCATTACCTTGCCTCGACATACTGCCAAAAATGCGGCTCCGTTGGACTTCGGACAGACAACTTTATCATAGTAGGCATCCATTACCTAAAACAAACTAGTTTAAGCAAGAGCAGGAATGGTATCATCCTTTGCATATGCATAAATATGCATAAATGGATTCATATGCATAAATAAAAGCCTGTACTAGCTAAACTTCACTAGGTCTAAATATGATTCATTTGGCTCAGTATAATTTTCTTTACTTTTACTCACTGCAAATGTAAGAAGTCATCTGCTTAGGAAATTCCCTACATTACTGTGGAGTCTAGAATGTATCTAGGTAAACATAAAGGTTAAAGTCAGATACTTCTGATGAGAAAGTAAAACACGGTCTGTCCTGTGCTTCTGCAGATCCTTGGTTAAAATAGGCAAGCCAGGAAAGTAATTCAATAATATTATTTACTTGAAGAAGCAAACAGAGCAGCTATAAACAAGCTGACACTGCACAACTCCTTAACACCCAAAGCAGGACAAGCTAGGAGGAAATGTTGTGCAGAACATTAAAAGCTGCTGACTACTGAAGTGACAGTTTCCACCACCTCAGTTACCCAGTACATAACTACATCAGCCGCCGTTAAATCACCAGAATTCAAATGAAGACTTTACCCTGCGCAACTGGCCAAGAGAGCATAGGAAGGATGCACAAAAGAACTATAATTCAAAGAAGCTCTCAGAGAGTCTTAATTTTATCCTAGGATAAAGTTTGGGTATTTTACACCCAAACACATTTTAGAGATAGTATTTAAACATTAACACAGTTTCTGAAAATGTTATAGGTAGGTAATGTCACATATAACATTATATAGGTTATATATAACATATATAGGTAGGTAATCAACCTCTGCAAAGCTTCCTTTGTTCCTGGGTTCCACAAACATTGGCTTCACTTCTTCTATTCTTTTAGCAAAATCATGCTCCTGTGAAACAGATAATGAACATATCAGAAACGGTTATGTCAAACGAAGGACGCACCAGAAGTGCCCACAAGAACAGAAACACTCAGGAGGGGTGAGCGCAGACTTCCCAGCGCAGCCTGCTCCTCTCTTGCCAAACAGTGAAAACGGAAGCAGAAACACACGATTCTGACACCACTTATGGCAGGTCCTTGCAGTTGATGCATCTCAGATATTATACAGATGAGAGATTCACTTTTTTTTTTTTCTTTCCAACCTACAAGCTCCCAACATCCACCTCCCAGAGACCCGTCCCACAGCCCCACCACTGTCCCTGCACTCACTTTTGAGGAAGAGCATTTCAAACAGAATTGTTCTAATAAGTCTCACCAGCAACATTCAAGTCATGAGCACAGAAGTGACAGAAGTGACGGTTGCAACAGTTTCAAATTAAAAATAAAAGAGAAATGCTCATAAGGGGATTTTTTCCCCTAAAAACTGAAACACACAAACCAACTGTAATTTGGAGGCTTAAAATAGAGAACTCCGGTGAAATCAAGTAACTCTGAGAGGAGACCAGATGAGATAATCAGATTCTTTTGGGTTTGGTTTCTACAACGCTGCATTTCAGTGTATTGTGATCAAAATAAAGGAAGTCTGACCTGGGTTTTTACTTTCCAGATTTTATAACGTACTTATTAACAAAGACTTTTCAATGAGTGTGATTAGATAGCCCAAGTACAAACTCTCTGACACGTGCAACCAAACCACCTAGTAAAGGCAGAGCAATTAACGTACCCTCCAATATTCCAGGGTCTTATCCATGACAGGATACGATGGGAAGAACACCAAGAGTCCATGCGGTACAACCCGCACCAGGTTACCTGCAGCGAGAAAAGATGTGTAGCTGAGGGCATTTCATCCTGGGCTGGAGCACATGGGCTGCAGAGGAAAAATAAACTAACACCATGGGATCCTTCTCAAAGCTTTTCTGCTTTCTTGACATTAACGTTTGTATATTAGAAGCCGTTTCATTTTTTTAGATCATTTCATAGGCTTGTCATCAAGGTATAAACTTTAATACAGATGCCTAACTAGCTTTCTAAAGTGTAGTGTTAACAGGATGAAAGATTGAGCTACACCAAACACTACAGATGAAATAGATAAATCATCTGTTGTATTTTCCCTTTTTGTCCACTGCAGTCTGAATATCCAAATCAATAGTTTGTACTATAAGTTTGTACTCAATAAGAGGTACCACAAGGTTGCTTTTGAGAGTTTTCCAGCCAAATAGTATTTACATTAGTGAAAAAAAACACATTAATCTGGTATTTTGTGAAAGTATTCTCTTAATTTCACCTTTCAGGCCAAGCTGAATACCTGAGAGCACTCTCCTCCATTTTCTTCAAACCCTTCCGGATTTAATAGAATCCTTTCAATCACATCTCAGCCAAGCTACACAAATGCTCGTTTATCACGTCCTCATGCGTTAAAGTTTTGTAGTTCTGTTGTATTCATAACGTTACCAAAACAAAAAATGCTGACTTAAGGCGGGATTAACACAATGCCTTTAAAAATATAACAAGAAATCGCATTAACTTCTTGAGATCCTTAATTGCTCTGCAAGTGATGCTTTGCTGCACCATCTCTGTGCACTGATTTTCTAGTCTGCATCAATTTGACAGTGTTTAGGAACCACATTTTTGACTCAAACACAAACACCTGATAATAAAAATGAACTCCTAACTTGGAAATATTAAACCAAGGACTCAAACTCTTTTTCACATGCAATTACAAGAGGTAGCTGCCTGAGCAAACAGAAGCATCCAAACCCAGACAGCATTTGGATGTGCAATGCAATCCTTTACATCTCTGTCTTATATCTTCTTTAGTATTTCTCCTTCTAGATTTCTAAAAATCCTGTGCAATAACCCATCTCTGAAATCCACATACTTCACTTACCAATTGTTTTCCCCAGAGAAGATAAATAATCCCCTGAAAACCTACAAAGAAAAAAAAAAACAAGTAACATCACTGTATTTCCTTTTCTGTTTTTCCTGGTTTTGCATACTCCCCAGTGCTCTCCTTCCTGTGACAAGCACACAGGCCAAGGACACAAAATCAGTAATATCTTGACTACACATTACTATTAAATATTTTTCTTATTAGTACTGAAGATGATTTAAACTTTATTATAAAAATGTAACAAGAGGAAGTGGGCAGCCATCTGAGTTTTATGATTAATACCAACAATTCAAGGGTAACAGTTCTGCCAGAAAAACCTGCAGGTACCGCCAGGCCTGACTAATGTTACAACTATCCAAAATAATTACTGATGAATTAGGTGTGGTGAGGCTGCAGGGGCAAAAAGGGTGAATTTGGTTACTATGGTTATTATTTACACGTGACATCGGCCAAGTAAATCACTTTTGCTTTGACTGAAAAAGTACTGCTCTACATGAAGGGCACTTATCCATTTCTTCCAGCCCTGACTGAAAAGCCATCTGATCTCTTGTGCCTCTATGTTTCTTTTTAGTGCTCTGCCATTCTGCATACTGTTTTCCCAGGAAACTTATATGTGCAGGGAAACAAAACAAAACAGAATATATTTATAAGACCTACAAATACCCCTATCACCACAGAGACATTGTCAAAATCAGTTACAACTGCTGAGTCCCTTTCCAGTTCCATGGAACATCTGGCATTTCTTCCTTTTTTCAGTAAAAGCTCTTTGATATTATTTTTATTTTTATTTTTGATGTGTTGCTAAAAAGAATAAGTCAGGCCTGCAGCAGGCTAAACTAGAGAATTCTCTGCTTGAGGTTCATCTATGCAGTTGAAATTGCAATAGATTTAAGAATGTGCCTACACAAAAACGTGTATACTACTGGAAGAAAGTTAAATGGAAGAACACGTGTATCACACACCAGTAACTGCTCCTCATTTCAAAATACTAGAGAACTACTACACCCCTAACCACAGCACCAACGTGCTGCTGTTCTCCAGTAACTTCAGTGAACTGGCAAGCACAGAACCATTCGCCATGTGCTCAAAGCATCAAACTGCCTTTTCAAATTATATACAGATACGTCAACGAGACACAGTATTTTGCACAATGGAAGTCAATCTACAATGAAATCAAGTTGTGGTCTTCCTTGCTGGCAGTATAGATGCCCTGTCTACTCTGAAGAACAGACACAGGCAAAACAATGAATGCTCAGAGAAAAACAAGAAAAATTATGATTAAAAGCTTGATGAACATTCGGATGTATTTTCCTTAAGAAGGTGATGCAGAGGTGAAAAAGAGACCAGTCATGGCGACAAGCTTTAAATACAAAAACAGTTGTTGCAAAGACATGTTTCAAAACAATTAAGTCTTCACCAAGGAAACGTCGGATGGGGCTCTGTGTCAGTGAGGGTGCGCTGCTCCCTAAGGGACGGGGAGGTGGTACCTGAGTGTGATATGAGGGTGCAGGGCAGGGGTCTGCAAGCAGAACCCAAAACATCAGAACACAAAACTTCAAAGGAGAATTCCACATGGAAGTTCATTACCTTCTTTCATAGGTAGAAGTAAGCACAGTTCCATCAGGTCCCTTAGGAATGATCCCAACCCAGAGCTGTTGTTTATCGATAACATGAGGATTCTCCAAGGAAACAGGAAAAGGGCTGAAGAAACACAGAAGATCCCAGTCATTACATTAATTCCCTACTGGCTACCAGCCCAGAACACTCAGAAATCCTGAGGCAAAACCTAAAATCACGAGAATAGGTTGCGATTTTTCAGTGACGGTTCTGTTCACACATCCAGGCACTTACATCTGCATCTCCATTGTAAACGATGAGAGTGGGGAAAGAGTCCCACTAGTCAGGATAATTGTCCTGACCCCCTGTCGAACAAGCTCGTGCATGCTGTACCCAGGGCTGAAACACCAGTAGCTCAAGGTCTTTCCTGCATCAAACAAAGAGAAAACACTAAGAAGCAAGTCCGCAAGTGGAAATATTAGAATATGACAAGCATATAGCAAATTGCATCTGAACTGCTGAAAGTAAACCAGGCAGCATCTGAAGATAAAAATCCAGATTTATGGCATGTTCTGCTTTGGTCTTCCCTACATTTCATTACTATGCCGATTCAAAATAAAGTTTAAGTAGTCATGACTCCCTCACACCTTAATTATACTTTTAATCAAGAGATGATTATAGAAAAGACAGAGCATCAGATCTTTTTGTCATCAAGTAACAGGCAGATTGAGCAAATAAAACTATTCAGGCTCCATCCACGGATTCACTTCCTCCTGTCAAGGACAACTGGAGGGGGAAGCGTGGCAGAGCTGCAGAGTGCTGGCATGAACAGCAAACAACTGAAGTTACTATAAAAATATCTCCACCCCTGCTCTTGCTTTTCCATCAGGAATTGCCAATGGCTTTTCACCTGAACTTCCCATTTTTCCCCACAATCAACTGCCAAACTTCCCAACTCCTGCTCAGCTCTCTTGGGGGATGTGGATATACGACGTGCGTGACGCTGAAAACTTGGCATAGTGTGAATTACCAACAGAAAGGACATAGAGAAAAAAGGATAAATCACACTAGTGTGTGTTTCTTTCATTGCTCAGCTTACAGCAGTATCACCAGTGTCTTGAAAGCTCAGCACCGCTTTTCAGAGACAGACAAAGGCACAAGGGATGAAACAATTGTCTATGCCAAGAACAACAGCAGCCAAACGAAACATCCGTTTGTTTCCATTTCTGCTTTGCATGATTAGTTTCAATTTTNAAAATAAAAAAAAAAAAAAAAAAAAAAAAAAAAAAATAGCATTCACATATCATGTACATGTCTTAAATGTACACATTTCATTCAAAGACTGTGTTTCCAAAAAGGAGTTGACGGTTTCAGGAAATCCCCGGTAATATGTGCCCAGTGAGTCACTTACTGCTTAGAATTACAAGAGAAAATTTATCTTAAGCTAGTTTATCCTTCCATCTCATATGGGCAAATCCATCCAGTTGATGTCCAGATTCTAAAAGAATCACATTCCAAAATATAGCAAATTCCATATCTCTTTGATTCACACCAAGTTTCCATTACGGTAACTTAGAGCAAAGCAAAAGGAAGAGTGTTTGATCTTCACGTCAGACCATCCCAGTTCAGTCTTGCATTCACAAGCGTTACCCGTGCACAGGACGCATGGCCAGGACGCTCATCAGCTGTTTCGAGTTTCTCACCAGTTATGGTTTGTAGAGAACTGAGTCATTTCTACAAAATCCTTTAAAACAGCTGTTCTTAAAAGGTTTCCATTATTCCCATACGACCTGCTGTAACCCTGCAGGAAACCAGAGACCTGAGCAGTCTTGTCTGGCCTCTGCCAGGCTCACACATAGTGCAAGTCTCGACAAACTGCTCATCTGTTGCATAGTTACTTGCAAATAGTGGTTTTATTTGAAAAGCAGCATTTGGCAGTGCTGTTTTAACAGCCGGACTCTACGATCTTGAAGGGCTTTTCCAACTAAAACAATTTTATGACACTGTATCAGTATCCTTCTACTAAATCACAGAAGAATTCTGTGACTTTATTGCACTGGTTTGGGGTATAAATTCTCCAAATTATACCACAAATCTAAAGTGTTTCTATTAGCCTTTTCCTGCACACGTATTTAGCAAAACATAATTAGAATTATTCCTGTAACTTCAAGCTCCAATGAAGCAATATCTCAGGAAAACAATATCTGCAGATGACCAGAGAACACGCTTCTGTCTAGGAACAGAACTTACTGTGGAAACATTTAAGGGAACATTACGTGCAAACCCACTAAATTCATGGAAACTCATTCCTTGAAAAATGTTACTTTTGTCCCTAAGGACTTATGTGAAACAAATACTTGCATTCTCAAGAGCACTGCACTGAGTAATTAAGTAGACAGTTACGAGGAAAGGTCTTTACAAAGATCCTTGGAGAGCATCCTGTTAAGAAGGCTTAAAGGGATCTGCATCTGTCTTCTCTAATTAGAGTGGTTTGTTTTCCACTTAACTGTATTTCTTTAAAAAAAAACAACCAACCAAACAGAAAGAACGAATGTTGAAGAGCAACAAAGCCAAGCTCAGTGCTACTTTATAGCGGCCTTAGCATAAGCCTTTGATTCAGAAGTCAAGTTTTTTTTCTTCTATGCGTATTGTTTTGAAGGACAATTATACTGAGGTGGCTCCAGATACCAAGTTAGCAGAGAATAAGGAACAAAATGGGTAGGAGGAGAGAGACAAAGAGAGGAAGAAACCTCAATTGAACAAGGCCTGAAAAGTTGAGGCTGAAACTACCAAGAAGTGACAAGATGCCCTGAAAAACTTAGGAAGTTGCTCAAAGGAAGGTCACATCTCAGAGCAGGTAACAGTGTCCTGATGCTCCAGCCTGGCATTTTCTGGCTAAGAATTCATATTCTCGAGCGTTATTTCTCTGACACGTTACATGAACCTCCACTACAGAGCTTCAGAACGAGCCAACCAATTATACCTCCCCCACTATATATGAGTAATTTCAACAGAGATTAAGGACTTCAACGGAATTTACCCTTATAAAACTTTTGGCATACATTTTCAGTAACATATCTGTACATGAATCTCCTCCTTGTAAAAGGCATTTACAGCTTCAGCAACACTAATTTTGTGTTTAATACAACACAGTTATACAGGGAAATGTAGCTGATACAAGGATAGTAGAACATTTCATAAATCTCAATGTCAGTCCTGAAGGAGGGTTTCCTGTTCTGAGATGGTCTGAAGATTTTCTCTACATCAATACCAGCAGCTGTTCCACAATGGAGATCATTGTCTTGCACTGGAATAATTGTACTAGGACTCTAGCGGTGCACAAAGCAGCACTGGTACAAAAATTAATTATACCGAGATTGCTTATGTCATGTCCCCTTTAGAAATAATTCCCAGACAGCCTGTTCACAGCAGTTAAACAACACAGACTGGGACGTCTTCAACTGTTTTCTCTCATTTGAATCAGAAAGGAGCAGCTGAGTAATTTTCAACCCAGCTTTTGCACGAGCCTCCCCAAGACAAGAGTCCTGTACCTTGTTTTTTTGCAGACGAATTCCAGAGATCTGTCCTTTGTTTCTTCTTCTGATTACTACTATCCAGGTGAATATGGACCTGAAGGAAAACAACAGCAACATTTCTAAAGGTGGCTACAGAAATGACCTTGCACTTCATCCCTCAGAAACGCTAGCACATTTCAAGGGTAGTTAACGTAATCAGTGTCACTTTTATAGTCTTAGCAAGGCCATATTATTTCCCCCTTACTTTGATTCCAGTCTTTCCTAATGTATCTAACAAGGAACAAAGAATCACCTTTTAACCAGCCATTTTGAGTCAGTTTATGGGAGCAGCTTTTCATGGGCTGCCCTGAGCAGAGACAAAGAACCCAATTATTTGGGTATTGCCCACCAGAATAAAACACACAGACTAGAAAAAAAATATCGTGTTAGGAAGATTTACCGCACTTGGCAACAAAAATAGTATCTAGTCTTAAAAGGTAACTTTCATATTTAGTTTAACTAAAAAAAAAAAAAAAAAATAAAAAAAAAAAAATCTTTTCCTAAAATTCATTATAGCATCACAGTCCATAAGTCCCAAACCCTAAATAAATTATAGAGACTTTGGGGAGAAAGTTTAGTGGCTGTTTGTACTCGCTTGGTAACAAGGTAAAGTTAAGAGAACAGATTACTGGAAGAACACTCAATTCTTGCATAATATGCAGTATCAAAGTTTTCAGCAATTCACATTTGCTGCACTTCCCTAATTTCATTTTAGAGTTTCTTTAAAAATTACTGCATAGTTCCCCTTTTTCCTTGGGACCTAAACTAACCACAGTTCCTGTGGTGTTTGTTTTCTGGAAGGACTTCCACGTCCTCCCTGTAATCAACATCGTTATTTGCTCTACTATCCACATCCTTCTGAAGCTTGGATACACTAAGCACAGGCATTAAATGCCAGCAAGGAAAAATGTAGAACACAAAGCACCTCATACCTTATAATATTTAGATATTGACCGATGTGGCATGAAACCGGTTGAGCCATCTGGAGGATCAATGTTGAATACTATCTGGAAAAAAGAAGAAAAAAAAAAAATAAAAAAAATTAACAACTGTTTCCAGCAAAATCCATAACATATTTTTGCACTGATGTGATAGCCTTAAATATATCTCCTTACTCCTGTTATTAAATAAATGCAGAGAATCTTGAATAAACACATTTTTTACAGGTAATCCCTGCTAACCACATGGCTTTCTCATGGTCACAACTGAGTGTAAAACAACTTTTTGAATTCCCTTAGTTTTACATTTCAGCCATAGTACCCTACACTAATACTCTGCTTAACAAAACAAAACAAAAATCAGCATGTAATCACACTTAGCTGTCCATCCGCTACATGAAAAGCTCCTACCAGCTCTTCGCGCAGAGTTCTGCTTCCTCCCCTTTCCTGTGTGTGACTCCTCATGACTAAGGGTGCTGCTTTTTCAAACATACAGCATTCCGGTGCAACTTCAATGAAAACAGCTGTGGTCCTCAAATATTTATAACTTCTGTTAATTTTTCTAAACAAAATTCCCTCAGGCATTTAAAAGGAATTATCCAAGCTCATAAGAATATCAGCTAGTTGCAACAAGTTCTCCACCAGTCAGAAAAAAAGTACAATTCCTGGAAATATTATCATCTGAAAAATAGCCAAAGACAGGCTATACAAAAAATATTTTAATAAGTGTTCTTCTGAAAGAAAAATATTATTAATAAGACCGTCTGGTTATAAATTAAGTCTTGATGATGAGGCTCTGTAGCTAGAAAGCACCATGTTTGAGCAGCAAAGACTGAGACCGAGCCCTGCTGAAACATCTCACGAGAACAGATCATCACGTGGCAGACGATTTGCAGGCACTGTCCATGTGCGTGTCCTCAGCAGCGCAGGGACCTCAGCTTTCAGCAAAGACTCCTCTTCCAATTCAAATCACCTTTCACTGATCCACCCCCAGACCATCATCTCCAGTCCTGTAGCACACACAAACTGGTGGGCTCCAGTCACTGGGCGCGGGAGACCTGGTTTCTCCTTCTGAATCATCTCTCAGCTTTGGAACCCTGGGAAACTATATAAACTTAATTGAAATTAAGCAAACCTCACCTTCCCCACGGAAGGACAGTGACACTCACCTTCCAGTGCAAATCATCTTGGTATCAGTACACACAAATTGCTACTACTAGGTTTGGTTGAACCATCGCTGTAAAAACGAAATTCTGTGTATGCTGCTGTGAACAGATCCTCACACATCCATGCACTCAAGTCCACTGTCAGGAAAATGTCTAATTCAACCTGACGCCCAGTAACTCAGGCCAAGATGATGCTCTGAAATCACCCAGTTTGGGGAATACAGTGAACATAACCCCAAACATCAGCACATTTTCCAGCATGTAACACTACAGTGAAGACACTATTTTGTTTGAACTTTAAGCTCTCCAAACATTATCCTCTGAGTATCACTCAAGAATATTAGAGCTTGGGTCAAGTTCAGAGGGAAGCCAGAAACTGAATTTCAGGCCACTGGCCCGCTGTATCTTCAAATTTTATGGGGGCCAGGTTCTTAATAATCAATGTTTTACAAGTGCACAACAGGGAGAGGACTCACAGCACCACACAGATACCCACAAGTGTCACATTCAGTCCCTGTGGCACTAAGAAGATATTTAAAGATCCCTTAATAATTAAATTTTAAAAATACAGTTAAATTATCTTTTGCTTGCATTTTTCTTTAGCCTGTCCTGTTGTTTCATGAGAAGGTCTCCTGTTCCCAAGCACTGCTGCTAGAAACAGCTCGATGATCCAGCTCCACCTGGTGGAGGCTAAAACCAAACAAATGTACATCAAGCATCTCCAAAAAGGGACATCAAAATTATAAAAGAACAATCTGGGTAAAAACCAAAGTAGACCATCCCATTAGGCAGCTGCTTTCTCCTCTAAAACCCGTAGGCTCCATCAGTGCTCAAGTGTACATACAATCAAGAATAAAATGGATCCAATGATTTCCCACATTTTTTAAACCAACTCTTCTTTCCCTCAGACGTGTAGAAGCAGCATTTAGAATTTACCTGGATAATATCTGAGAGCTTATGCAATCCAGATGTATTGACAAATATCCCAGTGCCTAGAGAGAATAACACACAATTGCATTTACAACACAAATATACATCCATTTGTTTGCTTAAAACAGTGACCCCAGAGGAGCAGCTAAAACAACACGTGAGTGACACTGATGATGAGAATTTGACTAAGGAAATAATAAACAGATGCACCTGTTAAGCCAGAGTGTGAACAGCCTAAAAGGAGAAAAATGCTGGGAAAAAAAAAAGGACAGATGTGCTCTCAAAGGATGCGCTTGCAAGAGTGACAGTCCATGTTCCAGTCTCCATGGACTGGGCTTCCTCTCTCCAACACTTTTCCTGAAGACTCTGCAAGTGTGAACTAACTAAATAACTTTCTTAGTGCTTGTGGAAGTTGGAAATGTTTCTTTGCAGAAAGGCAAAATAAGAAAAATCAGCGGATAGACAGTAGAACAGAAGCTTGCTAAATCAAAGAAAAATCACATTATGTGAGTCCTAACACTCTTGTTTTGTAACTCCCATGGCCAGGGAAGAACTCAAAACACTACAAGCACCATTAGCAAACGTCACCAAGCTCCGCCCCACAATCCTTCTGGTTTTGGAGAAAAACAGTGTTGTGTGCAACACGTGCACACGTCTGTATGCACAGATATTGGTACCCACTCAGGTTTTGACACAAAGCAGTTCTTAAAACTAGTTCTGTTGCATCAACAGACATAAACCACGTTTTCTAGCAGAGGACCTCGCAGCAAGTCTTAATAAAAAGATAGGGTCCTCAGAATCAGATCTGAGCTTTTTAAAGTTTTATAATTCAAATCCAAACAAAGCAGCTTTTGTCCTCCTCCCTCCAAACAATGCAAACTTCCAATTACTTACATGACAGAGCAAAGTCTGAGTGAAACAAGCAACAAATTTACACTTACGGCCTGAAAGAAACTGTAAAATCTGCTCTATTGACTCCAAGAGTGAGGATTTGGTCTGGAATGTTATTTGGGCCTCTGCAAACAGATCAAAGATGTAGCTGGAATTTACAGAGAAAAAGCACAAACGGGTAAACACTGTAAATAAGCACATGGACACAATTACTGTTATTCTTTTATAACAACAATTTCACCATATAGCAGCAAAACATGTTCTTGTCTCCATGAGAAAGAAAAATTTACAGGAATAAATAAAAGCATTTGGTTATATAGACAGCAGACAATATTGACATGACAGAAAGGCTACTGACCACATTCTTCACATTTCCCATGATTTCTTTACAACATACGAGAGGTATTAATTTAGAAAGAGATTTGCATGCAATTTCCAGGATTTTTTTTTACGATGTGCAATATGCATTCATTTAGAAATAAGCACAGTGAAGAGCTTCTTCCAGTTCAGAATATCTGACCAACATACACGCAACATCGGATTTCTACTCTTGAAACACTTTAAAAAAAGAGTTCCACCAGAAATATTTACTACAGAAAGTGGATTTAAGGAGGCCCCAAACCTTGAATAAATACTATTCCCAGAAACTAGAATACTAGTACTAATCCCAACAGTAGACCCAGTTTCCCCTGGGTCTAGAATTTGCTGTATTTTCAACTTGTAAACATATCCATGAGAAGAAATTTACCTTCCCTCTTTGGTGACTCCAGCACCACTCGGTGGCAGCTCCACCGCATCAATAGCACTTTCTAGCTGAAGAAGAATTTCTTTAAGAGAACCAAGAGAGAAAAAAGTTAAGACTTCACAGAAACTCACTGCTGGGTCTCATCTAAACCTCTTCATCAAATGTACATTATTTCCAAGGCTGTTACCAAAAACAGCAACCCAGCTGTTGTCTTGATCCCATAAGCAAATCAAAATTATCAAAAACAATTTCCTTGATAACATCTCTAAAAATTCATATTAAACTTTAAAGAACTTCCATGACCTCAATTCCTAGATGAAGCCTGTGACACTCTTAGAAAACATAGTTGTCAGCAAAACGTTAAACTCTCTATAAATGTGGAAAGTTGTTATCGGAAATACTTCGTAAACATGAAACATGTCAAGCTCTTAATAGTAAGTTTATGTAGCATCATGTTCTTACAGCAGAATGACACAACTAATACACTTCCAGCATGCTGACAAGATGAGAAAACAAGGGAACTTCTAGAAAAGAAGGAAGTGCCAAACTTCTCATCTTCTGGGGAAAATACTGTAACTAAACATTCTACAAAATTCTCTGAATAAAAGAGACAATCCATTAATTTCTCAGTTAAGAGCAACATCTACAGAAACACTACATGAGCCAGATTTCTAGTTGCTGACCTTTTAAAACTCTTTCAACA
Source organism: Pampusana beccarii (assembly GCA_013399365.1). Lineage (NCBI taxonomy): Eukaryota > Metazoa > Chordata > Aves > Columbiformes > Columbidae > Pampusana > Pampusana beccarii. The sequence goes on along the minus strand of VWYH01004579.1, from coordinate 1,527,658 downwards.
ACCATTATCAACAACACAAAAAATAACCTTACTTTTTATCTTTGCTATATCTTCAAGTTCCATATTCAGTCCTGTTGGAGAAAGGAAAGATGTCAAAAGAATGTTTTGCATCTGTTCCATTCCTAGTTTCTTTATGCCTTTTCAGAAGTTACAGATATAAAGGCTAGAACTGTGTAAATGCAAAGACATCTGTTTTCCACTCGTCTTTCTCTTTTATGACCCCTCAAGTCACCTCAATTTGGTCAAATCTTTTCATCTCTGTCTGGAAGTGATTACTAACTAACTACAATCTATTTATGGTTAAGAGCCAATTTTCCAGAAACTGCTTGGAAAAGTTATTTTCCAGTTCTTGCTCACGGCATTCTCTAATCCCAGCAAACAGTGGTTTGTGGTTCTTAACACACCTGAACTGGCCATCTCCATATTGAATTCCGCATTTATTTCATTCTGTTGAACTACTTTGGCTTGTTCTTCCAGTACGACATTGATGGCGTCCAGTGCCGACGCCAAATCGTAGGGTGTCAAATCAAAAGACGATGACTCCTCACACAACTTCTCCTAAAATACCAAGGAACAGAAGCGTTACCGGGACTGCGCCGTGTGGTATCCACTTGTGATAAAGTCCAAACAACCAGGCTTGATTTCAATTCCGATCTCCAGCTCAGGCCAGAGAACAGACCAGAACAAATATCGTTATAGAGAAGAAGGAAACACACTGAATTTCTATCAAAAAAAGTAATGGTTTGAGCACTCACCAAACTAAGTCTGACAAAACTTTCTACGACCTTGAAAAATACATTACATATTGTTTTGTCACAATTTTTTCATCCATTAAAAGAATCATTTTCCCTGAGGAATGAAGAGAAATATTAAGGACTAACCTACACAAAAATTTGACTGCCGTAGCTGTGAAGAGTTAAGTTATAAAGAAAAAAATGCTGAACTAGATGTATGCCTAAACAACTTAATTGGAAATAAGTCAATTGTCAGAGTAATTACTAAATTTCCACCTATTAAACTGGAACAGACAGTACCACAGGAGAACTATTACAAAACGAGTAGTTCTAGAATAGCTGTTCTGGTTCATTTCTGCATGCAAACATCAATTCATATATTTAAAACACAACAAAAGTGAAAAAAAATAATTCCAAAAATGATGACTGGATTTCCAGCCATTTTTCAACAGGAAAAAAAAGGTTTTCTGGTGAAAGGAGTATCCACTGGACTCAACTCTGCAGCTCCATCTAGTCAAACCCATCGTGCTCTCCAGTTCACAGACAGGAGAACGGGCCATCAGAAAATCAACTCTGCAGCTGCTCAGCAGAAATCCCGCTGGGAGGTTCTTCATGTGGCAAAAAAAGGACATATTTCAAATGTTCCTTTGCATTTCATCATTTAGGCAAAGAGCTGCAATTCTGAGCCAACTAAGTGGAAGTTGTTATCGTGCAGCACCTTTTTTTTTTTTCCTCTATGAGTAAGAATCACATTTGCCATCTACTGCCCTTGGACAGCTAATGCAGCTGAGCTCCAGGAACGGCTCTTTCATGATTTCTTACACCCCGGAAGAGAACTCTCCAAACAAGGACATGAGTGCCCTCATTAATCTGGAGACCCACCCTTCAGGAAGAAACTGTCACCCTGTATAAAAATCACAGCAGTGTCAAAGGGCTGTTAATTAAACTACAATGCTTTAACTGTCACAGAAACAAGAAAGATTCAAGAGAATGAATATCAACAACTGAAATAGCAGAGTATAGATTTTACAGACTGTTTGTAATAGGGCACGGGTCTGTTTTTCTCATTGGATGAAGTTTGAAAAATGGCAACAAACCAGAAACGACTCACCACGTTGTGAGCTTCGTCGAGTATCACCACAGTGCCCTTCAGGTCCAAGTTGTGCGCTCGCCGGCTCTAAAGACGAAAAAGAAAACAAGATAATAGACAAAAAGGCCAAATAGAAATTTGACGGACTGAGAAACTAGCTCATGAGACACAACTATACCACACAATTAATTCACTTCACTTTCGCATCAGTTCTTTACGGCTTATGCACTAAAAACCAATATAAGATAAATAGAAGAACTATTGCATTTAAAAGCAAAGATAGATGTTACCTTTGAATCTAGTAAATAGTTGTAAGGCATAAAAATAATATCTGCTTGCTGCTTCAGGCTTCGAGACAGATAATAAGGACAAGCTCTGTTCAAAAATAAAAAAGTAGTACAAACCATGAAGTAACACTTGCAGAAACATGATGAGTACGTTCAACGTTCACGTACTATGTCTCATACTCTCAAGGGTTTCTAATCAGCTTTTTAAGGAGTTGGAACTGGCACATTCAATTTTAGGATGGATGATTACCTGTATTTACACAAGTAAAAAGATGTGTAGAAAACAATACTTAGCTGTGCCACTCAGCAAAACAGGGAAAAAAAGAAATTCAAGGAGAAAGAGTGGCATTCGGTACTGCAGTGTCATTTCACCCCTTTAGGACAGAAGTAAATGCTGCACTAGACTATTTTATCTCAACAAATCAGGCACCTCATCCTCTTGGATCTGAAACAAACCCGCAATATCATTTGTCACGTCAGATTATATTGGCAGCCCCTGCTCACGTGAGAAATAAAATCCTGGTGAGCCTGACCCTGATCTGATTCAGTCTTGACACAAGTCAGGACTGAAATTAATTGCTGTATGATGTGCACACAATATTTTGTTGGAAGCCATCTCTGCAACACTTTTACCTGTTCCACTTTGCCCTCATCATTGTGCTGCTCAAGTTCATACCAAGACATCAAGAAAAACAAACATATAAATAGTTTTCACAAGTAAAGTGGATGGTCAGAGGGGAACGTTTACCTGTGCTTGTTCCCATTTTTAACCAAGTCTTCAATATCCATGATTGATTCAATGAGTTCTTTCTCCGTACTCTTTTCTGTGAAAAATTACAACACTACAACCACAACCTCCGGTAAAAGTATCATACGCATTTTTTGTTGCCCCAATCATCAGTCACCCACTTCTTAAAGTTTCACTTTAACACAAAGCAGAACACACACACAGACAGACTCTGCCAACTCCTTCATCTTCTCCACCTGCCAAGCAAACCCCCCCTCCAAAAACCAGGGCTTTACTGCACAGCCAGACTCACCTTCCACGTTGTTATAGAAATGACAAGCACGAGCCATCACTTTCATTCGGCACATGTAGATCTGTAAATTACAGTACATTTTAGCCAAGGGTAGCACAGCTTGTCAAGCACTGAAAAGTTCTATTTTGCCACTAATATTTTTCAAAACAGTAATCTTTGATTTATTATTTTTAAAAGTAATATCAATCACTGAAACACACTTTTGAAATTATTGTTGCCCTTGAAAAAAGACTTACGCGGCAGATCAGAAATTAGACTGCAAACTATAAACTCATGTTCTACACAGTGACATCCTTCTCAGGACGCAAAATGCTCCCAGGAACACAGAATTCAATCTTGCACTCACACAACTGGAATCTCCAAGTTTCTCCAAACACATTTAGAAGCACCAGCTCTCCCAACAGCCTCCAGTAGTGAAACAATGTCCGAGTTCAGAATCATACCCCCGGTGCCGAACTGCCTCCCCTGTGTTCTGGCTGTTGTGCTTTCCCAGCTCGGCTCTCACCTGCATGTGGTTGCTCTCCTGCCGCTTCACTTCAGGATTGATGCAAAGCTGCTCTCTGGAACCCAACACACAAATCTTTGGCCTGTTCAAAGAGAATACTCAAAACTGATGTTAAAAAAAATCAGGCAAAAAACAAGGACGCAGTTGTATGATTATCATATATCAAAAGCAAAATATTCAGGAAAAATAGAGGAGCCCAAAATAAGGGTCAGAATCAGAAACAGTAAACAAGCTACTCTGTTTGTAACAGCCAGATGCGTTGTTTGACTTTATGGTGCTGCATTTCTCCTGGTAGCAGTGGGTGGTAACAAGCAGTAGTTTATTGCAGGAGGTAATTAGTAACAGCTTACATCATGCACCATAAAATCTGGGTTCGGTTATGACAGTTCAGCCAAATAAACCAGGGACTGTCACCTACTAAAAGCTATTCCAGAGCTGGCTGTGACTTTTACAGTAGGATAAGAACTACAAACATTTCGCATACTTTTTTAATACTATTACAAGGCTTTATCTTTACAAGAAACAAGCGAACAACCGATTACTGTCTGGCCAAAGAGCTCAGTCAACACACTGTCACCTCAAGAGCTGAAAACTGTGACAGACATTGGTACAGCAAAATCACAAACTTCTTCACAGATTTATACTGGCATAAGAAATTCAACTTTGTAATGGCTTCCCACTGCCTTAAAGAAATGCCCCAGAAAAGAAAACAAAAAGGTAATTTAGTTATAAATGTGTGAACTAAGAACTAAGAACCAAGAACTAAGACCAGACCAGATTCAGGAAATTCTATGATCAAAGAAGATAAAAGAAGCTGTGAATTATGAAAAACACCAACAACAACCGAAAACAAGCAACCAACCAAACCCCCCCACACACACAAAAAACAAAACAAAAAACAAACTCAACAACAAAGAAACACAGGCTCTACACATGCACATTACGAAAACTGCATTTCACTGGCTATCACTTTTTTATACATTCATCCACATAAATTCAAGCAGTAACTAAACCAGGCAGATTTCTCCACCTTTTCTTTGAACAGGAACATTACCCTAAATCATATTTACCTGTAGACTGTGTTCTTTAATTCATTAATGACCTGTGTAAGTTGTGAGTGAGTTCTGGAGGCATAAATTATTTTAGGAATGTCAGTGTAATAAGCTGCCAAAGAGAGGACAAAAAAGCAGAAAAACATTATTAGCATGGAAAGAAGAACTAGGGATATAATCAGCCTCCTTTCCCGTCTGGTGCTATGGTAACAGTTTGCAAGAAATTCTGTCATCTAACTATTCACACAAACAAATTGAGCTAAATGAGTTTCTAATGTTCTAAGAAAATATAAAAGCATGTAAAACACCTTTAAAATCTATAAAAACGTGTGAAGCTGCACTTCAGCTGCTCAACAACAGCACCAAGGCTTGTCTATCTACACACTTACCTGGGATGTCCCCATCTGTGGCAGCGTTGCCCCAGGAGGACATGGGTCTCTCAGGAAACAGCTCCAGCCCGTTCATGCGCTGGGAGATTTTGCGGGCTGAGATTGTGTCTTTGAAGTGCTCCCGCCAAGCCAGAGTGGAACAGAGCAGGCAGAGGGTCTTTCCTGTGCCTGTAGGGCTCTCCAGAATGCCATTTACCTTCTTTATTGAAGAGAAATAAAATAAAAAGGGGGGAAAAAAGTGAGCAATTTGGAGATGTAACTAGAACTGGTCTTTGCACTGTACTGCATTTCCTTGGAAAAAAGCGATCACTATTTGGTAGACTCCACCACATGACAAAAAACACACATGTACCCCATGTAAGGTTGATATAAATGCACGACCTCCAGGACCCTCTAATTAACTTAGTGAGGTTCAATCCAAAACCAAGAGCCAGACATTATCCTTTATTTAGCAGAGGAATTCTCCACTCTTAGAGCAACTAAAATGCACCACATTTCAGCATAAAACACATGAAAATATTAGAAGTTATTGTAAGTAAAAAAAAAAAAAACCCACAACAAACAAAACGAGAAAGTGACTCTTAGACTACAGAATGTCAGTTTCCTTTAGAATTAAGACTATATCCCACATCAAAGTTTAGGCAGAAAATTATCCAAGCACTTTTAAACACTTAGTCCTACTGGATGTCACAATTTTAAAGTGCATAAAAATACTGTAAGTTGCAGAAAAGCCAGCGGCTGAGCTTCCATGACAATTTGTTGTTCAATCGCATTGAAAGAATTCGTATATATATATATACACACACACACATATACATATATGTATATATATATATGTGCAACAGGCTTCCCTTAGGTCAGGGAAGATTTGGAAAGGGCAGCACAGGGACAAGGAAAAGTAAACTTGAATTGCCACAACCTCCTCTTAGAGCAGTTCTTTTTCACGGCTAGAAATAAAACACAATAAATAAACCCGGCGGGCTGGGGGAGGAGGCAGCACCCACCTTCTGCAGGCACTCCAGCACCTTGGCCATGTAGGCCTCCTGGCAGGGGTAGGGCTGGAACGGGAACTCCACCGCGATGCCGTTCAGCGTTATCCTGGGCATGTTCCCCCAACACCTGCAAGGAACCGCCAGCCCACGGTCACCCTGGGCCCGGGGCTGCACCGCGGGCTCGCAGAGAGCTGAGGGACCGGAGGCAGCGCCGGTTCGCTTGCAAGAGAGGCCCAGTTTTCACACGCACCGCATCCCGGGCAGGAGGCTCACGGGCATTCGGGGGCCGGCCGTGGGGATACCGAGGCCGCGACCTAGGGCCTCCCGCCCGCTCCGGTGCGGCACAGGCCGCACCCCGGGACATTCCACCCGCTCCGATGCGGCCTGGCCCGCGTTCCCGGGCCCCCCGCCTGCCCCCCGCGGCGACAGTTGCCATAGCAACACGAACAGCACAACAACCACCTCACCTCCCGCTCTGCCGTTCGGAATGCCCGCGCCTGTATCACGTGCCCTTCCGCCCGCCTCCTGACGCCCTTGCGTAACTTCCGGCGGGCTCTCTCGCGAGAGCTGCGGCGTTGCCAAGGGAACGGGGCGGCGGCTGCGGGAGCGGCCAAGGCGAAGGGGCCTGGGATGCTTACCTGGGTTGTAAATTGTCTTTAACTGTAGCCAAGGGGCTGCAGAGCATTGAGTTATTCATTGGGATCTTCACAGCGCCACGCAAAATGTAACAGCTGATTTTGTTCGTTTTTCTGACTCTCTGAACTCTTTAACTTGACGACAGAACAGCTGTGCAAGAATAAGCTGCAGAAGAAATGACTTGTTAAATGCTGTAAAATGAGTGTGGGATAAGGTGTTTATAATGGAGAATAAAGGTTTAAAACTCATTATAAATACATGGAATGATGTGTCATAATTTCCTGTATATAGAAGTTGGCAACATTGAAGAATAATATCAAGAGCGTATCAAATGGGATTATTTTAACCATTATGTAAGGAATGTTGATTGAAGCAGCATTACCGCCCAAGGGAGAGGAGCTGGAGGGCAACCAGACCCCAGCTGGCAGGTCTGTCTCCATCAGAGCGATGCCGGTTTGCACACACTGTAGTAAATTCGCATTTTTTAGCATTGTTGAAAGACTGAGTTACTGGAAGAAGTTCTTCCTGTATCAAAAGATGTCTGGGAATATTTGCAATGAGGTAGGGAAAGAAGTGAATGCTACAAGACCAACTTCTTTACTGATTCTTTATGAAAATCTATTGTTCCTGATGGTCTGCCTGCTCCAGTGCCACGGGTGATGAAGGCATGGGACACGTTTGCCAAATAGTCACCACTTTCCATCTTCAAAAAGAATACCGGGTGCTTTCTGATACTCCCTAGTGAAAATCAGGGAGAACTTGAAAAGATATTCACATTTAAAACAAGGAAGAAATATTGCTTAGTGTTGCAGATGGCAACAGAATTAACTATATAAATTATAATGGGTTATCCAGAAAGTGTGAACCATATTTGGGCTAAAGTGTGTAATGTGTGGCATAGCCGCATAAATCCAGTTTTCTCACCATTTCTCATGCAGTGTCTTCCACAGGGACACATTCCATGGCACCTGGAAAGCATTCTGTACCTTTTCCTAATACAAAGGAATAAAACGTGTACTGGATTTCCATCCAGAAGCTCTGGAAAGCTGCGAGAGGCAGACAGACCCTCCCGGGTGTGGTGAGTAAGGCAAAGCCAGAGCTTGTCCTGAATAAAGGGGAAATTATTCAGGTGCCTGGGAGAGCTGCTGCCTTCTGTTAATGGGGAGTGTGTTTTTAAAAACATATGTTTCAGGCTTCCAGAAAACCTATAAAGGCTTAGAGATTCAAACCAAGGAGTAAGTAGAGGGAGCTACAACTGCAAAACAAGCCTTGGACTGAACAGGGAGCAGTTAATGGTAATAAAAAAAGCTCCCATTCCAAACACACATTAAAAATTTGTGGATAGTGTTAATATCGTTCTGAATTAGACTTATTTTCTGTTAATTTTTTTCTTTTTACATACAATGTTGAAGGAATAGGACGGTCGGAGAGGGGGGAAAATACATTGGAAAAACTGAAAAATCTCTCTTTTTAACTGAATTTAGCCGGCGCTGCCTGTGGTCCTGCCCCAGCCACACCAGACCACCAGCTGCTCTGGGAACCCAGAGTTCCTGCGGCTGCTGGAATTGTTTGGGAATGTCTGCATTGCAGCGCGCTGGCAGATTTGGGGTGTTTTCAGCCCAAAAGGATGCGCAGGGTTTGTGCAGCCACAGCGGGACGGGAGCAGCTGGTGATGGGGAATGGGGGTGTCCCTGGTCCCAAATGTGTGTGGGATGCTCTAAAAGCACAGATGCTTTGGCCCCCAGTGACAACCACAGATAGAAATGGTAGAAATGATAGAAAACAGGGCAGAAAAGGAAAAGAGGTCCTGGCGTTTGGGGTGGGGACAAACACAGAGACAACACATTGAATTCAAAGGCTCCGTTTTGTTTTTCATTCTCTACTTTTACAGCAGTTCTCCCCCACAGCCACAGCGCCTTTTCTGCCCCAGTGCAGGTGCAAAAAAACCAACGTACCTAAAAATGCCAAGCCTGGGATCCCTTCTGCCTAAACTGCTGCGTGGTTTGGGGCTTGGTTCTTTCACCTCAGCCTAGCTAAGCCAGACCCCAGACCTGGCCCTGCGGGTGGGCACCGCCTTGGAATGGATGGCAAATAAAATAAAATAAAATAAAATAAAATAAAATAAAATAAAATAAAATAAAATATTTGCTTATTTCTGCTTTCAGCAAGGGAAAAAGCAGATTTGCCCATCTAGAACAGACAAGAAAGGGAGCAAGAGGAGGAAAAATCATCTTTATCCGGAGCCTGGCTGGGTGTGTCTCCTCCCCCCCCATGGCAGCCGTGCCTGGGAGGGCTCAGCTGTCAAACCCACCCCGGGAAGGAGGCCTGATACGCTAATTCATATTCTGAACTAGTGACCCTGCTTCTCCTGCCCCCCCGCCCGTCTCCCCGTGGGTGGCTGCAGCCCCCCCCAGCCGAGCCCGGCCCCCCCCCCGCCCCCCCCCAGCAGCAGCACGGCCAGCACCGTCTCAGGTAGGACACACAGCTCTTTTTTTTTCGGGGGGCTTGTCATCAGTCCTCTTACAGAACCATGAGGTTTTATTATTTTCGTTGTTATTCTGAGTTGTTGGGTTTTTTTCCTGCATTTTGGGGGAGTTCTCTGATGAGGAGGCAGCTGGTATGGCAGCATTGTTCCCCGTCCTCCCCCATACACACACACACCCCTCTGATGCAAGATAGCAGGTGGGCTTTTTATTTTAATATGAATACACATGTGATAAACTTGCCAATTTAAAATGTTGCTGCTGTCACATTGTGCCATAAGAAGATGCTGCTGCCTGCCAATTAATTATTATTTCTGTAACGTGATACAGCATTTTTTTTTCATTCCCTAAGAAAAATGTGCATGCCATGTAGCTGGATGCAGAGAAACCAGCAATTACTTCTTGTTTTGTAAAGATCATGTATTGCCTAAATGGGCGATGGAAAGAAAGACACAGACAAGACTGACAGTAACGCCCTAGAAAATCCCCTCAAACACAACCAGAACAACCCGGGTGGGTTTCTGCGTATTCTCAGGGCTCCTCATCCCGAGATTTCTTCCACAGCTCACGTCTCTTCGTTAGGAGATGCTACAGGGGAGCAGTCCTCTGATGGCGTTGGGTGAAATCCAGTGCTGCAAGGGAAGCCCTTCCTCCCTCCTGCAGCAGGACCGGGGATCGCAGCGGCTCGGCTGCAAGGACCACAGAGCTGCTTCTGTTTTCCTAAAGATGCGTCTTGCCCCTTTTAACTGGGGAGGGGGGATGCAGATGGCTGAAACTGGGAATGTGGGTGAAGAAGAAGAAAAGCCTGAAATGGTACAATGAACAGTGGGTGGGTTTAGAGGGNAAAATAAAATAAAATAAAATAAAATAAAATAAAATAAAATATTTGCTTATTTCTGCTTTCAGCAAGGGAAAAAGCAGATTTGCCCATCTAGAACAGACAAGAAAGGGAGCAAGAGGAGGAAAAATCATCTTTATCCGGAGCCTGGCTGGGTGTGTCTCCTCCCCCCCCATGGCAGCCGTGCCTGGGAGGGCTCAGCTGTCAAACCCACCCCGGGAAGGAGGCCTGATACGCTAATTCATATTCTGAACTAGTGACCCTGCTTCTCCTGCCCCCCCGCCCGTCTCCCCGTGGATGGCTGCAGCCCCCTCCAGCTGAGCCCGGCCCCCTCCCCGCAGCACTGCAGCACCCGCAGCTCCTGCAGCACCCGCTCGCTCCGCCGCAGCAGCAGCATGGCCAGCACCGTCTCAGGTAGGACACACAGCTCTTTTTTTTTCGGGGGGCTTGTCATCAGTCCTCTTACAGAACCATGAGGTTTTATTATTTTCGTTGTTATTCTGAGTTGTTGGGTTTTTTTCCTGCATTTTGGGGGAGTTCTCTGATGAGGAGGCAGCTGGTATGGCAGCATTGTTCCCCGTCCTCCCCCATACACACACACACCCCTCTGATGCAAGATAGCAGGTGGGCTTTTTATTTTAATATGAATACACATGTGATAAACTTGCCAATTTAAAATGTTGCTGCTGTCACATTGTGCCATAAGAAGATGCTGCTGCCTGCCAATTAATTATTATTTCTGTAACGTGATACAGCATTTTTTTTTCATTCCCTAAGAAAAATGTGCATGCCATGTAGCTGGATGCAGAGAAACCAGCAATTACTTCTTGTTTTGTAAAGATCATGTATTGCCTAAATGGGCGATNAAAAAAAAAAAAAAAAAAAGTTTTCTGTTGAGATGGCTCTGAATTCTACATAAAGAAAGGCTTGGGCGGGGAAAGCCAAATCCCGGGGTGTAGGGCTGAGCAGGAGCCGCAGCCAAACAGGAAAAGCGGGCAGCGCTTTGTGCCCCCCCGGCAGGGAACCAGCCAGGGGACACAGTCACACTTCTTCCTTCTTCCCCGGCCTTTGCCTGTGTCCCCTGCTGTGCATTTTCTATTCCTTTCTCCTTTTAAAACACCGGTAGATGGAGGGGAGAGGAGGAGAGAGAGATGGAGGTCGTGGGGGGGTTAAGGGTGCAGCTGATGCTGGGTGGGCTTTGCATGCAATTAAAGACAGTAAAGCAGCATTGTAAAAATGCATCTCTATGACAGAAAATCTCCAGGTATTGTATATATTTCTGCAAGACTCCCTGTCTCAATGAACGTGTGTGCCAGTACCCACTCAGCGAGTCCCACCCATCTGCCATCCTCTCCTCCAGACAGGACTGGACCTTGTTTGCAGGTTTGGGGGGGAAGGGATGGCTCCATCTAAGCCAAGGTTGCATCAAACTTGAGATGGACGAGGTGGCGGATAAAACCTGCACAGGCATAACGTGCGTTTTCCAGTCTCTGCATTCCCACCCTCCCAACCCACCACATGCCGACGGCACATTTCATCTTCCCAAAGATGCAGTTTTACTGCCAAAGGAGACTTAGGATTGTGAGGGATCGTGTGCTTCAGAGAAACCTTGCTTCCTTGTGGGTCAGATCAAGTAGAGAAAGAATTGCAAGGAGCAGAAAGTCATGGAAACCAGTGCTGTGCAGGAGGGAAGAGAATAGGGAAATGTTGGTGGAGGGAGGGAGCGAGGCTGAGCCTCGCCCTGCTGCCTTTGCAGCCCCCCGTCATCTATAGCACCTATAGCAGGGACCCAGAGCAGCCTGGAAAGGCAGGAGAAAAAGGCAAAGCAAATCCTTAAATGAAGAAAAAGTGTCTTGTTTGCTTTCTTCGTTACTTTCTTCTTTATCTGCAGCAAAAGCAAATCCCTGCTGAAGGGAGAGCAGCTGCAATTGTCTGCAGCTGATGCCCGGGGGCTCATCCCCCTTGGGAGGATTTTCTTGTGTTTGTTTAAACAAGCAAATCCCTGGGATGCAAAGAAACAGGATTGGCTTCCCCCCAGCCCAGCAGCCACCTCTCTGTTGTCCCTGCCGCCCCAGGTGTTGTCTCCTGGCCGAGGCGGTTGGTTTTGGGGCTGGAGCAGCAGAATTGGCAGCACATGCTCAGTGCAGGCTGGGCTGCGGTGTTGGCCGGTGGTGGCCGTGCCGCTGGGCAGGCCGGGCAGGGATGGAACCTCCAACCTCCTCTGCAGCATCGGCACTGGGCGTTGTGCCCCTGTGCAGCTCCAGAGGAGCTCAGCCGGACCCTGCGGAGCTGCTCCCAACCGTTTGTAGGCATCTGGGGTGAATATGATCCAGAAGATTATGAAATTATGCAGGAAGGTGACCACCTCCTGGCTGTCATTAACATAATTTTTCTCCGATGTTTGCATGTCTGAGAAGGTGGAGCCAAGAGGAAACAGCGGTTTGTCATTCCTGGCCTCATGACTGGCCATGGTCAATATGCCGTGGTGCATCTTGAGGTTTTCTCCTCCTGCGCTGACCTGTGAGAGCCGTCTGTGTAGGTCTAGGCTTTCCCCTCAAGCCCTTCTCTGTGTTGGTGGACACCACATGGTGTTGCCCAGTCCTGACACTTGTACTGCCCATGCTGGAGAGGGTCACAGTCCTTTCTATCAGCCTCTCCATCCCTCTGTTCTCAAGAAATCACTCTTTTCTTTCTCCTCAGGTGTTGATGGAGTGTATATGGTCTTAGAAATTTATGGTACTTTTATTGGGACTTCAGTTTTACAGGCCAAGAGAATCTATTGTAGGCATTTTCAATATACTTCTTAACACTCTATCCAAATGAGGGGTCTAACTCCTTGGAAAATATTAGTTCTTTCTAAAATATAAATCATATCCTCTTTGATGGTACCACGTAGAGTCTGTGAGGATCCCTCAGGTACCTCCAAAAGCCCTTTCTTGGAGTCTGTCAGTGTAGGTTCAGACCTGGTGAAGGGATTGTCTTATCAGACGAACACATTCTGCATCTGCAAAGGAAAAGCTGAGGTGTAGGGGTGTGATGTGGCAGCTGGAAGGCTGCAGATTAGACCTTTGTGGCTGCAGTTTGGGCAGCAGGATGAATTCCAGCTTCAGCCTTTCTTGGGTGAACAGGGCTGATGGTTCTTGATGACAATGCCAAAACTTCTGTACCCCTACGGTAACTGGAAACAACATGCCTGGCTAATCCCTCCCAGTTGCCCTATTGACATGGGCTTTATTCTTCCAGGTCTACACTTAACATTTGGAAAAAAAAGTCTCCTATGCAGAGGGGAGTTAAGCTGATGGTCAAATCTTTGGATATGATTTAGAAATACAGAAGAGCTGGAGAGCAACCAAAGCCCATGTGCATGTGCTGTAGCACCTGTGGACATCCCAGCTGATGAATGTGCTCAGCGTATTTCCAAACAATCCTTTTGTTCCTTCAAGCTACCTCTACATCTTCAGTGCTGTACTAGAGAATCTTGTGTTCTCTGAGCGTGTTTATACAAATAACACCACCGTGTAATGGGCAGGTACAATAATCTTCAGTTAATGCAAAGGAAACCAAGGTCCAAAGACCGAGTGACTGTGGTCACACAGCGTGTTGGTACCTGACACATGGTGGCGTTGGACTCCGGTCTTTGACTGTCCCATGAACTGCTGCCTGATCCGCTCTTTGTCTCACCTGAACGCATGTTTGCCCCAAATTCACAGCCTCTCTGGGACACCTGCCTCCCTTTGGCTCCTTCATCTGCTTTCTCAAGCAAACCCAGCCATGCTCCTCTCCTTCCCAACCACCAATCCCCACCCAGCCCAGGCTGCCAGGTCTCTGCTGCGCAGCTTGGACCCTTCTCCCTTGCTGAGCTCGTAGAATAGGAGATTTTCCCGGTTATTTTCCTGGAAGCAGCCCACACGTTCCAGTACTACAGCTTGAGTGATTTGTTAATGCATTGGCTGTGCAGAACATGGGGGGATGTGGCATATGCGAGATGCACATGGAACCCAGGAGGGAAGGAGCTCAGTGATGGGAAACAGTCCTGGGTGATGGGAACCAGTCCTGGGTGATGGGGACTGGTCCTGAGTGATGGCAGCTCGTCCTGGGCGATGGGAACTGGTCTTGGGTGATGGGAGCTGGTCCTGAGCGATGGGAGCTGGTCCTGGGTGATAGGAACTGGTCCTGGGTGATGGTTTAGCAGACGTCTGACTGAAGGCAGAGGAACCCTCGCATCTGCTTGTGCCCACGGATGGTTCCACAGGAGCCCGTGGTCAGTTCTGGGCCTCAGATCTCCTGGTGAGCAGCTGAGGTGGTGGATGGCATCAGTGCGGGTGCAACTGCTGATCTGAAAAACAAACCCCACTAGTGTTTTCTGGTTGTGTGAGCTCTCTCGCCAAGCTGGTTGTGGAAGCTGGGGAGCAAGAAGGTGGAAGCGCGTTAGATGAGGTGAAGGTCCGGCCGCTATTTGTACGGTAGGATCCATGGCAGATGAGAATGTCCCAGCCTGTTGTACTCTCAAGGCTCATCAAGGACTGTGGTTGCTTTTGTTGTGTACATGGCATTGCGGTCTTTGTGCTGAAGGACTCGGTTCCCTGGCTCTTTAGCTTCTCTACCTTCTGTTTGTGCTTTGGCTGCATCTATAGTTGGACTGTTGTAATTTTTTCATGATATGACATTCTTTATGGAAGAAATTTTTATTCTCCCAAGTTATCTTTGCAAATCAAATTATTTTCTTGCAATAACCTTCCTTTGACCTTGCTATCAGACATAGCACATCCAGTCTCATCCATTCAAATTAGCTGAATTCACATCAGTTGCTCTTGCTGTGCATCTGGTTTATTCTGAATGACTCCGTATCAGTGTTGTGCCTAAATGGCCTCACTCGGTTTTGCTGGACGTCTTTAAACACCAAACAAAATGATAGGTTGCTCAAACAGTCTATGGTTTAATTTTACCTGGTTAGGAAGCAAAACCCAAAAGTTTTAATGAAGAATAGGTGGTGAGAGCCTCTGGCCAGGCACACGGTGAGCAGGGAGATGGTTCCTGCTGCTTGTGCACCCGTTTCCAGCTGTTCCCCCATCCCCAGCACTGTGGCCACTCAGGGAGAAGCTGGATGGTGTCTCTGGGGTTTTGCTTGGAGACAAACATTTTCCATGGATAAATGTTGTATATGGTGCTCATGCGAAGCAGAGGGAGATGGAAATGCAGTATGTGCTGTACAGCACTAGAGGGAGCAGAGGAAAGGGGACACTGGAGACAAAGCACCTGGGGGACCCAGACCCCAGTGCACAGAAAAGCTAGGTGAAAAATGTTAATAAATTGTTGCATGGGGTGGGCGGTGGAATATAAACAGAGCAGGATCATACTGTGCTGGTGGCTGGGTGTAAATGTTCAGAAATGCTGTGAGACTGGCTGCACCTTGTAGCTTAATAACTCCCTGAGCTCTCATGAAGACACTAAAATGCAAGGACAGGACTCTGAGATACCTTCTACAGGTTATTCTCTTCTTAGTTTACAAAACTTAGGTTTTTGTAGTGTTTCACCCCAATTCTAATATGGAATGGAATGGAATGGAATGGAATGGAATGGAATGGAATGGAATGGAATAGAATAGAATAGAATAGAATAGAATAGAATAGAATAGAATAGAATAGATAATAGAAGAATATCTCAGTTGGAAGGGTTCTACAGGGCCCCAGGAAAAGGCCACACAGCACCTCCCCAGCCAGTTAAAGCTGCCGCAGCTCAGTGAAGCGATGGCCCTTTGTCCTCTCACTGCTTTTCATTTTAATTGACAGAGAGGGTTGGTCAGTTTGCTCTGCAGGGCAAATCCCAATGGAATGGCGGCAGCTGTGACATCCCTCTGGAGAGGCATCGTACAGTCATCGGGAAACCATTCTGGGGAAACACACTGAAGTTGAAGTAATGAAATACAAAGCACTGTGCGCTGTAACAAGTGCTGGGAGACAGTTAAAGGAGTGGGACAGGGCTGTGGCACATCTGCTTAATGCCTTGTTTCACCCAGGACCAGATGTAATGGTAGAGCAGCGGCCTCGGTGTGCGGTTTGTTTCTGCTCAATGATTATGTCTCTCATTTAGTCCGGGGGACCCTCCTCTGGGCTCCGGGGAGCACATTACAAGATACATGAGCTTTCTGCTGCCTGCAATGACTTGGAGCACAATACAGCACTACCAGAGGCTTCCAAAGACTTTGTTCATTAAGAGCAAAATCACGGCTGTCCTGCTCTGTGGCTGGCACTGCTGATGCAAACTGCTCCTATTTGGTTTGCATTTAACAGCAGGACTGGACAAAGTATTAAAATAAGAATGTGGAGCAAGCTAAAAAAGATCTGAGCTGCAGAGAATGTCAGTTCGCAAAAGGAGGGTGTTAATTAGGGTGGAGTTTCGTGCCAAGGAGGAGGAATAGGTGCAGGCATATGGAACTGCTGTTTTCCCACCAGAGTAGCTGTGGGAAGGCAGAGGGGATCTGAAAGCTGTTCCTGAGGGTGTGTGGCACACAGCAAGGTGGTTTGTTTTGGTTTTGTTTTTCCAAAATTGTTCTGCTTCGAATGCTTTTTCGTATCACAAAGTGTTGGGGATTTCCCTTTCCTGGCCCAGCGGAGGGTCTTGCTTTGAAGGTGGCGTTGGCAGCCGGGCTGCAGATCCACCTGTGCTTGAAACATGAGCTTGGTGACAAGGGGACAAACCAAGGCCAGGCATGAGGACGTGGGACATCCAGAGGCAGAGCCAAGGCCTATGCCCTTGTACCTGCCAGCAGGTTTCCTCGTGTCTACTTGCTGCTTCTCTCCATGAAAATGAGCTGCCACTGCTGCCAGATTATCTTCTCATTGCTATTTCTTATTTTGCAGCCTACAAGGAGAAAATGAAGGAGCTGTCTCTGCTCTCCCTCATCTGCTCCTGTTTCCACACCCAGCCGCATCCCAACACCATCTACCAGTATGGAGGTACAGCCCCTGCTCCCCAGCACCCCCAGCACCCTTTGCCTGATGCTCAGGCAGGACACGTGGAGTTTGTCCCATCCCGGAGCAGCAATCCCTGCCCCAGCCCAGGCTCTCTCTGTTTAGTCTCCTTTCACAGCTTATTTTATTAATGTAACCCACATTTTCCCGGATAGACGCTGCTCGCAGTGGCTGTCTGCTTCGTACTGGGGTGACACATGCTCTATTAACAGCAGTATGGCCTTTCTGTAATTATGCTGGGAATTTAAATGGGGTGGATGAAGCTAATCGCTAATGGGGAAATTTTGGAGGTAGAACAAAATCACCCAGGACAGGACATGGGAACACCCTAATTCCTGCGTTAAGTGCTCGGTGCCCTCAGGTGAACGAGTGTCACCACAGACCTCCTGATTTGTTTTTTTGTCCCCAAAAAGATATGGAGGTGAAGCAGCTGGATAAGAGGGCATCGGGCCAGAGCTTCGAGGTGATCCTGAAGTCCCCTTCAGATTTATCTCCTGAGAGCCCCGTCCTCTCCTCCCCCCCCAAGAAGAAGGACCTGTCCCTGGAGGAGCTGCAGAGGAGGCTGGAGGCTGCAGAGGAGCGGAGGAAGGTAACGAGATGCCCCGTAGAAGCCGTGACTTTTCTGTGATGGGTACTCATTGCCCCAAACCCTAAAACTGGCTTAGCTGGAAACATCTAAAATGGCTGGAAATGGTGTTCTTATACTTCTTATCATGGCAGGTGAGATACGGGAGTCACGGAGCAAGGTTCTGCAGCCTAGTTCAGGCAGGGAATTGGGTTTGATGATAATCGTTGTCCTCCTGTTCTGAAAACTACGCAGAATGGGGTCCTCTCGAACCTTGTCCCTGTGACGTGGCTTGGGGGACAGTTCTTGCCAGCGAATGCTGCAGGAGATGTAGCAGTTGGTCACAAACTCAACTTCAAACCTAAATCCAGCCTAAGAGGTTTCTAACCTCCAGCTGTGCCGCATTGCACAGCGAGTGCTGCATAAAATGTCTTCTGGTCAAAGCTTTCGAAAAGGGGAAAAATAGAATAAAGCAAAGTATAAATGTTGCAAACGTTGGTGGGTAAGGGAAGAGCAAGCTAAAGTAATTCGAAGAATGAGGGGACACATGGAGAGGGGCCTCTGCACCCCGATGCATCAGCTCGGTGTCACTGAGCTGCTGGGCACAGCGTTGCATCACCTGCCACACCACACCCGGCAGATTCGAATACAGGAGCAAAAAGGCATCAAAGCATTTTCCAAAGAAGAGCGTTATGGGCTGGAGAGGAGTGGCAGTGGGGTTTTGAGCAGAGGAGATGGTCAGAAAGCCTCTCTGGGCTGGAAGAGCCTCTCCCCGACACCTTGTCCCACAGACCCAGGAGGCGCAGGTGCTGAAGCAGCTGGCAGAGAAACGGGAACACGAGCGGGAGGTGCTGCACAAGGCGCTGGAGGAGAACAACAACTTCAGCCGCCTGGCCGAGGAGAAGCTCAACTACAAGATGGAGCTGAGCAGGGAGATCCGCGAAGCACATCTGGCTGCCTTGAGGGAGCGGCTCCGCGAGAAGGCGAGTGCGGTGCCCGGGGGGGTTTGGGGTCTGGTCCCTGCGGAGATGCTGGTGCACAGAGAGGGTTTTGGAGTCTGATCCATGCACGGTCATCCCAGAGCGATGGGACCAGGGGAATGGGGTTTTGTTGCTGGGCTGGGATGTGTCCTTACAGGTCAGTACAGAAAATACTGTCTGGCTGATAGAATCATAGAATCAAACCATAGAATCCTTTTGGTTGGAAAAGACCCTTAAGCTCATCGAGTCCAACCATTACCCCACCCCTGGCACTAACCATGTCCCTGAGAACCTCATCTCCACGTCTGTTCAACCCCTCCAGGGATGGTGACTCCACCACTACCCTGGGCAGCCTGTTCCCAGCCTGATCTAGGTAGGTTCAAGCTCAAAGGCACAGGCTCAGGCTCGCTGTGTGCCCAGAAGCTTCATGGCCAAAGGGCTTTGCAGAGAGGAGCCATGAACGTGTTCGCTGCAGGTTTGCATCCCCTCTTGGCTGGTGCAAATCCTGTGAGCAGGAGAGAAGGAAAAAAAGGGTTCCAAGAGCAGAAGGTGTCAGCCTGTAGCTGTTGAGAGACATCAGTAGCTCTAGGCTGGCCCTAAAGGTTTCCCCTTTGGTGTCATCTCTCCCGTCTCTGCAGGAACTGCACGCAGCTGAGGTTCGCAGGAACAAGGAACAGCGGGAGGAGATCTCCGGATAAAGGGCTTTTCTACACATCTGGCACCTGATTCCTGTTAACGAACCAACCAATCGACCAACCAACACATTTTCTTTTGTTTGTCTAGATGCGACGTTCGGTTCTCCATCCCCCCCGTCCCCTGGTGTTCGTCCCCCAGCTACACGCTTCTCTATCTCTGCATCCTTAATCGTCAGTCCTTGTGGGGATTCACAGCTCATAGGGCCCTCTAAGCAGAATAGCAACTAGTTCACATGAAATAGAGAATCAATCAGTCAGTCCAACAGCTTCTTTGGAGGGTTTCTTCCTTTTTTTAAAAAAAAAATATTTCTTAAACTGATGTAAAAAAAAAAATTAAGATATTAATAAATTCAACCAGCAGTGTCACGGAGATACAGATTTCTTATCCGGAGCTTTTACTCCTCTTGGTGTTTGCTCAGAGCCAAATATCAGTTTCAGAATAATGGGAAGGAAGTGGAAATTTCTGTGTGTGAAGTAGAATAGGGAGCAGCCCCCATTTGCCAGTGGCAGGAGAGAGAGGACACGGGTGGCTCAGGGGTCACGGCGTGCAGACCCCCTGTCTCTTGGCTGCACCTGGAGCCAGCCCAGGCAGCGCCCCAAACTCCTCGTTTTTGGATGATTGTTTGGTAGATTTTGTGAAAGTAGGGGAGGGTCTCCACCCAGAGCTCTGTGCCGGGCGCCACGTCACGGAGGGTCCTCAGTAAGAAAGCAAATCCCATAGAGACAATGCATGATTGTGAAATAGCCTTGTAGTGGACAGAATAATCCTCCTTCCCTCTTTCCAGAGATGGATGTGACTCTTGGGTGCTGTCACAGGGCAGAGACGGAGGCTGGAGCTGGCAGAGGAGCCCCGGAGTTCCTGGCAGGGAGGACATGCCAGCTGCTGCCTGCGATGTCCTCATGCTCGTTCCTTGGCTGCCCTTAGATTTTCAAGGCCTATTTTTAAGAAAAAAACATGTCTCTTGATGGAGGTAGGGATGAGCAGAGAACACGTGAGCGTGGCAGCATTGTCTGATCTGGATGGGTGACTGTCACAGCCTGTGGACATTTCAGCTTCTAATGTCACGGCTGATGGAACAGCTGAGGTCCCGGTGGCCACCGCGCCCTGCGAGGGGCTGTGACCCCCTGGTTACGTCCACAGCCCCGCTCACCTCTGCCTTGGAAAACTAAGTGGAAAAGTTGCGTCTGGAAAGCAGGGAACGGGCACCTTCCTGCAAACGGGGGACGCGATGCGGAGTCGCCCCCAGAGCACGGTCCTGCAGACGGGGCGGTGGAAGCTGCTGTCATTAGAAGCAGAAGGTAACGAGAACTCCCTTCTGTCCAGTGCTCAGAGATGAGCAGGTGGTTATTTTTGTAACAGGCCAGTGCGGTGTTTTGGGGACACGGCGCAGGGTGCTGGGCGGTTCTTGTCACTGCTCCCCCTTGGACCCCGGAATAAATCAAAGGGGCACCCAAGGCACTGAGACGTTTCATTAGCGGGAATTAGTGTCCTCTGCACGCTGTGTCTCCAAAGAGCCATTCTGGGGTGGGACGAAGGACTCCAGTGCTGGGCTTGGCAGGATTCTTTATATTTATCTATATAATTTAAGTGCATGGGGGTGCAGACGGGCTCCCCAGACCATGCTCTGCACAGTGATGGCAGAACTGGAGCAGACGAGGGGTTTTCATGGGGAATATTGATCCTCTTGCCTCTGGCAAAGAAATCAGTGCTGAGGCTTGTCAGAAGATGCAGTTTTCTGCCTAACCTGTGCTTTAATTCGGCTGCTGATGGCTTTGAGTGAGCACCAGGTGGTTGCAGAAACCCCCCCAGAAAGCCAAAGAGCAGCAGCTGCTGGAGATCAGATCCTGGGGCTCTTTGCTCGTCTCCCCAGAAGTCCCGGCTGGATTTGGGAGAAATCTCTTGGTGGCCACGGGCTGATGTTGGGGACACTCTGATCCCCAAAGGACAGGCCACATTTACTCCCAGACCCCTCTGCCTGGGCCAGGGGAGGACAGGACTGTTAGAAAGCCCCACAGCGCTGTCAATGAAAAAAAAAATTTAAAAAATATTTAGGGCAAAGAGCATAAAGGAAACTGAGGGTTGAATTTCTTAACAGTAGCTAATGATCAGTTTTTAGTAGCAGCTGTCTTAGATAAGCATCTGTGTAGAGCGCGGCATCACCGCCAGCATCACCTCATTCATATAGTGACGAGAAATTTTAAAAAGTTTAAAAAAAAAAATTAAAAGTAATTTAAATGAAATGTTTGTGTGTAAGAAATGGTTGAAACTTTCAAATGTCTGTGTCCCGCGTTGGTGGGATCTGAGAAGGTATCTGCGAGATATTAACCCTGTCCTGCTCTCTGTGGTGCTGAGTGTTTGCTTGGTGTGTAATTCTGACCTGGAGCTTGTTGTAAATACTGTTTTTAGTACTATGATTATGATGATTATGATGATTATTATTATCAGAAATGTTGTACTAATGAGCAGGAGTTTAAAACAAGAGAAATGACTGGTTTTGCTCTCTCCTGGGGGCTCGAAGGAGCTGGCGGCCGGGACGGGTGCAGGCAGGGTGTGGGCAGGGTGCGGGCAGGGTGCGGGCAGGGTGCAGGCAGGGTGCAGGCAGGGTGCGGGCAGGGTGCAGACGGAGCGGGATGCTGGACTAGAGGGGCGAATCCAGCTGGAAAATCGGGGAGCGGGAGCTGGAGGCAGCCAAGTCCTGCAGGCAGGGCGGCGAGCAGGGGACGCTGCTCCTCGTGTCGGGCTGAGCGGTGTCCCGGGGTGATGCTGCAGTTCTGGTACCGAGAATTCGCTGTGAACCCCAAGCTCCTCGTGCGAGGGCTCCGGGCTGTTCCCCACAGCAGCTGCGAGGTTTGGCGTGTGCTGAGGGTCGGTGGCAGGTTGTGCCGGTCGGAGCCGTCCTCCCCAAGCAGCTGCCGAGGCTCTGCACTCGGCTCCTGCCTGGATCTTCCACCTCGGTCCATTGTGCTCTCCCTCCCCGCAGACCAGTCTGGATCTCAGGTGGGGTTCATTCTTGCAATAGCTTTGCCTGGCAAAAAGCAACCCACAGGAGAGCAGCCCAGCGCACGGTGCTCACGCAGGTGTGAGCACCAGGAAACTCATTGTTCTCCGTGTCGGGTCGTTGCTGTGAGGGCAGCAGAGGTGGCTGGAAAACGTGTCGCTGCAGGGGCAGCTGCCGCGGCAGGGATGCGCAGGGAGGGTTTTGCACCGGTAGTGCCTGGTACCCGTGGCCGAGGTGCGTTGTGCCGAGGGAACGGCCTCACCCCCGCAGCCGGGTGCTTTGGGCCAGCAGCGTGAGGTTTGCCCGGCGCAGGCGAATACAGCAGGGACGTTCAGGAGCTTGGAGTTTGTCCAGTGCCACTGGACGCTGTGATTGCTTTGGCTGCTTGTCCTGGATCCTGCGGTTTCGGCTGGATGAGGGGTGTCCTCCTACTCACCCCCAAACCCACAGCACGGCCTGGGATCACTGTTATTTAATGCCTTTCCATGTCCCGGGGTTGCTAGTGGTTGTGTGCAGCAGCATACTTAATGCCTCAACCAAGACTAATTAAGTATCCTCATTAACATCCTTACCCTCCCAGAGTCCCTCATTCCTGGACCCTGTTCCCAGGGCCACCTTCCCTGTGGCAGAGCTTGAGGTTCTCCATGGATTCCCATAGATGGTTATTAATCGAGATTTGTAACGACCATTCGCAGCCCTGTTTTTGCAGCAGCGGATGAGCGCGAGGCTCGGTGCCTGGCAGGGAGAGCATCCGCGGGGCAGCCAGCAGCATCCCTGCCCGCACCACGAGCGCCTGCAGTCGTGTGAGGGAGGGAAGACGAGATGGTGGTAACTTATTTTGTGCATGCATACACCTTTCAAAGAGCTCTCCTGGAGAAGGGCCTCTGATCTGAGCGAGAAGCTAAAGCCAAATGAGTTCCCAGCTGGTAGCGGTGAGCAAAGCTGCGTGAGAGCCGGGACAACGGGCCTCAGGTCCCAAATTAAAGCTCTGCGCTCACCTTACCCCTTACAGCAAAGTGCTCAGCTCCACCTGGAAACTGGTGCCTTCGGGGATGTTGGCCCCTCAGGCTGCTTCTGGACTCAGCCTATTTCTTGTCTTATTCTTTTTGAGTCACTAAAAAACCTTGCTCTAGCCCAAACGTTGGGTTACCTTTGCAGTGATCCCCCCGGGATGGTGGCAGCTCACCATTGCATGTGTCCTACCTTTGGGATAGATCAGTATTGCTGTTCCTTCTATACAATGCAATCTTCAGCCTGCTTGCTTTTGCTCAGGCCGGTTGAGTCTGGCACTGGCTCTGCAAAGCCAGTCTCGTGGGGTTTGTCTGATCCCATCCTTCGCGGTGGCTGCGCACACAAGCGCATCCGTGGAAGCGCTAAATGCACAGACACCCTCACACCGCTCGGGATGAGCCAGGGAACGGCTGTTATGGTTCTAGAGGTTTCTCCCATCTGTGCCAGGGATGAGAGGACAATGAGACCAAAAAACTCCACCTTTGTAGTCAGTGTCTTTAAGCAAAGCAGAAGAGGGGACAGCACCTGCGCTCAGGTGCTCCACGGGCCCCGGGGTGCAGGATGCAGCTGCACCCCCCACCATGGGTGCGATGGGACCTGAGAGTGGGGGACAGCCGGGCATCCCCGCCCCGGCACCCCCCGTGCCTCAGTTTCCCCCTCCTTGTGACAAGGGGACACTGACGCTCCCCACCCCAAGGGGACCAACGCACCCCCATCTCTAAAACACTCTGAAAATGGAAAGTACCAAAGTCCTGAGTCGTGGGACCCCCACCCACCCTGCGGGGAACAAACGGAGGTTCGGGAGATGCCATAACCTGGGGCTCAGCACCCGCAGGATTCACCCCCTGCCCGCAGCCGAGTCGCTGCTACCGCGGGTTGGGAGGGACTTTCCATCAATACCAGAGCCCCGGCCGCTGCCCTTCGGTCTCCCGCGTGCGTTTCATTGTCAACTCGAGGTTGTTGTTGTGCAAAAGAAGTGAAGATGGAAAAAAAAAAAAAAAAAAAAAGAAAAAAAAAGAAATAAACTTGGTATGAAACCATACGTGTCCATCTCCCTCCATCGATGATTGTTTTAGTTCTCTTTGTATTGTGAGAATAATAATAAAATGCATTAAATGGAAAATTGACCTAACGATTTAACAAAGCAGACTTTAAGCATCTGTGCGCTAAATGAGTACTTTGAATCCAGCATAAAAGACGCAGAGATCTACAGTTTATCACCGTTCTCAGAGGGAAAAAAATAATAAAGTGCTTCAATGAGGGTATTGCTGACGTTCCTTGTGTCAGGAAAGGTGCGGGTACAAAAAGTCTTCACAGAGGGTGATCGAAAAAGATATAAGACAATTATAATAAATCCAGTTCTGAAAAAACATGTGAGCTTCTTTTTTAAAAGAAACCCAGTGTTTGCTTAATGAGCTTTTCCTGACAAATGATCCAGCCTCCCCTGAGCTGGACACGGGGGGAGAGGGGACCCCAAGAGACCCGGCACGGCCAGCGCTTCACGGCACATCCCGCGTACAGAAAAATGCCCCCAAAATCGCACATGAGAGCAGGGAGGTTTGTAACCCAGGGGGACACCCCAGGGGAAGGGCCCCCCCACTCGGGGCTGAACCCAGGGCTGGGAAATGGAAATTTTGGGGGGCAGCTGGTGTGCGGGGTGGGGGGGACAGGGCTGGGGTGTCGCTGTGTCGCTCTGATGCTCATCCCATGTGTGTGCAGGACGTGTCGCCCCCACAAACAGGAGCTCTGGTTTTGCAGTGTGACCTCCCCGATTTCAGAGATAAGGACCTGACGGCAAATGCAGCCTTGCTGACTTTGCTTCCGAGGTTTGCTATAAACCACCAATCCAGGCTCTTAAAAAAACCTGGATGTAGTAAATTAAGCATCTGTCTTGGGAAGACAAGCACTCGGTGCCACAAAATTCAAGATGCATTAGAGACCAAGCATGGTCACCCTCTAGCTAATTCAAGTCAGATCCTTCGTCCTCCTGTGATCTGAAGGGGAAATCCAGCGGAATGGGATCTGCTGGGGAAAGAGGAGGAGCCGGC
Source organism: Pampusana beccarii (assembly GCA_013399365.1). Lineage (NCBI taxonomy): Eukaryota > Metazoa > Chordata > Aves > Columbiformes > Columbidae > Pampusana > Pampusana beccarii. The sequence goes on along the minus strand of VWYH01004579.1, from coordinate 1,502,343 downwards.
ATCGCTCCCACTGCCCTCCAGCACTGAGGAGGCAGAAAAACATCATCCTGGGGCTTGGACCCGATTGTAGCACCCAGCAAAGTGCTGCTCCCAAGATCAAAACCAGGCCAAGAAAGCAAAACATCATAATTAACTCTTGGAAGAATCCCCACAAAGTGCTCAAGCTGTGTGCGAGCAAGGGGATGGGAGAACAGCAACTCTGGGGAGGTAAATGCAAAAGCACATCTGGGCAGGCAAAAAAAAATTTGCAGAGTAATTTGGTAAAGGTTTGAAAAATAACAGGATGTTCTTCCTCTGCAGGCTCAGGAGCACTAAGGCTGCGAGTCTGTGCACTGATAAAGGGACAGACGGAGCAGATACGGTGCCGGGAGGTGAATTCCTCCAGCTGTGGGTGCTTGGAGCAGCTCAGGGATGTTCCCATTGCCTGGAGTCTGGCAGCAAAAGCAGGATTTTGCGGGATTTTGCCTTCCAAGAGTCCACAGGCTGCTGGGAACAGTGGAGCAGGGCAGTGTCGCGGTGGGTTTGCTGCCTTTTTACCAGCTTGCTGGGCGCTGGTGATGGTGGCAAAGGGACATTTATCTGCCCTGTCCAGCCCCAGCAGGGTCCTGAGGACACCGGTGCCAGGGCAGGACCCTGGGGACCCGCTGGCTGCAGGGATGGTGGAAACGCAGCCACGGAAAAGGGCGTCACCATTTCTAACGGGTGAATTAACATTTCTGGTCACCTTGGAGAAGGAAAAGAAATATAATTCCTTGTGAAATATCACTCCAGTATCACTTGGCTGAACTGGAAAGCGAGAAAGACCATGAGCTGGCTGCTGGTTATTGGGCAGAGTTGGTCTAGATGGGGAGGATGGAAAAAGAAAAGAGCCTTGGGAAAAATAAGTATTAAATAAACCACTACAAAGCTATTGGACAGGTCCATTAGAAATTCATGTAAAAAATACAGCTCACTAGGCCAAATCTGTGTGCAATGGGCCAGCGACACCACCAAAAGCAAGGCAGGAAAAGCCACTTGCCATGTGGCTGTGAAAAGCTGACAGGGCTAAAACTCATTGAGTGTGTTTCAAAAAGGGATTCACGGCTTTTCAGGCCTCTGGTCCGGCTCCTTCTTTTTCAGAATGTGTTAACCACCCGCTTGCACAAAAAGTGCGATGCAGTTAAGATCTTGTGAAAAACCCTCCCTGAAAAATCACTGTGTGCCTTCCAAAGCTTGCAGGGTACACCCAGAAATGGCAGAAATGACACCAAATTACACCAAAACCTACAAGAGCTCGAGGTGGCTGAGGGATATCCTGGAGAGCAGAACTGCAGGATGGTATTTAGTGCTGATCTGCAGCAGCGTGTGTTTGGTGCAGCAGCTCAGGGATGGCTCCTGGGTTCTGCAATGGGCAGGAAAACCCCTACCTGGATCAACCAGCAGCAGCGCTGAGCACATCGTGACCCCCGCACCGTGAGCCCCTCTCCTTGCAGGGATAAGAGCACCTCAGTCGCTGAACGGCTGTTGCACAGGAACACCCACCTTGCACAGAACCCCCCCAAGGAGTCTGCAAAGCTCTGGGACAGCTTGGGGACACCGTAACAAAGCAAACCTGTGCAGAGTGTACCCAAGCTGCATGAAAAACGGCTACTGAGCCTAAACACCTGCACAGACACGGCTGCTTTCTCTTGCAGGTGCAAAATGCACTTTTCTGTCTCCTACAATTCACTGACAATAAAGACAGTAAGAGTCCTCCAGAACTTGTTTCTCTCTTTAGTTTTTATTAGGCCTTTTGAACGAGAGGCACGGCCGCACTATGGAGCTCTGCAGGGCTGCAGTGTGTGCTGTAAATGCAAGTGGAACACGGCCTGGGAAACAGGTGCCTGAAGCTCCTGTGGGGGCCAGTCCCAGCGGGCAGGAGGGGCTGGAAGGTCCCTGATGGCACCTTGATGCCGCCTCTGAAACCTGGCAGCACCGTCATGCAGCCTGCACAGCCTGGCTGCTCGCTGGGGCACAGGCCTGAGCAAAAAGCAGCCCGTGCGTGCCCAATGCTGGGCAGAAACGCCTTGGTCTGTGTGTGCAACACCCCAAAATGCTGCAGAGACTGATATGCACTGTGCCCCCATGTCAAACGCAGGTACAGAAGGCTGCCTGGCCCTCTATAAAATATGTGCACAAGCACTGCTGCACACCCCCAAACAGCATCCACACACATCCCGTCCGTGCAAATGCACCCGCAGAGACAGAGGTAAGAAATACACACCCAGCACCCCCCTGCACCTGGCCTGGGGTGCACACACAGCCTTGGGGGGGCAGACTGGGGATGCACAGCAAGGTGCATTCATACCCCCAGTGCAGCCACGGCCCGGGGGGGCGCGCAGGCCCAGGGCACATTCGGGGGCGCAGGGAGCACGGACACACCGGGTGCGGACAAGGGGGGGCACCGTGCACCGGCCCCGGGGGGCACGCACGGACCGGGGGACATGCGGAAACCCAGGGGAGGCTCGCAGGGCTCGAGGGGACACGAAAGAGACACAGAGGAGAGGCAGGGGACACGCAGGACCGCGGATCCCCCCGCAGCAGCTCCCGAGGCAGCCCCGGACCCACACCGCCGCGGTATACGCATGCGCGCTGCGCCGGCCCGGCACTTATTTCACAGGCAGCTCGGGCCGCGGCGCCCCCGCAAAATAAGTCCTGGGCCCAGCCGTGCGCCTGCGCGGTAGCCGAGAGCCGCGCGCGGCGGAGCCCCGTTTCCCCCCCCCACCCCCACCCCAACACCC
>VWYH01004579.1:1408777-1499258 GCA_013399365.1 Pampusana beccarii | reverse complement strand
CCGGCACCCCTTCCCGGGCACCCCCCTGTGCACCCCCGGCACCCCCGCTGTGCAGCTGCCCCCGCATGCGCCCCCGGATGCGCAGCCACAGCCCCCCCGCACCCCCCACCGTACAGTCCCCTCTCCCTGCACCCCTGTGCAGCCCCTCTGCGCACCCTTTTGCACCCCCCCGCGTCCTCCGTGGACCCTCATGCGCCCTCCCCGCTGTGCATCTCTGTGCAGCCCCCCCACGCTGTGGATGCACCCCTGCTGAAGCCCCCTCCCTCTTCTGTGCACCCCTCACTGCACACCCACCTTCAGCCCCCAACTCTGTGCACCCCATTGTTGCCCCCATGCACGCAGTGCTCCCCACACACCCCCTGTCCCCCAGCAGTGCCCCCCCCATGCTGTGGGACCCCGGTTGAGTGCGCCCCGAAATCTCTCTCTCCTTTCTCAGTGCTGCAATGCTATTTTTTTAATTTTTTTTTCCCCAACTCACCCCCAAATTTTCCCTGCAGCTGCTGAACCTTGCTCAGTGCCCCCTGGGGTGCACAGAGATGGGGTGTTACCTCGCCCCCCACTGCTGATGACTTCTCATGTTTTCAGCCCAGTTTTTATCCATCCTACACCAGTTCCTGCCCAAAGGTGTTTGCCCGTCGAGCTGGAGATGCCCAGAGCACCCCAAAATCAGGCACCGGGGCAGAGACCATTGTGGGTAACACTCTGCAAGGAGGATTTTACCCCAAAAATCAAGACAAGGGCATAGGGAAAGAGCAACCACAAAATTGCAATAATTAAACTGAACTCAGCTAGGCATCTGCACTGTGTGTGTTGCAGCTTTGTTCCCCAGCGTGCAGCACCCAGCAGGTTTTTAGCTTTTTTTAAAATTATTTTTTAGCTTTTTTTATCCCGCTAGCCAGGGTGTCGTGCAACCCTGAGAGCATAAGGATGTGTGGCTCCTTGTGCCTTTGCTTAACTAGGTTGTGTTTTGGTTTTATTCCCAGGTTTCTTCTTGCATATGAAACGTTGGCTTTGCAGGGCTGGGTGCTGAAGTTGGTTTTAAATGCCGTCTTAAATCTATGGCTGATTTTTTCGAAACACACACTTTGAAATAGTTTCTGGCCATCACTTTGTTTCTGCAGGCCTGAAGTGCTGGCTTAATTTGATTTTTTTTTTTTTTGTGCATGAGTTGGGAGGAGGGGGACGTGGCCGTTCCTGCTGTAGAACAGACAGCGGTGAGCTCCTCCAGCAGCGGGAATTCCTTCCGAGATAGTTTGAAATACATTGGGAAACGCACCTTCAAGCCATGTGTCTTCATCAAAGAGGCTTTGCTGAACGTCAGGACCGTCCCTGTGCCCACCACCCAACCTGCAGAGCTCCTGCTGAGTTTCCAGTCTCCTCTTGGGCCGGAGCAGTTGGGGATTTGCTGGTCCTCATCTCCGGAGTGTGGATTCCCCACAGCCCCCTCATCCCCGCTGCACTGATGCTCTTTCCGTGACCAATTTTAGCAGGAGATCTTTTGACGTGGAGCTTCTCGTTTCTCCACAGGCAGCCGGTGACCGAGGGCTCTCCCACCCGGTGATGGCGACTCCGGACGTCAGCGTGCACATGGAGGAGGTGGTGGTGGTGACAACCCCCGACGGCACGGTGGATGGCAGCGGCGTGGAGGAGGTGAAGACGGTGCTGGTCACCACCAACCTGTCCCAGCACAGGTAAGAGACGGGGTTGGCCTACGCCGGGGTGACATGGTAAAAACCCCCCACCCGTGGTCATAGTCAGCTGGGCTGGGGGGATTTAATCACCTCCATCATGCTCCTGTGTCACTTGTCACGCTGGGGACCTCGGCGATGCCCAGGCGATCTCCGGTTCCTCATTAGGTCCTCGCGGATGCCCCTCGGGGCTCTGCAGCTCCCAGAGCAGAGCAGGCTCTGCTTGGTCTGTTAAGCTGGGTTACCACTGGTGCTTTTGAGCTGGTTTTACCCAGAATAAAAAGCAATGCAGCAGTTTGTTTTGGGTGTTTTGGAGAAAACAAGGAAAGAAATCGTTTGTGAGTGGATGTTGGAATGGACACAAATCCGGTTGGAACAGGACACCAGTAGCTTCTCTTTAATCTGCAGTTGGAAAGGTCTGTGCTTCGTATGTCTCTATTTCTGATCAGCATCCTCAGTGCTGGTTTCTGGTGGACACTTTTTTCCCCCTCTGGAGTTTCCAGGCGGGGCAGGAGCGAGGGGAAAGGAGACGCAAACCCCGCTGCTTTATCAGCACACGCTTTCTTCTTTTCTTCCCATCTGGTTTCTGGATTCTCCCGGGGAGGAGGATGAGAGCCGTCCTCCCCCGGCTTCGTCATGGCAACTGGCGACGGCAGGACTGGCTGGGTGGGATGCGCTGGGAGGGGGTTTGAGTTCTCCCGCTCCTGCATCTGCCTCGGTCTGTTCCTCTGGACGGGATGGGATGGCAGAGGCAGGGTGGAGAAACTCCCCCTTTTTGTGGTGTTTCCTTCCTCCCCTCCAGTTACCCCTCCATGGCAGACGCAGACTTTAGTCGCTTGAAGTTTTCATACAAGCTGTTGAAGTTGGTTGGTTTGTTTTTCTCCGGGGTTTCAGATGTGGGCTGGGTTCTTTCTCTCAACCCCATTGTGCCTTGCCGTTGTTTTGTGGAGCAGTGCAGGCGCGATGGAGTCCTGGGGGAAGCTCCGTTTCAGGTCCTGGTTTTCCGCTGGGCTGTTTGCTCTCGCCAGGTCAGTGAGGGTTTGATCCAGTGGCAGAGCAGGGTCAGGGCTGGGAAGCACTGGGCTTTGCACCACGGGCACCCTGCTGAAGTGGTTTCACTCACTTTTCTCCAAATGCATCTGCAGAAATGCAAGAACCAAGCAGAAAAGCGATGAAGAAAAGCCATGTTACGATTCTTCCATTTTTCTCGTGTCAAACTGACACTTCTGTAATATCCACCCGTGTGCAAATGTGTTGGCTCTGAGTTTACCTTCTTGAATCCTGTTGCATTCACCGTCTCCTTGCCCTGCCGGGGTCTGGGCGGTTGGTTGCTGGAGCTGCAGCAGCAGTGGGACATCCCACGGTGCCTTCTCCCTGCACCCCGGGTGAGGCTGAGCTGCCGCCCACACTGTTCCCTTATCTGGACCTGGCAGGGACAGGGATGCTTTGAAGCTGCAGTTCCGCCCCAGAGCTGCTTTAGGAGCCCAGGATGGAAAAACCAGTTGCTCTTGAATTTGCTTGTCCCCGTGGCACCGACAGTGGGAAATGCGGGTACCAGTGAGTCACTGGGACCATTCTTTTAATTCACCTGTGGTACCAAATGGGTGTATTTCAGGTTTATTTTCTCTGTACAGTCTTGGGAAGTTTATATATTTAAGTATGTTAAAAACCAGCTGGTTTTCCCCCTGCTGCCCCTACAGGACAAGCTTGCTGCAGTAATTAGATGTTGTCAATAACAAATCAAATGCACATCCTAAAATGTGTTAGGAACAATCCAGCACACTCCATGCTGAGCGCTGGCCGTGCTGCACAGGTTGGATCCACCCGGGTACCAACGTGGTTCCCACCCTTGCATGGGACCCTCCAGTCACAGCCCTAAGCACCTTTCCCGTCTGAGCATGCACTAAAGCTTGTTAGAGGCGTTTGGGGCTTCGTGTGCTGCAGCGAGAGAACCTGTGGTGTGTTTGGGCCAGCAAAGCACCAAGAGGAGCTGGAGATCTCCAGGGTGGGGAGGGTGGAAGTGACCTTCACAGTCAGCAGAGAGCCAGTTGCTAGTTAATATTGTGGGTATATTGAGTTGTAAGAGGCTCCAAGGTTGGTCTGTAGCTGATATTATCTCTGCTCACAAATCCACCATTAGGGTTTGTCGAACCCCTTTATAGCATGTTTGTGGCTCTTGGAGGTTCTGCTCCTGGGAGCATCCCATGTACCAGGGGGTTCAGCGGGTCCGTTGCCTGGGCAGCAGCAGCAGTGTGTTTCACACATGTTTTTCCTGGGGAAATCTTCCCAGGCACAGCTGCCAGGAGCTGGCAGCCGCTTCTGAGCGAGGGGCCGTGCTGACAGCATCGCTCCCCGCCAGCTCCCAGTGTGAGCTGCGCCTGAGGCGGCTCCATGGGGCTGGGATTAAAGGGGAGGTGAGGCAGAGCCTCTTCATCTCCGAGTGGAAAAACAGAGCGGAGCCTCTCAAACCCAGAGCTGGCTTCTAGCTCTCTTGGGAAGACGTAGTCTGAGGGATTTTTTTTTTTTGAAGCAGTGTCTCTGTGGGGTGTTGGGTAGTGGGGATGGCACATCCATGTGGCCTAACTCTGCCTCTCCAACTCTCTTACCAGTGGGGACATAAATGAGGACACACTGGAGACCGAAAATGCAGCAGCTGCAGCTGCTGCTGCCTTCACAGCCTCCACACACCTGAAGGAAGCGGTCCTAGGTAGGTTCAGCCCGTGCTGGAGCCCGCTCGTTGTGCTGGGCCAGCTCTGCCACCCCGATGTGACAAAACCCTGTGCTGGTGGCAGCCAAGAGGGTCCAGAGCTGGGCAGAGCTACCAGCTGTCCTCAGGGATGCTGTCCCCAGCATCAGAGGATGCTCTCCCAGGAGTACCAGGGACGCTCCTCCCTATGGCCCAGCAGTGTGTGCTATCAGGGGCTTAATTTGAGCTCTCCCAGGGATGTTCTCCCAGGGATGCTCTCCCTGGGATGACCATGAATGCTCTCACAATGGGTACGTGGGATGTTCTCCCCATGGGTACCAGGGATGGTTTCCCAGGGATGCTCTCCCCAGCATCCCAGGGTGCTGGGTGATGGGACAGGAGCTGGTGCTGCTGCCTGGGCAGCTGCTGCCCTCTCCTGGTGCAGGATGAGACCCGTGTCCGGCCATTGCCAGCTTCTGCCCTTCCTCCTTGCCATGGGGATATCAGTTTTGCAGCAAACTCATCAGCTTTGGTTACAAATAAAAGTGAATTTAGTGAGCAAAGACTGTATCCAGCTGGGCTGGAGTTGCCTTAAAACCAGTTGTGCTCAATAAACAAAGATTAATATGTGATTACCTGAACAACGTCATTCCTTTCATTTTTATCAAGAACTGAATTTTTTCAGCCCTGGCCACTGATTTCTCAGATTCCGCACAATGAGCTGTGGCTGGATCAGTATAAATCTGCCTGTGCTGTTTTTCCTGAGAAATTTGGGTGCTCAGATGCTTTAGTAGCAAAGTGCAAGTGAATGGCAGCCACAAACCCCAACACACCCCACCATACATCATCTATGTTTTTTCTTTTAATCCTGAGCTTCAAAACTGGTTTACTACTGTATGAACTGGAGACTGCGACTCATGTTTCTTTTTGATATGTCCCTTCCTCTGTGCCCTGTGAGAAGTGAAGATGGCTGAAGATGAGGACAGTTTGGAGGCAGAGATTGTCTACCCCATCACCTGCGGGGACAGCAAAGCCAACCTCATCTGGAGGAAGTTTGTGTGCCCTGGGATCAACGTGAAGTGTGTGCAGGTGAGAATAAAGTCCCTGACACTGGGCTCCTGCCTTCTTCTGGTTTGGATGGGCTTTGGTCGGCTGCTTTGCATCAGGACCACATCATGGTGGGAGAGGAGGAGATTCTTGTTGTACCTGGTATTTGTCGTCTCGGCCAAGCTGAGCGGTCCTGGCTGGAGAGATGCTGCCTGAATTTACCTGCGCTATTGGAGAGTTTGAGAAATTTGGGCACTTCCAGTGTCTGCTCAGTTTGAAAGTGGAGAATTTGTTGAGAAGTTTGTTGGTAGGGACCTGCTGAAGAGCTTCTGCTGTGTTCTGGATAACTCGTGGTTAAAATTTGCATGAATTTGGAAATGTATGGTGAGTGATGCTGTTGTATTAATGCACGGATGTGTTGAGAGAGCATCGCCTCGGGGCTCTGCCGCAAGGGGCTTTCCAAAGGATTGTTCTTCATGGGGGAGATGGTCTTGTCCATCCCCAGGCAGAGGACAGCTACTGCTGGAAATGAAGTTGCTGCTGCTCAAAACGAGTCCTGTCCTTGCACCAAACCCATGTACTTGTTCACAGAAGCAGTTTCTCGTGCAGTAATGATGACTGAGCTCTATGTTGGTCAACATGAGCACAGAAAAGGAAGCCCTGGACTCAGGAAATCTTTGGAGATGGGCTGTAAAGCTGCTCTGTAGAGGACAACCTGGTTCTGCAGGTGCTTTTAGGTCAAGACACGGGTTCAGGCACTGCTGGGTGCGTTGGGCAATCAAGGAAGGGGAAGAGCTGGCGCTGGTGCGGGTTCCAGCTCCAGCTGCTTTTCAGCACAGCGGGCGTGCTGGGAGAGGGCAGAGGTTTCACCAACACCGACGCTTGGGCTCAGGAGCAGGAGGTCAAAGACCGAATGGCGCTTCTCCCCTTGCTGGCGCAGGGTGACACATGGCCCTGGATGCAAACATCACCGAGGGCAGCGTGGCTTTTGTTGGGAGTTGGCTCATTAGTGGCAGCGTGAGCAGCTCGTGATGGTTAATGGTACTTTGCATAAGGTTTAGGTGCTTGTAATCGTACTTTGCACAAGGTTTGGGTGTTTTTACTGATACTTTGCTCAAGGTTTAGGTTTTTTTCTCAGCTGTCCTGGGTGTTCAACAAACTCCTCCATGCTGCAAAGACCCTCAAACCCTCGACTTTGAGCAGCTGTTAACTCACCATCCCCAAAAGCAATATTTGGCTTTAATTTGTGTAATGTCAATGTTGTCTGAGGCGGTGTGTCAGCCATCTGGCTGAGGCTGGGGTGCGGCTCCAGGGCTGGGCACCGGGAATGGCCACCCCGGCTCAGCTGCAGAGTCGTGCTCGCGGGACACACGTCGTTTTATGGCTCGTTGCACTAACGTGGCGCTTCTGCCTCTTGCAGTTTGACGATCACCTCATCAGTCCCAAGGAGTTTGTGCACTTGGCGGGCAAGTCCACCCTGAAGGACTGGAAGCGGGCAATCCGCATGAATGGGATCATGCTCCGGTGGGTCCCCTTGTTTGTCCTGCACAGTGACAGCGGAGGTTTCTTCTTTCTGGGGATAACTCTGGGGCCCCGAGCCTTTGGCGTGATTATTTTGCTGCTGAAGAGAGAAACGTGCCGCTGAACGTTTGTCTTGATACCAGCCTAACTGGTCAGAAATTAAATCTGTTCCAGTTCTTTACTGCAGCTACATCATGATGGGCTTGATGGGTTTTTACCCCCATCGCAGCCCCCTGAAAGGCTTTGCCACTGCGGGAGGGTCGTGTGTTGTTGGGTTTGTGCGTGTGACCGGTACGGAGCAGGCTGTGGATGCTGTTGTAATTAACTCTTAGTTAATGCTGCCTCTAGGACACAGGGGAACTTGTTAAGGGAAATTCGGGCTGTTGCCTCAACTCGCTTGGCTTTGGTTTTTGTTGGGGACTCTGAGCAGTTCGAGGGCACCAGGAGCAGCATCTTGCCACATCCCCACGCTTGCTCCTTGTCTTGCAGGAAGATCATGGACTCGGGAGAGCTGGATTTCTACCAGCACACGAAGGTCTGTTCCAACACCTGCCGGAGCACCAAAATTGACCTGACGGGAGCCCGGGTGTCCCTGAGCAGCCAGACGTCCACCGAGTACATCCCCCTCACGCCCGCCTCTGCCGATGGTACGTCCAGCCCTTCCTCGCACCCCAAACAGGGGCTGGGAAGCCTTAAATCACAACGAATGCTGCACAACCAACAGCCCTGATGGGTTGGTTTTTTTTTTCGCTTTGAGGTTGTTTTACACTCTGCTTTCTCTCCCTGCCCTGGTGCAGGGTGACAGGGCAGGAGTCCTCTCCAGCTTTAACCTGGCTGCTTCTGGAATAACGCAGGGGGTTCCATTTAAGGCTTCCTGGCTGATTTATTATTGGGTTTGTCCAATGAAAGACTGAAGAGAACTAGGAAATACAACTTTTTTTAATCTTCACTCGTGTATGCGGTTCCTAAAACTGGATTTAAATGTTGCAGCTATGGAGCTGTAGCCCTAAATTTAATTTTACCTCTGTATTTTATTGGAAGGCTAGTTCCTGAGTACTTCCATATTTCTTGACTCCTTTTGCTTCTGAGAGTTAAGAACACCCTCTGCAGCCCCCAAGAGAGCCCCACATACCCCAGGGCTGTGGGGCAGAGCCCCTTGGCCGGAGCCGCCCTCGGCAGCAGGACGCGGTGACGGTGAGGAAGCCGAGGCTGGGCAAAAAAAGGATTACCAAAAAAAGAATCAGTCTGTAAATTGGTTTGACTTTTGCCCTGAGCAAAACTGGTGTGTATGCAGGGGGGAATGGGAGGGAAACGCTGCTCCTGGGTGTGTGTTCTTGTGCAATGGTTGCAGAAATAATCCCTGGTGTATTGCACTGCAGCGTGGAAAAGTAAGTACTGCTGGCACAGCAACCACGGGCAGCTTTCACCGGCCTCTTGGGTTTCTCTCTCTGTTCAGCTTTGAGAGTTACATTCAAATAAAAGCGCTCTGTGCCATTAAAAAGAAGTCACAGCAGTGCAGCAAGGGAGTGCTTCCCTCAGAAACCGCCCTGACAAATACAGAGAAAAATCAGGACTTGGGTTTTTTCTTTTTTTTTTTTTTTTTTGCTATTGGTTGCAGTGAACGGATCCCCAGCTACGATTACCATAGAAACGTGCGAGGATGCCAGTGACTGGAGCAGCAGCATCGGAGGTAACGGCGGGGACCTGGATGGAGATGTGGGAAAGAGGGGGATGGGGAGCGGGATGGGGAGCAGGACCCCTCTTTCCGGAGCAGCCCTGCTCAAGTCTCTGCTGGGATGATTTCTTTGCTGCTCACCGGCACGTAGCGCCGCATTCTGTCCTGCCTGTGTGCGGTCCCAGCACGGCATCGGTTTGGGATGGGATTGTTTCGAAGCCTGAAGATGTCCAAGCATCAGCCAAGTGCTTGGTGTGGCTCTAGGGGAGGAAAAAAAATCAGAGGGGTCATAAAATCCTTCATGTTTCTCCGGTGTGCTCTGAGCAGCGGGGTTCTCTGTAGCATCGGTGTTGTATTGGTGTGGCAGAGGGTGGGGAAACGTGTCCTTCTCCAGCTGCCGCTCCTGCGTGTCTGTGCTCAGGCTGGGCTTTGCCCCAGCACCCCAGACCTGCAGCCCCAGGGGTGTCACCTCGCAGAGACCAGAGGGGACCCCAGTGTGGGTCACCACTAAAACCTCGCCTGAGGATGCTGAGCTTCTCTCTTTCTCTCCAGATGACACCTTTGCTTTCTGGCGAGGCCTGAAGGACACGGGTCTGCTGGAGGACATCATCCAGGAGTTCCAGCAGGAGCTGCTGGAGACCATGAAGGGTTTGCAGCAGCGAGCACAGGAGCCCCCGCTGCAGCTGGGGGGTGAGGAACCGCGCACGGGTGCTCGGAGCCGTCTTGGGAGAGAGGATTGGGGAGTTTTTTCCTCCCTGGAGGTATCTGGATGGCACACAGTTGATCATGCCTCAGTCCCATTGCTGGCTGGTCCTGGCCGTGGTCGGGGACACTTTGGGTGGCCTCAGATCTCCAGTTCCTTGTGCCTGGTGCTTCCCATCTGCTGGCTCTGGCTCTGGCCAAACACTTGGCTCGAGAGCCTGAGGTGGAATTTAGGCCATCAGAATAACGATGCGGCAACCAGCTACCGTGCCAGCAGATCTCTTATCACCCTGCTAAGGAGAGCACTGTTTATACACTGGTGACCTCTTGCACTTTCTCATGACTTCTCCCGTCTCCTCTTGCCCAGGCTCTCGCGTTACCCTCCTGCAGATTTTGGCTGTCTCAGCTGAATGTGTTCTCTGTCGCGTGGCTTTCTACCAAGCTGTAAATAGCTCGTGTGGGTAATTTTCCTTTCCTCAAAGATCTTTGTCTTGTTTTTAAGATGCTGTTTTACTCAACAACGTGGTCCAGAACTTCGGTATGCTGGATCTGGTCAAGAAGGTCCTAGCCAGCCACAAGTGCCAGATGGATCGCTCGCGGGAGCAGTACGCGCGGGATTTGGCAGGTATGACCCTCGGGTCACGCCGGTGCCTTTTTTTCTGTGTAAGAAAGTGGGGTTTGTGTTAAACCTAAACCAGCGGTGGTGGGACCGGCTGCTGCTGCTCCTGGTGTCACCGCGGTCCCTGGGCAGCTGGTCCCGGGGCTGAGCCGACCCTCCTGTGCCCCCAGCCCTGGAGCAGCAGTGTGATGAGCACCGCAAGCGAGCCAAGGAGCTGAAGCACAAATCGCAGCATCTCAACAATGTCCTGATGACCCTCACGCCCGTCTCCGTCCCCGCGCCATTGAAACGTCCCAGGCTGACCAGGGCCACCTCCGGACCGGCTGCCATCACCTCCCAAGTCCTGTCCCAGCCAGCGCAGCTCACCGTCACCCCCGGCGTCCCCGTCTCCCAACTCACCAACCTTCCTCTCGGCAAAGTGGTCTCGGCCCTCCCGCCCTCGGTGCTGGGGAAGAGCCCGGCGCAGCCGCCCGCCGCCAGCTCCCCGGCCTCCCCGCTGCTGGGGGGGTACACGGTCCTGGCCTCCGCCGGCTCCACCTTCCCCGGGACGGTTGAGATTCACCCGGACGCTTCCAACCTGACGGTGCTGAGCACGGCGGCGGCGCAGGACGGCAGCACGGTAGTGAAGGTGGTGAGCCCCTTCCAGCTGCTCACGCTGCCGGGACTTGGCACCTCCATCCAGAACGTGACACAAGTGGCTCCCGCTGGGAGCACGGTCGTGACTGTCCCCTCCGGTGCCACCGAGGCCACCGGGGATGAGCAAGCGGCCGCTGCCATTGAGGTGACCGCAGTGGCCGACGAGGTGGAGCAGAAGTGAAAGGGGGGACTTGCCCGGAGGGGACGCTGGCCGTGCCGCTCGGGGGAACTGCCTTTTCTCTGCGCTGCGGGACGAGGAGCGGTGTAGTGAGCTTAACGAGACTCAGCGGCTCGCGTTGGCAGTGAGGAGGTTCAGATCAGAGGGAAGGAGCGGGAGGAAAGACGCCTGGAGAAGGGAAAGGCAAAGATGCTCTGCCCGGTTTGGACAAGAGGAAAAAAAAAAAAAAGCTTAATTTTTTATAAAGCTTTCCTCCCCTGTTCTCTTGGAATAGTTATTCTGTTGTAGCTCGTCAGCTCGAGCTGGAGCAGCGTCCGAGGAGCGGGGGTGCAGGGCAGGAGCAGCGGCAGGCGAAGCAGGTGAAGCACTGGGATGGCACCGGTCCGGCCGCTCAGGGTCCAGCGGGACTTGTCAGGACACGTCCGGGAGCCCCAGGAGAGGGGACACCGGGTGTCTGTGGGGTCCGAGTGGCAGTGTGGGCACGAGGGGGGTGGCGGCAGCGAGCGGGAGCTCCTGTGGCAGCGGCCAGTGGGTCACTCAGGTCTGTGGAGGGAGAGAAACCCAGAGGGCCGGACAGAGCTGTGATTTCTGAGAATTTCTAGGTTTTTTTCCAAGAAAAAAAAAAAAAAAGTCTGTTCTTTGGGATTTTTTTAAGCAAAGCTCTTTGGTTGTGAAGATCGTGCTGTGAGGCAAGATGAGCTGAGCGGCCGCACTCTGAGGAGTTGGCACTTCCTGACGAGGTGGGACGCTGGTGCAGGATCAGCCGGTCTCCAGCATCTCGCCAGGTGCCGCATCCCGCGGGTTGGAGCAGCCGCTCCTAACGGGGTGGTTGAGCCCCCAGTTTGACCATTCCACTGGCTGCGAGCCCCCCAGGTGCCCCGTTGGGAGCACACGCAGCCACAGTCACACCGTCAGGAGGAGTCGGGAGTTGAAGTGTTCGTTGGCGTTTCTACAAACTTGATCTGGCAGCTGCAGCAATGACAGGTCACTTTAATGAGCTAATAAATATTTTTTTGAATGAGTGCTGCTTGTTTATTGTGTTTCTGTGTTTGGTTGCGACAGCTGGGGTTGCAAAGTGGGGCTGAGTTGGGACGGGAAAGTGCTTTTAATAAATATAAATGCACGTTTACTCTGATCGCTGCTGTCCACACGTGTGCAAAGATGCTCTGGCTCCTTTGGGGGTTGTGGCACAATATGACACTCTGGCCATGTCCTGGGTGTTCAGGTGTCTGGGTTGGGATGTTTAGCTGCCTTTGGGGAGTTTATTACCCACAAGGAAGATAAAGGGGATATTTTGTTTGTCTGAATCTGCTGGCTGTGTGCGGAGGTGCCAGTCTGGTAAAACACCAGGAAACTTGGGGAAAAACCCTGGGATTTGGTAAAGGGGGACAAGAACTGGGTTTTGCACTGGGAAGGGTGGTTCTTCTGTTGGAGGGAGGCAGAGAAACCTCTAGGTGCTGGTGTGGACCCTGCCAGATGTGCGAGTCTGAGCGATTTCAGTGCTACCTCAGTGGGTGGGAGCAGCTTTATCCCAAACGTCTTCATGCTATAAAAGGATTTATTTTTTTTGCAGATGATGCTTTTAATTTCAGGAGCTGGAAAGGCAGGTGCTGCCCTGCAAGCCTGGTGGAGCCCAGGCTGGATGAGAGCAGCGCTTGTGTGGAACATCTTCCATCCCAGCTGTGGGACGGGGCTGCCCTGGCCACATTTGGAGCCACAGCCGTGCCGGCATGGTCGGTGTGCTGGGGCTGGGGACCCCAAAATGTGGCTCCAAAGTCTGGTGGTCCATGGTGCGGCTGGGACAGGCCCGGCTGCTCCCAGTGCTGACGAATGCTGGCTCCTTGAGCTGCCTTTGTAGGAGTTACCACGTGCAATCAGGAGGAAAAATGACTAATTCCTCTAAGGCATTAGATTTGGTTTCGTTTCACTGAACGTGCAGGTGACAAGGCGTCCTGCTTGGTCAGAGGTTTACCCTCCCAGGCTGCTGTTGAGCTATCGCTGTCATTTCTCCTTCGCTATCTTTGTACTTTGGACACTGTGAGTGTGTCAGACCAAGGGAATATAAAGGGTGGTGATCACCCTGAGCCACCTCTTGCCTCTCCAGCCTGAGCAGCGGTGCTGAGCCGGACCCGGGGCTGCGTGTCCAGCCCAAAGCCCCCAGTTCCGCAGTGTGACGGTAAGTTAAGGTCCCTCTGTGGGCACAGGGACACTTAGCCCAGCAGAGCTGGGGCTGGAAAGTGCATTGACCCTGTGCTCGAGAGCTGAGGGATGAGCATCCTGCACCAGCCTGCTCTGCTGGGGACATTGGAACAGGCTGCCCAGGGCAGTGGTGGAGTCACCATCCCTGGAGGGGTTGAACAGATGCACAGATGAGGTTCTCAGGGACATGGGTCAGTGCCAGGGTTGGATGAATGCTTGAACTCCGTGATCTTGAGGGTCTCTTCCAACCAAAATGATTCTATGATTCTCTGGTTCTATGCACCTTTACCTGCCCCAGAGACTCCAGGTTGCTTTGTTGGCAGAGCGTTCCCCATACGGGTGTACTTTGCCCTGCAAGGCAATGCTTCGTAGGGATGTAAACAGCTCTCGGGGCTATAAAGCTCCATAGGTGGCTGTGGGCTGGTGCAATCGTCCCCTTCCTTTGCAGCAGCTTTTGGGGCAGCTGGGCTGGGAGGTGCTGGCTCTGCAGCCCTGTGTCCCCAGAGAGACCAGCTGCGATGCTCTGGGATGCCCCAGTGATGTGCTGCACTCCTGAGAGCACCACAGTGTGTTCCCCTGCTGCAGAGGATGGTGGGGCCATTGGTAACTTGTGGTAGGGCTGGGCTGAGGCTTGGAAAGGAAAAGTGAGGGCAAGCTGTCTACGGCTGCCCCCATGGGCCGAGTGCTGCCATGGAGCCAGGGGGGCTCCCGGGGCTGCAGCAGTGGCTGTCGTGCACCCCACTGGAGCATCAGGGTGAACCCCAGTGCGTCAATCTGAGCCTGGGATCCCTGCAGTGGGGTCGGGGCTCCCTGGTGCTGCCTGCTGCACCCTTGGGTGCTCAGCCCTGACCCCCTTTCCCCCCAGTGTGTCCCATGGGGAGCCCAGGGCTGCTCCGCTTGCAGCCACGTGTGGAGGACTCACATCAGAGACGAGTTACATCAGGGCTGGGATGACTCACACCAAGTCAGTGTTTTTCTCCGGGTTATGCGGTGATGGAGGCACGGCTGCTTGCATTTTCTCTTCCTGGCATCAGCCCTGCAGCATTTGGGAAAGACTCGCAGAGCTCCTGCTGCTGGGCATCCAACTGGCATTGTTGCCAGCAGAGCTGTGCCCTGGTCCTGCCACTGCCCATGGGCTGTCAGGGCGCGGAAGGCTGCAAGAAATGGCCAGTTCCTCGGTTGCTGTGTTTCTCTGGGCTCGCTGGAGGTGTTACTGGGGCAGAAGATGCTCCAGCATCCCAGCGAGAGGCCCTCCCGGGTCCCAGCTTGTCCTTGCTGGTTGTGCAGTGGATGAACGTGGTGCCTGGGGCGGGGGGGCTGCGGCTGAGCCCCCCGGAGCAGCAGTGACGGCGCCGCGGGGAAACTCCTCCATGGCTGTCGGTCAGGTACACTGCAGGAATGGAAACCGAAACTCAGGGCTTTCAGCTGAGCGTTTGCTTATCTAACATCAGTATATTCTGGGTTTCAGCATTTCCCCACCCTGACGCGGTGACGCAGCTTCGCCTCCTCCCCGCTGGCAGGGCAGAGCCGTCCTCTGCTGCAGGAGATGGAGGAGCAGCACAGCCCAGCTGCTCCCCGAGGTTTCAGCTCTGTT
The DNA here is from genome assembly GCA_013399365.1 of Pampusana beccarii. Lineage (NCBI taxonomy): Eukaryota > Metazoa > Chordata > Aves > Columbiformes > Columbidae > Pampusana > Pampusana beccarii. The sequence goes on along the minus strand of VWYH01004579.1, from coordinate 1,484,713 downwards.
TCTGTCATCTTTTCATGCATGCCGAGCACCACGAGAAGGTGAAAGCTCATTTCTGCCGGAGCTCTAGGGAAAACATCCCACCTGTGAAATTAGGGTGTAGCATTGGTGCCAAGGCTGCTCTGGGGGCACGAGCCTGGCTATGGCATGCTGGGGGGCTGTTGGAGGGTATTTTGTTTCTGTTTTCACTGCTCTCTGCTGATGCCTGGGCTGTTACAGACATGCTGTGGTTTAGAGTCAGTGATGCTGGAGCGCTGCAGGAGGATGTTTGTGCTCACAGACAGCACAAACCAGGGATGGGCTCCATCACTGTTGCTGTCCCAGGGCTTCTGCTTGCCCCCCCAGCTTGGGATCTGGAGCTGGTACCTTCCCAAGCTCTTTGACCTCGCTCAGCTCCGGGGATGCATCTTCCCAGGGGAAGGGGCCGCTCCTTTCCTGTGCAGGGATGGGGCCCCCGCACTGATAACAGTTCTCATAGCAGCTGCAAAGGGAAAGGCCGGGAAGCTCCTTCCTGGGCAGGGCAGCCGGGCAGGGGACTCTGCAGGGGCAGCTCCTGGGGGGGCTGGTTTGCATGACCACCCACCACTCCGGTGGGTCCATCCAGTACCCACAGGTCTGTGCAGCTCCGCACCCTCCCTGCAGTGAAAGCTCCTTTCCGTCGGGGCTCCCTCTGAGTCACTCGTTGGGTGCAGCCCTGCGAAGCGGGAAGGTAAAAACATCGTTCCTCTTCCTCCTTCCTTCAGTGTTGACAAACATGCCAGAAAACAGTCCCTGCCCCTCCTTTCTCCTCTGCTCCCCCCGCGGGCTGGTTTTCTTCTCCTTGGCATTTCCTCCTCCCACTTGTTTTGGGGTGAGTTTTTATTTCCCTCGCTGACTCTGGCTTTGTGTCGGGGCACCTGTGCAGCGTCACCGAGCACAATGTGCCCATCCCTTGACGGAGGGACTTAACAACATTGCAGTCACCGGGGAAACTTTGCATCCAGTGCCTGAAACCTTTTACAGTCGCTCATAGTTGGAGATGTGTGAGTTTTGCCTGGTTGCTCCTCTGAGCTTGCAGCCGGCCGTTGGCATGAAGGTAATCGTATTAGGTGGGAAGGCTGGGTGCTGTGTTGAGCACTGTCTGCTCCGCAGGTCAGTTCTTTCCGAAGCCTCCTGTTGGGCTGGTGAGATGATGTGTTGCTGCAGCCCCGTGCTGCGGTGTGGTCCTGGGGGGCTGCAGGGTTAGAGGAACCTCTGCGAGGGGCTTTGGCATTTGGCATGCGTGCGTTCTGGGAGGGTCTTGGGCTGCAGTGTTAGCAGAGTTCTCTGTGCACAGCACCCTAGGTGTACAGCAGCACCAAACCATGCAGAGGGAGGATGCTGACCCCGAGTTGTGCTGGGGCTGCACTGAGCTGCTGAGGGGGGGCTGAGGAGACCCCAGGTGTTGAGCATCAGCTGATCGTGCTTATGTGGTGGCACGTCCCTGCACCCCAGGGTGCGGGCTCTTGTCACCCAGGGTGTGGGTGCTGCTGCCCTGCACAGAGCGCATTGCAAATACCTTCGGAGCACACTCGCTGCTGGGGGGGGATTTTTTCCGTTGGTTTGTTTGTTTTGGCTCGAGGTTGAACTTTCTGCAGGTGGGTGCACTCGTCGGGCAGGGAAAGAAACGGAAAACGAAAGCGCTGCTGACGAACCGAAAGGAAACCAGCGCTCGCCCCCCCGCCCCCCCGGAGCCCTTTTAAAGCGGAGCTCGTCGGGCTGCGGGGGACCCGGCCGGGCTGGGACCGCGGCTGCTGCTGAATATTCGTTTTATTATTCCCCGGAGCAGCCGGTACCGCCGGTCCCGAGGCGGAGTGCGGGAGAGCCCCGACCCTCGGCGGGTGAGCAGCGGCCGGTGGCCCCGGGAAGGTCCCTCCGCGGGGGGGGCACGGGCAGGACCGGGGGGGAAACTCGGCCCCGTGATGTGCGGGGGGGAACGGGACCGGGGTAGGAAACGGGGACCCCCGGGGCCGGGAAACGGGGACCCCGGGAGTGGGAAACGGGGACCCCCGGGATGGGAGCGCCCGTCCGTTCGGTGCGGGAAGCGCTGCCACCCGGTGCCGGTGCGGGCTCCCCCCGGTGCGGGCTCCCCTCGGTGCCGGCGGGCGGGGCGGGGCCGCCGTGATGCAATTTCCGCGAGGTCCGGCCCCGGTTTAAATGCGGGGAGGCCCCAGAAGCGAAACCGGCGGCGGTGGCGAGTCCCCGCGTTCCCCCCCGCGGCGGCGGCAACAGCAGCGGTGAGAGCGGCGGGGGGGGCACCGGGACCGGGAGACTGCGGAGCGCCCTGGGGGCTGCAGGGACCGGGTGCTCCGGGGTGCTGCAGGGTGCGGGGTGCTCCCGGTGTCCCCGCAGAGCGCTTTGGGGTGCTGCGGGGTGCGGGGTGCTGCAGGGCGGTGCAGGGTGCTCATCCCACTCAGCCCCTGTCCTCACTCACAGCATCCCTGCCCGTGCTGGGAGTCCCTTCGGGAGAGCGGGGGAGCACGGTCAGGATGCAGGTTTTGGGGTGCAGAGCCCTGGGCTGTCAGGGTGTGCGGTGCTGGCTCCCGTGAGACAATGCCCAGCAATTCTCCCGACCCTGCTGCTGCTTCCGAGCTTTGGGTTCCTGGTCTGGGAGCTCCCATGGAAGTTTTTACAGTTGGATAAAACAAATGCAGGAGCTGGGGCTGCAGATGCCTTGGGGGCTGTGCACAAACCAGGGGTTCGTACTTGCTCACCTGCTCGGGCAGCGCTGACACGGCTGTCACTTTGCAGCTGGCAGGACGGTGCTGGATCTCTAGGTGGGATGTGGAGCGAACTGTCTTGTTGAAAAAGGTTTGGGAAAGGAGGGACCCAGGAACTTCTGAGTTTGGTTTTGCCCAGGAGGGAAATATTGGAGGGGTCATGGCCTCAGTGCAAACAGGAGGACGAGGGCAGGCAATGGGGAAGCACATGGCATGGGGCAGCATCCACGGTGCCAAACCCTCCCGTCCAGCCCAGCCGCGCTGTTTGCTTGCAGAGGGATGCTGGGCTGGTCTCGCACTGCTGCTCTGAGCACTCGCAGCTGACAGGAAAAACTCCTCGGGTGCTCAGATGTGGTGCTTGGCAGGATCGATAACCAGGATGCAGGGCCACGGTCCCCAAGGCACACGGTCCCCCAACTGTGCCATCGATCGGTCCCCATCTCCGTAGAGTGATGCATGTCACTTGCTGTGGTCAAGGGGTGCTTGTCTCATCCGCCCACAACATGTTGCCTCATTTCCTGTCAATAATTAATTGAGACAAGACCTGGCAAAAAGGCCACCGTCCCCTGGCTGGGCCGGGCTGGCTGCGGGGCGCAGAGCGGCAGGGCTCAGCCGCGGAGGCGCGATGGGTGTTTCTCTGCCGCGGTCGTGTTCCGACTCGCCATTTCCAGGGAAATGGGATTATCCCTGGCGTCAGCACAGCCTCGCGAGGCGCCTGCCAGGGGACCATGCTCGGACATCATGTGGCCCGGCCCTGACCCGAAGCATCTTCCTGAGTGCGGAGGATACGCTGTTGGCGAGGTGCTGCTGGGTTTGGTTTGGTTTGCAGCGAGGCTGGACCGGTGCTGGGCAGCGCTCGCGTGTGTCTGTGCTGGTGCCTGGTGAGGGTATGTGCAGCTGGGAGAGAGGCAGATCCTCGCCCCAGCGGGGCCGTGAGTGGGTGCAGAGCTGGGCATGCACTAAACCAGCCCCCCCGTCTGCCAGAGGGACTTGTTTCACCCATCAGCGGGATGCAAGTGGCTTTAAACACCAGCCTGGGCTTCTCAGAACCAGTGTAAAAAAAGAAAAGGTTGTTTTTATTAAAATATACAAAATTCAGCTTGCAAATTGCAGTCTGTGGCTTGACAGTAAATATTGATCTTGATCAGCTCCACCTGCATCAGGGCAGTTGGAATTTGCCCTGTTGCTATCAGAGTTTCATCATGGGTAGGACTGCTATCTTGTGGTGTGCGTCCCAAGCTTCCTTGTGCCTCTGCCCAGGCCTGGAGTTCAAAAGTTCCTGTAGCTTTTTTCTTTTTTTCCGTTCTATTCCAGTATAAGATGGTTGCAGAAAGAAAAATATTTCAATTTGGAATCAGTGCCGGTGCTGTGCAGAGACTTTAAGAGAGGTTTGCAGTTCCCCTTCCTCTTCCCTCCTACCTCCAGACCCAGAGCATGTTCTGGCAGCTTGCTCAAAATCAAAGGCTTTCTTAAAAAAATAAACAGCAAGGGAATTGACCCTTTAAAGGCAGAATGTTCCCTCTTAGCTTTTCCAAACTGGGATTTCCTGCTTTGAGGATGAATACCAGTAGCAGCCCAGCTGTCCTGTGTGGTTTTTATGGGTAGTTCAAGGGTTTACCGGAGCAGCTCGGTGTCGGTGCCGCTGCAGGACGGGGTCTCCTCTGGGCTCTGTGGCTGTGGACGTGCTGGGATGGTGGAGCTCGTGGAGCTGAGTACCAGCGATCAGGTTTCCTCCTCTCTCCTGTGCATTACTGAGGCCTTTTGGAGCTTTCACGAGTGACAGTGTCGCATAAATCCCGAACCTGAGTGTGTGTCCCAGGAGGGTTTGTCCTAAGGAGGCGGCTATGGGGTGCAGAGGGAGCAGCCCCGGGTCTGCAGCCCTGTAGACTCGCTGGGCATCGGTGGAACATCCCTTGGTGCCACAGGAGACACAGCGTCCCACTCCCCCTCCTGCCTTTTCATTGTTTAGAGGTTTTCTCCTCTATTTTTATTGTTTCCCAAGTTATTTCATTTCAGTGCAAAGCGTTTTCTCTGCATCAATCAGCAGTCAGGTAGCACCAAAACCTCTACTGCAGCCCCAAATTCTTTTTTTTTGTGGTAGAACCAGAGCAAAGAAAAAGCTCTTGAACCCTGTGCAGCAGCTGGGCTGCAGAAATGGTTTCCTTTCGATGACCATGACCTTGTTACAGGCAGAGGATGGGGATGCCCTGGCTCTCCACTGGCCCCAGCCCCGCTCTGGGTTGAGGATGCTCTTCCTTAGCACTGGTGCTGTGTTCACATCCCGCAGCTCTGCTGGGCTTTGGTACCCACAGGATGCAGCATGTGGGTGATTCTGCCAGGGCAGGACCACGCTGGTCCCAGCAGATGTTGAAGATTTGGACAATTTCTAGCTAAGAGGCCAGGCAGAGCCATGGCAGGACCACGCTGCCCACCCAGCTATAAATCATGCTTTAAGTACAGGCTACAGACTGCATGGGAGAGCTTCAGGTAAAGGTTTGGAAACAAAGGTGCAGAGATGAATCGAAGTGATTTTGCTCTTGGTGGGGAGCCAATGGCACGGCACGGTGACCCGGGTTGTGGTGGAGGAAGAGCCGGCTCTGCCGTGGGGCTCTGCCGTGGGACCCTGATGCGGAGTCTCACAGCTGCCTGAAACAGAGAGCGTCAGTTCTGCCCAGCGCCAGGCTCGCTGCCAGACCTCAGGAGATAAACCGGGCTGGTGTTTATCCACCAAGCACGTGTACAACCTGACGCACGGCAGAGGAGTAGGACTCGGTGACTTCTTCCCTGCTGGGCAGCCAGCAGGTGCTGTGGCACCTGAATGGGATGCGAGGAGCTCGCTCACGGTGCTGGGAGAGCAGGCGATGCTCCGGCTGCTGCCTCCCACAGCCCTGGTTCTGTTTGCTGCCTGCACCCTCAGCTGGGACAGCAGCTTCAGCATCCACCTACTCGCAACAAGCAGCCTGATCATCCTGGCAGAGGCAAAGGAGTCTTAATTAGAAGTGAAAAGTATTTCTGCAGAAGCAGTGGAAAGCTTGTCCCCTGCTCCATTGGCGGACCACAGCCATCAATACGGCTCTTCCCATGTGTCGCTGGAGCTCGTTTGTAATGTCTGAGGTCCGGAGGCCCAGGCAGTTGTTCAGCACGAGGCCGGTGGCTTCGCTTGGCAGCACTTGCTGCCTGTGGATCCACCCTGGTGTGTTCCCTTTGCCCTGAGCCACCAAACCCTGCAGCATCATTCCCGGGGATGCTCCCAGACTCTGGTTACCCAGGAAACTGCTGGCAAATGCCGGAGCCGGTGGCCGGGGAGGGCAGGGAGCCGTGAGTCACCTTCCTCGCCGCCGAGCTGGAGCTCTCCCAGCTGGGTGTTTACGGAGCTGGTGGCTGGAGAAGATGCCAGCAGGTCCCTGTTCCAGCATGCCTGTCTCCCGGCCTTGGGTACTGCATCTGAGGAACAAAGAGGGCAGTTGCTTTGTTAATTAATTGCAATTAATCTCTCATACCACAGGGGAAGATGGACTGGGGAGTTGCAGCTGGGTTTCCCCCACTTGGCGTGGGGCGGTGATGGGGCTGCCTGGCCAGAGCTGCGGGGAAAGAAGGAAAAAGAAAGTTGATAGGAATGAACCAGGGCGGGGGAGACACCGGTAGTGGGAAGAGGAAGTCGGATCATCCGGCCACGGTCCGGGAGGAGGTCGGTGGTGGCTGCGGGGCCGTGCCGGGATCCCCAGGGCAGCCGTCTCTCCCACGTTGGGTGGTAAATGCCACCAGCTGCAGCACGGCGGGACCCAGCTGAGCCCGGCCCGGAGCCTGGTCCCCACAGACATGGTCCCTGGGAGCCCCTCTGGGTGAGCACAGACCCAGGCGCTCGGGTGCTGACGGTGTCTCGGGGGGGTTTGGGTGGCGGGTGAGGCTCCAGCTGGGGAGCAGAGCTGGGCCGTGCCGGCGCCTCAGCGTGTGCCCAGCCAGGCACCGACTGGTGTTTCCTGCTAAGTCACTTGTTCCTCGTTTCTTTGTCAGGCTTTGTGAACTCGCACCAATGGCCGGCAGGTACGTAGTGAGTTAGGACACAGCTGCTCCATGGCACCTCCTCCCTGCAGCATCACCATCGCCTCATAGGAACTTCCCGCCATTAATTGTCGCTCGGCTTGAGCCGCCGCCGAGGATGCCGATGGCCAACGGCCCAACCGTGCCGCTGGGCAGCCTCCAGCAGCAGCTGGAGCTGTGCCTGGTCTGCTCCAAGTGCAGCGTGAAGGAAAACGAGACCATCTACCACCTGCGTGAAGTGGAGCACCGCTGCATGCACGAGATCCTGCTGGCACGTCTCCGCAGCCGCCGCGGCACAGCCTGGAGGAAGGTGTACCGGCGGCCCGGCTTCCCCACCCCGGCCCGCTACGCCGTCTGCAGGTACTACACAGTGGGGCTGGGCTGTCTCAAGCACGGGAGCCAGTGCACGTTCGCCTGGAGCCCCGAGGAGGCCACAGTCTGGAACTTTGAGAGGGAGCAGCAGCTGGAGCGGCGGCAGCTGAAGGCTGCGGTGCTGCAGGTGCAGCTGGGGGGTCGCCCTGCTGGCCCCCTCCCCACGTCCAGCGCCGCCAGGGAGATCGCCAGCGAGTTTGGGGGGTGTTTCCAGGAGATCTGCAAGCCTTGCTTCTTCGGCTGCCCCCAGCGCGTCTCGGCGGGCGGGCAGGGCTGGCTATGCGAGCGTCACCGCAGCTGGGACCCGCTGCTGGTGCACGTGGTGTCGGACAGCCGGCGCCAGCAGCAGTACACGGCCGTGCGGCCCTGCCCCGAGTTCATGACCACCCTCAGCTACTGCCGGTTCGTGTCCAGGGGCAAGCCCTGCCGGCACGGCCCCCTGCGCTGCCAGTTTGCCCACAGCGACCTGGAGATGGCCGTCTGGAAGGCTGAGAAGGAGCAGGGCTTGGTTCGCTCCGACCTGCTGTCGCCGACGGGGACCCGCAGCACCGATGGCAAGGCAGCGGCGCCTGCACCCGTGCACTTCTACTGCCGGCTTTGCCTGGTGACGTTCAGCTCGCAGGAGAGCTTTGAGAACCACTGCTCCTCCGTGGAGCACGGGCACATGCTCTCGGCAGACACCTCGGTCCAGTGGGTCCATCGTGCGCCGCCACTCGGACTCACGAAGTTCTCCCTGTGCAGCAGGTAAAGTGTCCCGTGGGTGCGCTGGGGACAGGGCAGCGGCTGCAGGCAGCTGCCAACCTCCCCATGGGCCCCCCGCTTCTCTCCCGACAGAGCAGAGGTGTGTGAAATGGGGAAAAGCTGCACCAAGGCTCACTCTGCTGAGGAGCTGCAGGAGTGGATCCAGAGGGTGAAGGTTGCCGCGAAGAAAAAGAAGCAAGCCCTCAAGGATGGGCTCTTGTCCTACCAGGACCGGCTCCTTGCCGAGTATCAAACGTGCTCCAACGAGGTGTTCATTGTGAGTTATGGGGTGGGAACACATTAGTCCTGTGCATCGCAAGAAGCTGCTTGTGTAAGAGCTGGGGGACAGAGCACGCTGCTCGCCATCCTAACAAGGATGCAGAAAGGGGTGTTGTGTCCCTCCTCCTTCACCCCTTTCGAGATGGCAACCTGAGAGCCTGCTCGGGGCACCCGGCCGCGCTGCTCTGCTGAGGGGCCTTTCATTCCCCAAGGACACTGAGTGGTGGGTGAGGACCGAGCATGAGGATTTAGAGTCATAGAATTGTAGAATCATTTTGGTTGGAAGAGACCCTTAAGATCTTTGAGTCCAACCATTATTTACCGACAGTCCCCTCTCTGGAGGACATAGCGTGAAGGCAAAGACGAAGATGGCCCCGTGGAGGGCTCTGCAGTGTGTCCCTGGGCTGTCACCTTCAGTCCCCCTCCTCTCATGCATCCCCCACAGATGGCCGAGCATGTCGAGGGCGTCAGAGTCGTGTGTGAGCAGCCCCTGCACGTGCAGTCGGAGGACAGGAGGATGAAATACTGCTGGAAGTTCAGGGTCCACTCCCAGGTAAGCCCAGCTCTGCACAGTCTTTGTCTTTTGGGGTTTTGTTTGTTGTTTTTTTTGTTTGTTGTTTTTTTTTTTAATTATTACTTCTGCAAGGAGCAGAAGGATGGGGACTTGGGGACTTCCCAGTGAGGACATGTGGTGTATTTGGGACTGTGCGTGGGGGGTGCAGCCACCGTGTCTCCTGTCTCATCTTGTGCCGTGGGGCTGGGCTGGACCCGGCTGCTCTCAGCACCTCCCACGTATCGTCACAAATAACAAGATTCAGCCACTTCCCTGCCCAGGATTTCGTGGGTGTTGGGGACAAGAGCCCAGGTCTAATTCTCCTCTCCAGCATAGGAGATTTCCTGTTTACAGCAGATAGGCTCACTTGCTATAAAACTGAAACCTGAGGTTCTTTAAGACCTTGAAACAATTGCTGTGAGGTCACATGAGGATTAAGCTTCTTTCAGGAGAATTTCAAGAGCACCATAGGTCCAGCATGGCGTTTGGTTCCTGCAGCAGCTTTGGGTAGGACCTGCTGCTGGAAGGCCCTCACGAGCCGTGAGCTGCCCTCACCATGTCCCTGTATTCTCCTCTGCCGGCAGATGCCTCTGCAGCACGTGGCGCTCCTGAAACGGGAACCCGGAGTCAATTTCTACCTCTCGGGGAATGGACTTTGCCGGGGGCTCCACTACCTTCGGGGGGAGCACGTGGCCACCATGCCCTCCTCCCCACGCACGGCGCTGGTGGATGTCTGCATGGAGTGCTCCGCGCTGGGCGTGTTTGAGCAGTGGGTGGTGTTTGACTTCGGCAGCCGCCCTGTCCTCATACGGAAGATCAAGGTGAAGGTGGGACGGCGGGAGACCCCCCAGCACATCCCCAGGGAGAACTTCCGCCCCGTCAACTTCTTGCGATGGGACAGAGGGAACCGGATCATCGTTCCCAGTGTGCCGAGGACCGGGGAAGATGTGGATCTGCTGGCCAAGTACAAACCTCCTGCTCTGGCACTGGATTACCAGCGTGAGGGTGGTGCGACCGTTCCCATCACCCGTCTCAACTACCGCGAGAGGATGCACAGCTTCCTCTTCCGTGAGGAAGAAGCCGAGCAGGCTCTGGTTGCCAAGTAAGTGCCAGGTGTGGATCCCAAGGGGTTTCTCCTCGCCGGGGACCACAGCCCCATTGCTGACCCTGGGGCCAGGCTGCTGCTGAACTCTCCATCTCTTCTGGGTTGGTCCTGGGGCACCTTCCCAGAAATAAACATGGAAACATGCCAAGAAAGGTGGTTTGCTGGGTAGGGGTAGGAGAGGAGGGGCTGGGGCTTGTTCTTCAGCCCTGGATTGCTGCTGAGCTGGTGGGCCGGTTCTCTGCTGCTCACCGGGGTATTTCCTCCTTTCAGACTCAACCTGCGTGCCCTCATATCGCTGAGCCCCACGCTGCAGAGCCTCTCGGTGGGGATGAAGTTCGCTGTCTCCGGTGAGCTGTTTGCTGAAGTGCCTACCCCTTACAACCTCTCACCGGACACCGACGAGGGCTATCTGCTGAGCAGGTCTGTGCCCACGGCTTTCCTGGCACTTGACCCACCTGTCGATAATCAGGTTTATGAGGTTATTGTGGAGCATAAAGCCACCACGGAGAAGACCATCTGGCTACAGATACCAAAGAGATGCTGCTCGGAGCTGAACTTCAAGCCAGACACCTCCCACAAGGTGGAGATTCAGTTCCAAATCGACCAGCTGCTGTTCCGGCAGTGGCACCAGGCTGTGGACCACCTGTTGGATGAGAAGCTGGTCCTACCAGATGTTGCCAGCTGCTCTGTCCCCTACTCCCTTGGGTCACCACAGCGGGGCAACAGCAAGCAGAAACTGGCCATCTCCTTCATCACAGGCCAGGCCACCAGCAGCCGGCAGGTCCCACCGCTGCTCATCTACGGGCCTTTCGGCACAGGGAAGACGTTCACTTTGGCCATGGCCACCATCGAGATCCTCAGGCAGCCCAACACGCGGGTGCTGATCTGCACCCACACCAACAGGTAGGCGGGGAGGGATGGAGGGAAGAGGCCACCAGGGCTGTGGGCCAAGTGAGCTGCTCTGTTGGGATGGGATGGAGCCAGGGGGTGTGAGACGGGGCTCAGCTGCCCTTTGCTTAGTGTGTGTTTCAATTACTTGTTTAAAGAAATTCTTGTTTAGTTAATATGTCTTAAACTGCTCTAGGACTTCCTGCTAGGAGGAAACCTGATGTGGGTGAAGTCTTTGTGGGAGAGCATATTCCTGGTTCATTATAAAATGAGGATGGGGTTCGAGAGACACTTTGCTCTTTCAACCTTCACTGTGTACTGCAAGAAGGAAAAAGCCTTTTCCTGACCTTGCGGGGTTAATACTGTGTTCTACGTGCCCTTGAAGACTCTTGTTCTCTGTGCACACGCCAGTTTTTTGACTCTTCCAGGGGAAGAGGAAATGTAGATCTGGTCTGACTGCCGTTGAATCCGCCTTCAGAGAAACCAGGGCAAGATTGTTAAAATTAGAGCAGTTACGCTGAAAAGAGTGTCCCCATCCTGCGGGCTGTTACTGACTTCATTTTTAATGTATAATAGATGGGTGACTGCTAATCTGAGCCTCTTTCAGGCTCTCCGGTTGCACTGAAGCTTCTTCTGCAGATCTGGTGCCACCCACTTGGGCTGGGGATGTTCAGCTGTCAGAGGGGATGTCTGTGGGACTTCGCCCTAGAGAGAAGCAGGGACACAAATTATGTTGGACACATTGCATTTCTCCATATGAGCATGGAGAGACGCACTGGTCCTGAGTATCAACTCCTATTTTAAAGCAAACTCTCAAAATAGGCTTGGAAATATCTCCTGTGATGAGTGTGTTCTCACACAAAGCTGGGGGAGATTTTGGGTGTGTGTTGGTGAATAATCAGATAGTGGATTGGGGTGATGGCCACAGAATTGGGAAAAACACAATTTCTTGGTATTTTCCCCTTTTGTTCCCCTTCAGTGCTGCTGACATCTACATCCGGGAGTATTTCCATAACTACGTGACCAGCGGGCACCCGTGGGCTGTTCCCTTGAGGATCATTTCCACCGACCGTCCCACCAACATGACGGACCCCACCACACAGATGTACTGCTGCCTCTCACCGGACCAGCGCTCCTTCCGCCACCCCACGCAGGCAGAGATCAACCGGCACCGCATCATTATTACCACTTCCATGTTATCCAAGAACCTGAGGGTTCCCCCAGGCTTCTTCACCCACATCATGATCGACGAGGCTGCTCAGATGCTGGAGTGTGAAGCTTTGGTTCCGCTCTCCTACGCCACTTTTGAGACCCGGATCGTCCTCGCGGGGGACCACATGCAGATAACCCCAAAGCTATTCTGTGTCGAGGACGGACAATCTGCCGATCACACCCTCTTAAACCGACTCTTTCAGTTTTACCAGAAAGAGAAGCACGAAGTGGCCATGAAGAGCAGGATCATCTTCAATGAGAATTACCGTTCCACTGCAGGCATAATTGAGTTTGTCTCCAAACACTTCTACATCGGCAAAGGCAACGCTATCCAAGCCAGTGGGAACATCCCGCCCCATCCCGAAATCTTCCCACTCGTCTTCTGCCACGTGTCTGGTGTGGCTGAACGGGATTTGTCCATGATTTCTTGGCACAATGCCTCTGAGATAATACAAGTGATCGAGAAGGTGAAGGAGATCTATCAGAGGTGGCCAGACGAGTGGGGTGTCCGAGACCTGAAGAGGATCTGTGTGGTGTCCCACGGGATGCAGGTATGTGGGAGGAGCACCCATTTGAGCACTCCTTGATCAATGCTGGACTCTATTAATGATAAACCTGGTAAAAACAGGGAATCTGGGGGCTCATATGCCACCTGTGTTTTTTTTGAGGGACCCTCCATTCATATAGTACGTCATGGGTGGTTGGAGCAGAGATGGCTCATAGTGGGATGGGTTAGTTGAAGGTTTTTTTCAGCATCCTCCAGGCAAGTTAACTGGGACAGCACTGGAAGCACTGGCTGAAGTCAGCCTGGGACCTGTGGCTGATGTCGAGTGACTTTTTTGGGAACCTTCAGTTGAGAAGGGTGAGGGACCGTGGTGTCAGGTGGAGGGTGTTTCTGAGCAGAAACTATTCAGTTGTGCCCATTTCTTTCTTACCAGGTTTCTGCAACAAGACAAGAGCTGAGGAAGAAGCAGCTACAAGACGTGGTGGTAGAAAACTATGAAAACTTGCCAGGTTTGTGTTCGGTGCAACAGTTAGTCACATCTGGCTGTGCTTTGAGGTCTTCTGTGTGCTGGGGAGAACTTTCCCACTCACGCTGGTGGACAAGAGGGTCTATTGCAGCTACAGCCGCTGTGTGATGAGCAAGGGGAGGAGATACCGGGTCATTAGCAGAAGTCTTTCTGGCATCCTAATGTTGTCCTGCTTGCTAAAATGCAACATACCGGCTGATCTTATGGCAAATCCCCCTCTGGGAGGGTGCGTGTTGTGTGGGGAGAGCTCCCATGCCCTTCCCTGTGGCTCTCTCACCACAGCACCCATAGCACCGATGGGGAGGGGGTGCCTGGAAATTCTTCAGCTGATTTCCATCCTCTTCTGCTTGGGAATTCTTTGATTTAATCTTTTCCTTAGCGAATAAGATTTCACACTGAATTAAATCTGCACCTAGCTGTCAGCTCGTTTCAAATATACGGATGTTGCTTTGTAGGAGGGTGAAAACCGTTTGAGTGCAATCCCAGGGGCTTGAGCATGTGTGAATCAAGTGAAGCCCCAAGTACCAGTGCGGGGGCCAGTAACAGAAGAGAATTGAAACCAGGATGGCCTGTGGGTACCAGTTGCAGAAAAAAATCCCAGAACAGCTCACTAGAGGAGGAGTCTGCTGCTCTGGGTGAAGAGAGTGGGATAGGGCTGGATTTATCCTCAAGGATGTAGTTTATGACTCATCCCTGCTTTTATTATTATTATTTTTTTTATTGTGCAGCTGGGACTCCTCGTGGTGAGCATAACTGACCCCTGGGGTGTGTTTCTGATCCCCACACCCTTTCTTTGCAGTCTCTCCGCAGCTCTGCAGTCACCAGGGTGCCTCTGGCTGTTTGTTGTTTGTCAGTCAACTGGCAGAGCTGTGCTTGAGGGGAGAGGGATTCTTGCCAATGGTCACTGCTCGTGTCCCTGCTAGACCCTGGGTTCACTGAGGGATTTGGGATTCGCAGAAAACTCCACCTGTGTGTGTGAGGGGTGGCTTGTGGTGACTGCTGGTGGCTCTGAGCACATGGGGCTGCTCCATGGGCACTCACGGCCGCACTGCTCCATTGCCTGGCTTCTCTCTGGTCACCACACTGCCCGTCCCTCCCTGGTGCCTGGGTGGTGGTGGCCTCGTGATGTCCATCCTGGGGGTGGTGGGTGACAGTGGCTAAATATCAGCCAGCATGTGCCCACATGGCCAAAAAAGCCACCAGCATCGTGGCTTGTACCAGCACTGGTGTGGCCAGCAAGACCAGGGCAGTGACTGGGTCAGTTTTGGGCCCCTCACTACAGGAAAGCCCTTGAGGTGCTGGAGCGAGTTCAGAGAAATTNCATTGGAACAGGCTGCCCAGAGCAGTGGTGGAGTCACCATCCCTGGAGGGATTGAACAGATGTGGACATGGGGTTCTCAGGGACATGGGGTAATACCTGGGTTGGGTGCACAGTTGGACTCCATGATCCTGAGGGGCTTTTCCAACCAAAATTATTCTATGATTCTATGATCCTGGTTCACACCTTGAGGCCCTCACAAACCCAAGAGCCGCTTTATTTGCGTCAGATGACTCCCATGACTCAACCAAGTGAGGTTACATCAGCCCATGGCCACGTAACCCAGTGTAGATGGGCAGAGCGCTGGGTGGCAGCCGGGTAGGGTCTTCCCTGTTGGGTTCATGTGAGTGACATCTCCCTTGTCCCCTCTGGTGCAGGGCGGGAGTTCCGGGTCATCATCATCAGCACAGTCCACACCAGCAAGAGCCTGAGCGTCTCGGCCTCCCACCACCTCGAGTTCTTCAATGAAGCCAGAGTGCTCAACACCATAATGACCCGGGCCCAGTCGCTGGTTGTCGCGGTGGGGGATGCCGTGGCCTTGTGCTCCTATGGCCAGTGCAGCAAGGTGTGGAAGCGCTTCATCCAGTGGTGCATCGAGAAGGGCAGTGTCTTCCCGGAGAACCTGACGATGGCCCAGATCAAACAGGCAGCATGTGACAAGGAGAGCTGGAGCAGGAGGAGCCCAGAGGGGGACGAGGAGGACAGCGACATAGATTCCTGGAGCTCTGAGGATGAGAGCATGAATCTCGATGATCCCATCCTGCAGGAGCTCTTAGATGAGAGCAAGAACATGCTGGTGACAGTGTCTGAGGAAGGACTGCTGAACGTGAAGTCTGAGGCTTCAAGCCTGTGGGAGGACAGGCAGGAATACGTCAGCTTCTCCTCTCAGATGATGCAGGAGTATCTGCACATGCACCCCAAAATGTACAAGAGATGCGAGCTGATCAAAGAATGGTTCGACAGAGCTTCTGCCTTCACCCTCAACAGCTCACCCGCCATGAGCATTCAGATCAAAGGCCGAGTTCACTGTGGGACGGCCTTCACAGGGGACGAGGTGCTGGTGGAAATTCTGCAGGGCAGCACGGCCGACGGTGGCAGCCACCGCCCGCAGGGGAAGGTGGTGGGCATCCTAAAGCGCGCGGACAGAGAGCGAACCTTCATCTGCATGATGGACGAATTCGATCCCCGGGTGATGATACCCATTGATCGCACCGTCACCAAAATATTCGTCCCAGGGCTGAAAGAGAAACCCAACGTCATTCCCATCCGCAGGCTCATCAATGGCAAGTACAGGGTGGTCAGCTGCGAGAAGATAAGCCAGGAGACCAGGAGATGCCACCTCTTCTGCGTCCAGGTTATCTCCTGGCGGGAAGGGTTTTACTACCCCCTGGGGATAATAACAGAGATTCTGCATGCAACATTGACTATGGAAGAAGGCTTAAAGATCCTCGACTTGGAGTATGGTTTGGAGAAGAAGTACCCAGCTGCTGTCATCAAGGAGTCAGCTGAATACACCTCCAGCAGCGAACTAAACCTCACCAAGGAAAACCTGAAGGACTGCCGGAGTTACCTGACCTTCACTGTCGACCCCCAAGGTGCCAGAGATTTGGACGATGCTATCAGCGTGAGGGATCTGGGGCATCACTATGAGATTGGGATCCACATTGCAGATGTGGCCAGCGTCATTCCCAAAGGCAGCGCCTTGGACCTGGAAGCAAAGAAACGGGGTGTCACCTACTACGCTCCCACCCAGGAGCCTCTGTGTATGTTCCCGCCCCACATTAGCCAAGATGTCTGCAGCCTCCTCCCACAGAAGGAACGTCGGGTGGTCTCCTTGTTTGTCACTGTAGAAAAGAAGACTGATGAGATATTGAAGGGGGTCTTCACCGTCTCAGTGATCCGCTCAGACAGGCAGCTGTCTTATGAAGAGGCTGAGCTCTGCATTAAGGACCACTACAGGGGGGCGGCGGGGGCCCTTCGTTTTGATACCCTGGAGGACTGCATAGCTGTGGCCTATCACTTCTCCAGGATCCATCGCAAGCTGCGGTTGCAGGACGACTGTTTCTATGACCAGTTGGATGAGGGAAGCTTCCCAGGTAGCAGGGGATCCCATCAGATGATAGAAGAGTTAATGATCACATTCAACAACTTTGTGGCTGAGTTCCTCACCAACCAGGAGGACACCAGAAGTGTCACTCCTCTCCGGTGCCAGTGTGAGCCAAACGCTCAGCAGTTGTCACTCATGAAAAACAAGTACAGCCACATCCTTCCTTTTTCCATCCATCTCTCACACCACCTGGGAGAGGTGCCTCCTGGCCAAGACTCCTCCAAAAATGTGTTTAGTCTCGAGTTTAGTCTCATGGCCCCCATCTGGGAGCATCTGCAGTTAGCCGCTGAAGTTCGAGACTTCCACAAGATGCTCGACCTTATTGTTACGGATGACATCCACCCGAAGCTGGCACCTGTGGCCCTGGAGTTCAGGAGGCTGCTCAGCCGCTCCTATTTCAGCCGCTCCAACTCCACCGTCCAGTCGAAAGCTGGTCATTACTCCCTGCACGTTGACTCCTACACTTGGGCTTCCTCTCCCATCCGCCGGTACATGGATGTCGTGGTCCAGCGGCACCTTCATTCCGTGCTCCGCAAGAAGCCCGTCATGTATTCTGTGGATGACATTGAGTTTCTCTGTCACGACTTCAACAGGAAGAATTTCAAGGCGACGACGTATGAGAAGAGAGCCCGCTGCCTGCAGATGGCCACCCAGCTGAAGGGCCAAGCCCTGCAGAAGATCGCCTTCGTGGTAGACATCGAAGAGATGAACAAATATTTTAAAGCCCTGTTCCCACTGAACAAAGAGAGTCTTCCAGACCCCCAGGTAATCAACTACAGGTCTCTTCAGCTGATAGAGCAGCCCGTGTTCATCCAGCAGAGGAACAGCATCAGACTGACGTGGAAGAGGAGAGTCTACTCTGCAGAGATGATGAAGGAGCATGGCCTGCGTGAAGGACCTCTCCGTGACCGAAGCATCACCCTCTTTGGCACCCAGACTTGGCAAGACGTGCTGGCAGCCATCAGGAACGAGGAGTTTGAGACGGCAGCCTCCCTCCTGCAGAAGACCGAGAATCTGTACCAGCGACACGTGGGCTGGGTGCGGAAGAGCCGGTGCTCACACTACATGGAGCTCTCCCTGGAGCTGGCGGCCGGCGACACGCTGCAGTTCCAACTCACCACTGACGTCTGCCGGGGCTTCCTGGTGCCCTTCGTCCAGCTCTGGTGCGTGACGCCGGGTTTCGACGTCTGCCTGCAGCACACAGAAAAACCCATTGACTGCTTCTCCGCCTACGCCACCCTCCCATCCAAGGACAAGTACAAGCATGCAGCAGAGTACAGCAAGGTGTGGATGCCGATGAGCGCCATGGAGTCTGCATCGTGTGCAGTGGCCGAAAATGACTCAATTGTCCTTCACGATGTCAAAATAAACTGGGCGAAGCAAAGGACAAGCAAAGGACAGCTACAAGGGAGCTTCCTCCTGAAGAAACACGTTTTGGATGAGTGCTCCATTGAAGTGGACTTCAACCACTGTTACCTGTGCATTCGCCTGGGTGGGCTGAAGCTTGAGAGCCTTCAAAGCGATGAGGAATGGCTTAGCCACGGCCTCCAGAACCTGACTTTTCTTAACAAGGGTAGGTCAGAAAGCAAACTCGCAGTTGATCCAGATACCTACACCTGGGTGGCTCACGGGATCACTGAAGAGTTCAGCGACAACGAGAAGTCCGAAAGGACTGGTCAGCAGACTATTAACTTCTACATCCACTATATGTCCATGGAGAACATCCCTGTGGAAATCTCCCAGGATTCAGCCATGTTTACGGTGGAGCTCATTCCAAAGATGCTGCCAGACGTGTAAGTGCTTAGTCGGTGCTGCTATGGTTGACCTGTCCATGCAAAGCAACGCCTTCCATTGGGGCTCCTCTGCTGCACCCAAAACTGCTTGCTGGTGTGGCCGATCCCCAAAAAATCTCTTTTCCCAGCTACCACTGCCCATACTGGTGGGCTGTGGATGTTTGAGGGTGGCGGCATCTCTCAGATCTGCTCTCCAGATGGTCTGTTGCTCTTCTGGTTGACCTTGAGAATGGGGATATAGGGGAAGGCGTCGTGCTGAAATTTTGCAGGGCTTCTGTTTCTTCTGTCTCTGGATTGCTGCAATATGGGTCATAAAAGGCAGCGGGAAGCACTGGTTCGGGGTTTGCTCAGCAGACATGCTCCCTGATTTCTCAATCATTCCCCTGTGGTGCAGTGAAGCAAGATCTGCTCTTGTTAAAGCAGAGCTGAGGGCGAGCTTGCTCTTCTTTGTACACAGCATGGGCTACTACGCGGCAACAACTGCTGTAGCTTTTTCAGGGCAGAATGTGCTTCTTTTTATAATGTGAGCTTTAGGAAAAAGGTTGGAAGCTAGTCCAATAAAATGGGATGGACCATAATAAAATGGAGTTGGGACAGAAGTCATGCTCCTTGCTCTCAACAGGCTCAGCTCTTCAGACATTTAAGCAATAGTCCCAGATGCAAAAAAGCAGAGTAAGTGTTGTTTTGGTTTAGGTTCTTTGTGGAAGGATTTAATGCAACACCAAAGCAGAGAGAAAAACAAACAAGACAGCTGCTATATTGCAATGTTCTCTATTTTATGCTACATTCCATTCATTTTATTTTTCCCTGTCTGTCAGACGGAAAGAGAAGGCGATTTGGAAGCTGAAATATGCCTCTGATCTTGCTAAAAGCATCGCCCTTGGCCATGAACCCCCTCAAAAAGGTCAGTGCAAATATTCACCTTTCTTACCTGGTGGTTCTGTGCCTCTGTCCAGGCAGGTGCCCCCGCAGCTCCGTGGTTCTTGCCATGGGGGTGACGCTCCCAGAGCAGGAGGTTCCCCCACAAGGGAGGAGGAGAACTGCCTGGCAGTGCGAAGGTACCAGGGGTGCAGGATGCTCTGCTGGAGAGAGGCGCGGGGGATGTTTTAATCCCAAAACACCAAGGTTCATGGGCAGACCCTCTTGGCACGAGACAAGGATTATTTGTAGGTGGTCTTGTAAATGGGCCATGATCACTTGGTACCTGCTGCATCCTCCTGTGGAATCCCCTGAGTGCTGCTGTTAGTAACCTGCTCTAAACTTGTTTTCTTGGCTCTTTGCCATAACAGTGACAATGTCCAGAATCCTGCAGCAAAAATCCTTTGATCTGCCTGGCAGCCACAGGAAGCTCAACCAGAGTCAGAACCAGGCGATTCTGACTGCTCTGAGAAAACCCTTCACACTCATCCAAGGCCCACCAGGTAAGGCTGAGGGATGGCACGAGCACACGTCTACTTTGTTCTGAAAAGCAGGTTAGAACTTTTCACAGGACCCTTGGTGAGACAGGAGAATGTAGTGTGGGTTGGCATCACCGACAGCTCCTCAAGGCAATATCCTCTGTTCTCGATTTTATTTCGTGGCTGATCATCCAGATGCTGATGTAGAGCAAAGCGAGGATGTTGTGGCTAAAGTGTTCTCAGGAACCTCCTTGCTTTTCTAGGCACAGGGAAAACTGTTGTTGGAACTCACATTGTCTATTGGTTCCATAAGCTGAATGAGGAGAGTGTTGAGAAGGAGCAAACACCATCCTTGCAAGAGGAAGATACCAGGGGCAGAAAATGCATCTTGTACTGTGGCCCATCCAACAAGTCTGTTGATGTTGTTGCTGGTAACTATCAATTCTGGAGCACAAGTGTGATGGGAGCGGCTGGGGGACCTGGGGGGTTCAGCTGGAGAACAGGAGCTGAGGGGAGACCTTCTGATCTCTGACCTGCCTGAAAGGAGCTTGGAGCTGGGGGGGTCGGGCTCTGCTCCCAAGGAACAAGCGTTGAGAGGAAATGGCCTCAAACTGCACCAGGGGAGGCTGAGGTTGGAAATTTGGGGATAATTTCTTCCTGGAAAGGGCTGTCAGGCATTGAAACAGGCTGCCCAGGGCAGTGGTGGAATCACCATCCCTGGAGGGGTTGAACAGTTGCAGAGATGAGGTTCTCAGGGACATGGGTCAGTGCCAGGGGCAGGGTAACTGTTGGACTCCATGATCTTGAGGGGCTCTTCCAACCAAAACGATTCTGTGATTCTAAGCCCCTGAAGCAGCTAGTGCTGGTGGGAAGGAGAACATGTGGCTGTGAGCAGAGGCTGGGGGGCAGGAGGGCAGAGAGCGCGGACTGGTCCCTGCAGCAGAGCCCTCGCACAGGACGGGACCGGTGACAGGGGCTGCTGAGCGAGGGGTGGGGAGAAGGGGCGAGTGCACCGCGAACCCCGGGCACCTCTGAGGGGATGAGGATTTGCAGCCTCACCAGTGCCTGTTGCTGTCTGACCTGTTCTCCTGCCCCAGAGATGCTGCTGAAGATGAAGAACCTGAAACCACTGCGGGTTTATGGGGAGGCCATTGAGACGATGGAATACCCGTACCCGGGGAGCAACCGGCACCTCTCTCGCAAAGCCCTGCGGGATGCAAAGCCAAATCGTGACCTCAGGTAGGACCTCATGGCCCAAGAGCTCCAAGAGTGCTGGAGAATTATGTTTTCTGTACCGGCCAAGCTGAACAAGCCAGAACAAACACAGTTTCCACTCCGCTGCTGTGGAGCAGTGCTATTAACCTGCTTTTTGCTTAATTTTCCCAAGTGAAGGTGTATACTAATGTAGCACCTAGTCAGGAAACCCAGGTTGCTGAAAACATCCCAGATGTTTTCATCTCTCTTTTGAACAGCTCTAATAGTCTCTGACTTCATTCCTGCTTGCGACTGCTGACGAAAAGTGCTTGTATTTTGTGTCCTTGAGGGTGAGCTAAGTGTTAGGTCTGTAAAGATGGAAAAGTCTGGCTCTGACTGCTTTAGCTGATGGGGGTTTCTCCACACGGGCAGGTGTGATGTGCTTCGCTGTAGAAGAGATCATTTGGGTCTGTGTTGGGGGAAAAATATTTATCTATTGACTCTTTATTCAGTGAAATAATCCTGCATCATCGCATCCGACGGCCACCCAACCCTTTGTACCGGGAGATCTGTAACTTTGATGCCCGGATGAAGAAAGGAGAGCACATAACAGAAAAAGAAACAAAGAAGTGAGTAGAAAGAGACCCTGGAGAAGGATGGTTGACATTGGCCACATGAAGCACTGCTTGGAGGAGCACAGTGCAGAGGTTTGGGCTGTATTTGCTGGCTTCTGGCTGACACAGACTCATAGGCAGCGGGAAAATCAGTGGATTTGTCCTGGCTTGCACAAGCCAACGGACTAGGTGAAAACGTCACAACAGATTAATAAGTTGTGTGTTTGGAATGGTGATAAAAAGTTATTAGCTCGGGGTTATCGGCTCAGTGCAAAGCCTCAGCGTCACTTCTGCTCTGGTGCTGGTGTCTGTCTGGATAAAAAGTCATATTATGGCTGTGAGACACTTGCATCCTCCCCCCTGAGCCCCTGTTGAGTTCAGGACAAAGTTCATTTCCTACAGCGTCCATCCAAAGCCCTTTTCTGGGAATATCAGCTCATCCTGGGGAGGGAGACGGAACCACGATCATTTTGGTAAAGTTTAGCTTCTGCCTGTTTCTGGCACGAGAAACCCGGGGGTGTTTCCCTTACGTTGTTTCTTCTCTGTCAACCACTAGGTACAAAAAGCAGTTGGTGGATGCTCGTAAATATGAGATTTTGTGCCACGATGTCATCCTGTGCACGTGCTCGGCTGCGTCTGCCCCCTGCCTGGAGCCCCTCAATGTCCAGCAGATCATCATCGACGAGTGCGCCATGTCCACCGAGCCCGAGACCCTCATCCCCTTGGTCAGCCACCACCGCGCTGCCAAGGTGAGCCATCTCCAAATCCGCATCTCTAGGGTGGCTGCTCAGGGCTCTGAGACCTCTTCATGTCTTGCATGCCTTCCCATGCTGCCCTTCCCAGTTTTACCAAGTTTTAAGGTTGTTCTTGGTAGTATCTGTGTGTCTGGTAGTATCTTGGTAGTATCTGTATCTTCAGGGAGTTGTTTTGAGCAATAACTCTACTGACTATAACTAAAATCTACACACATGCTGTTTCCTCCAGACTTGCTCTTGGCTTTTAATGGCAGGAAAATGTGCCAGGGGAGGGCCATTTGGACATGAGGAAAAGGTTCATCACCCAGAGGGTGCTGGACACTGGACCAGGCTCCCCAGGGAGGTGTCACGGCCCCAACCTGACAGTGTTCAAGAAGAGACTGGACAACGTCCTCAGACACACAGTGTGACCTGTGGGGTTGTCCTGTGCAGGGACAGGAGTTGGACTTGATGATCCTTGTGGGTCCTTCCCAACTCAGGACTTTCTATGATTCTTTGATTCTTTCTGCAAGAGAAACAAGTGGTGGTGTGGCTGGATTTTCAGTGCTTCTTTACAGGGTGGATGTCACGGCCACCAAAAAATGTGCTGACCCAGGTATAAAGCATTAACATGACAAGAAGCACAGAGCAGATCTTGGTAGACTTTACTACATTATCTCTTTCTCCTGTTAGATGGGAACAAAGCTCCGTGTTGTCTGGCTCAGGACTTTTATATAATGCGCAACATGTTGAGGTTGCCATAACCGTAACATAAATAAGAAGCAACAAATGTCTGTGTAAAAATAACCTTTCAAAGAGCTACTTGCCTTCACCAATGCCACCACCCTCACAGTTGAAGTGTCCACTGTCTGTTCCAGGTTGTTTTGCTTGGGGATCACAAACAGCTGCGGCCTGTGGTCAACAACGACTTCTGCAAGAGCCTTGGCATGGAGGTGTCTCTCTTTGAGCGCTACCACAAGCAGGCATTCATGCTGGACACGCAGTACCGCATGGTGAGGGCCTTGAGTGGATTTTCTCTTCTCCGTCACAGAAAATGCTGCTATCAGGGCTTGCGTCAAGCTGCTGGCAAGCAGATATTCTCCATTAGTGCTTTCCCTTCCCTGGATAATGAATAACACACTTGTGTGGTCCCAGCCATGGCGCAATGGCATTGCAGGTGAAGCCTGCCCAGAAAGATGCTGCAGGTTGAGAAGCACCGTGGTTTTTGTTCACCTCAGTTTCTCCCCTTTTCCCCGCCAGCACAAAGGGATTTGCGAGTTCCCATCCAAGGAGTTTTATGAAATGCGGCTGAAAACGTGTCCCCAGCTGCTTCGTAAAGCCAGCGTTTTCTACCACAAGGATAACGGCTGCTGCCCCATCATCTTTGGGCACGTGGAGGGGAAGGAGCAGAGCCTCATGATTTCTACTGAGGAAGGAAACGAGAACTCCAAAGCCAACCCAGAAGAAGTGGAGCAGGCGGTGAGGAGGGTCTGGGGGAATTGGTGGAGATGCAAAAGGAGGAGGGTGTTAGGCAGGGGGGCTCTCGAATCGTGGAGGAACGATAAGTATTGATGTGGGATACAGATCAGTGGGGTGCAGCGTCTGCCTGGCATCTCCTTTGGAAGGAATATCTCTGAAGTTTTCTGGGGTTGATCTCTGTAAGCTTGATGAGTAATTTCCAGCCTTTCTTGATAGTCTGTATATCAGATTTAGGGCAAAATGGGTGCAATGACTTGCTTGAACATATTTTGGAATGGAGCTTTTGTTTGGGGACCAAGTTACTAATTATTTCACTTGGCTTTTGTTTGAAAGACTTGTAGTGTAGAAAAGGGGATTCATCTCTTGAGAGTCATCTGATGAGTTGAGAGCTACATCTAATAATGATGGGGTACAACTTTCATACACAAGGTTAGCGATGGATGTTTGTAAATGAGTGTGCAACCCAGATGGGATAGATCTGCTCGGAAAAAAAGGATGTATTTTCAAATAATATTTTTGGTATTGGAGTAGTCGATATTCCATTTTATCCTTGGGAGAAGGACATCCTGTGTAATTATGGGCTGGAAAAAGGCTGTGCAGGTACAGACATAAGTAATAGAGTTATATAAGGAGCTGGACTCGATGATTCAGCTCAGGACATTCTGTGATTCTGGGGTCTGGAGCACACCACGATGTAGGGAAGGACTCAGGTCAGGGGACGGGGGACAGGCTGCAGGAGGGTTGGTCCCAGGTGAGCACAACGCTGGTGTCCCCAGGTGAGGCTGGCGAAGCAGCTGACACTAGATGGCACCATCCAGCCGGAGAGCGTCGCCATCCTGAGCCCCTACAACGCCCAGGTGTCCGAGATCAGCAAGAGCCTCCTGAGGGAGGGGATCCGCGGGGTGACCGTCTGCACCATCATGAAGAGTCAAGGTAAGGCTGGTGGGAGAGCGGGGGGTGCGTTCTGTCCTCTCCTGCCTTCTCGAGGAACGAAGCAGCTTATCCCAGAGACAAATCCTACGTCAGGGTCCTTTCAGCCGTGGAGGAAGCACCTCTGGATTTCTGGGTGATTTGTTGTGGTAATAAATCCTTTGGAAACCTCTGGAGTGCCCAGGCAGGGCGAGGATGATGAAGATGGAGATTCCTTTTTCCAGGGAGTCCCATGGAAAAGACAAAGGGCAATGGGGACAAGTTGCTCCTGTGGAGGTTCCAATTGGACACGAGGGAAATTTTTCACAATGAAAACAATCAGCCATTGGAATGATCTCCCCAGGGAAGTAGTGGATTCCCCGACATTGGACTCTTCTCAGGTTCAGCTGGACAGTCCTGGGCCAGCTTGTCTAGACCAGGCTTTGGCCAAGAAAGGTTGGACCGGGTCATCCTTCTGGTACCTTCCGGCCCAGTATTCTGTGATTCAGTGATGAAGATGGGAAGGTGGAGATGTCTGAAGGGGTGTTCAAAAACTGCCATAGCATTTTCTCTTTGGAGAGCAGTGATCAGGAGTCAGGTATCCTCCAAAGCTGGAGAAACCCAAAGGACAGTGGCAGTTTTGTGGGTCTTGCTGTGGAGAAATTATTGTCTTGTGGGGTGGAGGGGAAGCCAGGTGCTTCTGTCTAAAAAACTCTGTTTCAATTCCACTTTCTAGGAAGCGAGTGGAGATACGTGATCCTGTCAACTGTACGCTCCTGCCCCCGATCAGAGATTGATAGGAAGCCCACAAAGAGCTGGCAGAAGAAGTACCTGGGGTTTGTGACCGACCCAAACCAGGTCAACGTGGGCATCACGCGTGCTCGGGAAGGTCTCTGCATTATAGGTGGGTCTCGGGGGAGCGTGCACAGGCCAGCGGGGAAGCAGGATGCTGGGATAAAAGGGTGGAGATCCCAACTAGTACAGCCCATGGTCTTGCTTTGTTCTTCTGCTCTTTAGGCTGCTCAAATGCAGAGCGTGTAATTAGCTTTTCTCACCCTCTAGTTCAGACCACGTTGTTTCCATCACTTGCATGCTAGAGCTCTCTCCTAATAGAATTTGGCTGCTGATTTTCCTCCTAATTACGCAGGCATAGGCTGAGATGGGTAGCGAAGCTGCTCGCAGATATGACAGTGCTGCGAAGGGAGCTGGGATTTCACAGAGCTCTGGCTAAAGGAAATGTCCCTTCAAGTTATCCAGCACTGTTAGGCTAGAAACGTTAGACAAAAGCGTCTGTGGTGGTGGTGTTGTTCAAGCTACTGACCCGCTGCCCCCACCCCTCTGCCTCCAGGGAACCAGTACCTGCTGGAGTGCAACCCTTTGTGGAGGAGGTTGCTGCAGCATTACCGGCAGCACAACTGCTACACCGCAGCCCCGGGGGTTTTTGTCAGGAAGATTTCAGCATTCCGCTGATGGGGACAGCGTGTGCCTCAAGGAGCTCGTCCCTCTCTACCTGAACTGTGTGCCTTGGGAAGGACCAATCTTTCCATCAATCCCTGACCCATGGAGCCAAACGTGGCGGGGGAGCCGGGATCTCCAACAGCTCTGCTCAGCACACGCTTGGGCATCATGGGGTTTTCAATCAGTGCAACCTCGGACGGGAACTTTCAGCTCTAGAAAACCAAAGAGCATTGGGAATGGATGGATGTGACTCTACTGATGATGACAATACTATTTTTTTAACTGCAAGATGCTCAGCAGAGCCACCATCCTACCTGACAGGGGACCAAACACTCAGTCCGTTCACTGCGGGTGGAACGACCTGCATGGCGCGAGCCGCAGGGACCAAAGCTTCTGAGTGCTGCCACTCATTTTATAAACCAAGGCCAGGGAATTTTTAAGACTTCTCGTTTCTCAAAGCAGAAAAACAAATTGTTTTGTTTCTTTTTGTTGTGTTTTTGGGTGTTTTTAAGTGAAGGAAGAAAGCAATGAGAGAACCGTGTACCACTCTGTGTCTAACCAAAGCACTGTTCTCTGTGTAAATATCACAAAGCCAAGGCCAAGTTGATTTTGTAAATAGATTTACATATTGTTTGTACAAAGGAGGTTGTCCTCACCAGTATAAAGTTAGTGGAGACCAAGGACTGCTCCTACCAGGAAACAATGGAAATTGTAAGCACATTTTAAACTGTTCTCAGTTTTAGTTGAAATCTTGTCCTCTAAGAGCCTCCCTTTCCTATCCTGTATTTTTTTAAAGCTGCTTCTAATTTATTAACTTTTAACTGTGTGAATTTGTTTCACAGTCTCATGGCCTGAGTTTTCGAGAGCAGTGATTGAACTTTGGTAGCTGCACTACAGCATAGATGCATATAATGTATCTTTTTAATTTTAAATAGCCAAACTGCTGTGAACTGGAAGCGCTCTGCTGAATCAATCTGCTTTTTGGAGCCTGATGTTTCTGAGGGAGGGGTGTCCCTTATCTCATTTCAGTTCTGAATGTATGAAGTGCCTGTTTTGGCTCTCCCAGGACCACACGCTTGGCTGTCTCCATGTTTGCGTGTGATGGAGCCAGGCTGCGGTCGCCGTGGGTTTGCACCACGTCTGTACTGTGCTGGGACACAAATCCTGCTTGGCAGGAGTGAGAGGACCCAGAACCTCACCGCGGTGCAACAGGGATTAATTTTGTCCCGTGTTTGCAGCTGAAACTACAGCCTGGCTCTTCCCAGCGTGAAGGAAAGTGCAATAAGAAAGCGTCGTGGCTGGAAAAGTCCTTATTTAGCGCTGTGTTTCTTCTCGTGACCGTGTGTTAGACTTGACTCAAGAACCTGTGGGGAACTTTTGTTATTCTCTTTTTTTATTTTAAACTACCTTCCTGCATTTCTGCATTCGGTGGGTTTGAGCTGTATGCTAGAGACCCCCCCCAGGCTTACTCTTGTCTTACTGAAGCATAATAATCATAGAATCATAGAACAGTTTGGGTTGGAAGGGACCCTTACAGCTCATCTCATCCAACCACCTGCAATGGGCAGGGACATCTTCAACATATGGCTGACAATTCCATGAGGGACAGAAGCCTGTGGGAAATGTCTCGTCTTGGGGCTAAAGACGCTTGCTGAAAGCTGGTGAGATGTAAAGTTCATTGTTTCTCTTTGAAGTTGTCCTGTCTGGGATCTTAAAAGATTCTGCGCCAGCCTGATTTCTCAAATATTAGTGCAATTCCAAAGTAAGTTTGTATGGGAATCATTTTTGTGGACTACTGAAATGCAATTGTGTGTCTCCAAGGTGATGTGGAGAATCACCAAAGGTGCTGGAATTGCTGGGAGAAACACTTGAACCTGGCACCAGCATCATTCTCACCAGGTCACCTTGGTCCCTTCAGAACCAGTGGGTCTCATTTTCAGGATGTAATGTAAATCAAGAGTCTCTCCCCTGTTGTTTTTTGCTGGTTATTTTATTACCTGGGATGCAAATGAAGAGTCTCGCTCAAGTGTGGTGTCTTAGTCCAAGGGTCTTGTGTGGGGTTTGACCACGTGTTTGTATGAACCAAGAAGGGACCTCACAAAGCTTCTCTTTGCTCTCAGTGGGGAAAAAATATTTACTGCTGCCCCTTGGAGGGTAAAGCCTGGATCGAGATGCTTTGCTTCCTCACCTCTATGTTGCAAGACAATATATGTATTTCTTTTTTCTCTGAAGATGCATTTCGTAAGCAGCGTTTAGAAAACAGTGCCCTGGACCTGCAGAGCTGCCCGTGCAGCTGCAGGAGACTGGGGCAGCAGAAAGTGCAATTAGTCAAACTGTGTATAGACTGTTAGTGACAGCAGAGTCTCGTGTGCTTGTCCTGGTGCTCTTGGATGATCACAGAAATTAATAGAGGAAAAAAGTTCAAAGTAGTCTGGTTTCATTTGCACACAGAGCTTTGAATTTACTTTTGAAAGAATTTTATTTTCAAGCACATATTCTTAAAATACTTATAAAAACCAAACCCACCAAACCTTTGGTAATTCCAGTAGGAAGCCACTGGCAGCACAGGGTGTCTGTCCGATCCAAGGCTCTACATTTTCTGCAGCTCAAAGAACGTTGCAGGACATGAATGTCAGTTCATCCGACAGGTTAATTTAATTTCCTCGGCACCAGTGAGAGCTGGAGGCCAAGTGGAACAACAGGAACCTGCACACATGAAATTACAGCTGTCCAGAGCTAGGACACCTCTCCAGGCTGGCAGAGGAGGAGCCCGCGGGACTGTTTGTGAGGATTTGGACAGATCTGTGTAGGACAATCAATTTACTGCAATAAATTGTTGTTTGGTTTTGTTTCTTTAAATGGAAAGGAAATAAGTGTCATGAAGTGTAAACTAAGGAACTTCAAATGTGGCAGGTTTTTATCTTTTGTATGTCTGTGACTTGCAGCAAACCTCAGATGTTGTTTTGGATACAAATATTTTTACCTGCTTCTACCGTTTTTAAGAATGAACCTCAACATTCCTGTTTTGATATTTAAGCCATAATTGTAAAAATGATTTGAATTTATTTAAATAATACATTTTATTAATAAAAGTTCCGTTTATGTGATGGTTTGCCTAGGATCTGTGTGAGGCCACCTGTATTTGCAACAAATGTAGAAAAGAAGATGAGCATTAACTGCAGTGCGTGGCAGGAAAGATTACTTTCTACACATTGGTTGTGTGCGTGTATTGCCCTTCCCTGTTTGTTGGGAGGGTTTTCTTGGTTTTGTTGTTGTTGGGATGGGTTTCTTTTAATCGGATTGATCTTTTCACGTGCTGTAGAGCGGTGAGCATGCAGTCATGCTTAGGTAACCAAAAGGTACAGGGTGTAGAGGGTGAGAGGAACCAGAGATGGAGATAAGGTGGGGTGAGTAAAGAGCTGAGGATTCCATTCAAGTGTTTTAGAGGTAGGATGTGGGGAAAAAAATAACAGAGTAGAAAAAAACATCACTACAAGAAGCTGGGACTGGACATTCTTGGGTGGCTGGAGAGCACTGGGTGGTGGGTGGATGCTGGAGATGCTTTTATCTCCCAGGCTTTCACCCAAGGGTCCTGTGACACCTCCTGCTTCTGGCTGCACCCACCTGTGAGTCCAGGCACTGGGACATGGGTGTTGAGTCCCAAATACTGCCTGAGGATGTTATTTTATATGAGAAATTTGGAATGGGTTACTGCTCACCTGGAAAGATGTGAGGAAGGTGCTTGTGGAATGGTTGAAAACAGAACGAGTTCAGTCTCGTGTAAATGTTTAAAAATAAGGTTTACCTTTAATTTTTCTCATTCATCTTTTTCAAATGGATAAAATGAGAAAAACATTCTTGTATGCCACCTCATTCTTCCAGTGCGTGAGCGCCGCCATCTGCGTCTTCGTCAGCGTCAGTTTTTGTTGTCAGGACAATGCTGTCGTACCATTTTCCAGAGACAAACGTGTGCGTGTTGGATCTTCTGATTGCGAATTCGTAGGACCTGCCTGGCTGCAGACCCCCCACGGCGCACGTGTCGGGGGTGACTGGCTGGATCCTACTGTATCCCGGTTCGTTCTGACTCCCATTTGTCAGCAATTTAATGTGCAGTTCACATTGTTCGAGGTGTGACTCTTGATTTTCAGTAAACCACTTGAGCCTGGCCCAGTCCTTGTATGCATACGATTCGTTTCGATCAAAAATCAGTGGCATCTTTGTGCAGATAGAAAGCCTGATGTTGGGGAGTCTAGTGCCTCTAAGATTTGCATGTGACACCAAGTGGTGCTTGACATAGAGTTTTCCTGGTGTTTGCAGGGAAAGGAGATTTTCCAGAAACGTGGAGAGCTGGGTCAGTCTCTGCATAATCAGGTTCCACTGAGAGAGGAAAGTTTTCATGTCGTAGTTCCTCACATAATAGCTCAGCTCCTCCCGGCCGCGTTCCAGCTCTCCCAGCAGCTCGGTTAAAAGCGTCAGCTGGATTTCCGTCTGGTCTTTCGCCACCTTCTTCATCCTCTGGAACTGGCAGGGGTCCACCAGCTGCAAAATGTCAGTGCGATGCGTTACATGATTCTGGTCCCTCACGTTCACGTGTTTGGGCTCGATGTCCAGGTAAAAGCAGCTCTTCTTCAGAAGCTCAGCTTTGTTCTGGTGGTGCTGGAGGTGGTGGAAGCTCAGGTTGGAGTGCAGGAACTGCAGGACAACGTTCCTCTTTTGCAGGTAGCTGTCCCAGTCGGCAGTGCCCGGCTGCTCCGCGCTGCGCACCGTGTTCTCCGAACCGCCTTCTACCTCGTTCAAAATCATAGCCATGATTCCAAAGCTCGGTTGCTGCAGGAGAAAGCAGTAATAACTTTAAGAACCGAGGGAAAAGCAGCTGTGAGAGGGTTTAGTCATGGCTGTGACTCTTCTCGCTTAATTGAAGCTTAGCTTATAAATTTATAGATGGTGAAGAACTGTTAGGCTAGATGGAGTGCCAGAGGAATTTTCCTTTATAGCTGCATGGTTTCCAATGTTCTGTAGAGTCTGCTTTTATATATTCCAATGAACTGGTCTCCTTCTACCCCCCCCCTTGGGAGGTTCTACCTCGGCTTAATAGATTCACTGTCAGGAACTATTCTCTGATTTACTCTGCCAAAATTTCTCCCTATCTTATTATGTTCTGTTTAATTCTAATTAGATGCCTTTGTACTCCTGCAAGCCATTTCTTCCCATTCCTCTACACCTCCGGAGACCTGTATTTTTCTCTCTTTGCAATCTGCCAGGCTGTCGAGGTTTGAGACCCACCTTCTAAGCCAGTTCCTACTGCTCCATAATCACTGTGGTGTTTCATATGAACGCTCTGGCCGCTGAGCGAGCGGGTGTGCAGCCAGCAGAGCCACGTGAATGCTGCGTGCAGCCTCACAACAGCTTTCCAGTGTTTTTCCCTGCACCTCCGCCTTCAACAGCGGATTGACAGTCGTCACAGGTGTTTTCAGTGACCCATTGCTGTCTCTTTCTTTGGTTTTACTTTACATCACCACCCCGCTTCATGATATCTATTTGCTTTCTTGTAGGGGAACGCTGTTAGTCTGTAAAGAATGTACAGTAAGAGAATGGAACGTATGTAAAGCTCCTGTAAGCAGGTCATGGTTCGCTGTTAAGAAGGTGTTTAGGTCATGGTCCTGTGCAAAACCATATCTGCTGAGCCAAGGTGGAAGGTGTTTATCGGGTTTTAGCTGAAGTACCTGTGGCGCATACAGCTTTACACATCAGAAACAGGAATTAGCTAAATAAATGCCTGTGTCCGTGTTGTGATATCATAATGAGAACCCAGCTGAACGCCGAGATGTGGCTTTCACGAGATGAACACACTTGATTTGAAAAAGAATTAAATACAGAATTTGAAACTAGGATTTTGTGAGCCCAGTCAGATGGTGATAATACGATCCAGCAACAGGTAACTTTCCTGTTTCTATGTAATTTTCTGGTTATACTTACTTAAGTTCCTGTAGTATCTAACTGGGACGTTTTAATTCTCATACGTCTTGTAAAAGCTAGATGGTGATATCTAGTTGACAAAGCAATTTTCTTGGCTTCATTTTCCCTAAATATGTAACAGAACTAATAATACTTTCTCGTAGGAATTTCGGGCGTTTGTAAACCTCTCAGATATCTGGCCCCTTAACTGTACTACAGTTTATACTAATCCACTCATTCCCAGTGATTTTTCTTCCAAGAGCTGTCAACTTAAAAAAACAAGCTGTATTTCCTCTCTACTTTTTTTTTTTTTCCCCACAAATCAACCCAACCCAACACGGTGCCAGCTCCTGGCAGGGATGCAGCAGGGACAGCACATGCAGCAGGTGACATTACCCCGATTTGGGAGCCATTTGGCTCCCTGGAACCGTCTGTTTGCCCACAGACAGAGCTGTGATTGTGCTTGTTTTCCCCGGTTTTACATATATATATATATTTTTTTTTTCTTGCCAGAAGGGCCTGTGTTCCCAGCAGCACCGCTCCGTTTGCAGCCTGGCAGGTTGCAGTCACCCAAGCTGGGGGTTTGAAAGGGGACACCCAAGGGGAACCAGGGCTACCCAACATGGCTCAAACCCAGCCCCTCACCCCAGGAAGGCCCCAATGAGTCCTGACCCACCTTGTTGGGCCCTGGGGAGCCCCAGCCTGGCCCAGCCTGGCTGTGCCCACGGCCCCACTGCCCGCAGCCGCCATGGTTGCCATGGTGATGCATTGTGGCATGTGCGGCCTGTGCCGGGGCAGGATGGGGACTGAGGGTCCCCACTGCCCTCCCCGCCACCCAGGCCCGGGGACACACCAATAAACTCCCCATGGGATGAGGCTCCAGCTCCTTGGGTGGACATGGGTGCTTTTGGGGAAGAGTGGCTGGAAAGCTGCCTGGCAGAAAAGAATCTGGAGGTGTTGAGTGACAGCATGTGCCCTGATGGCCAAAAAGGCAAAAAATGTCACCAGAATCCTGGCTTGTAACAGAAATAAAGTGGCCAGGAGGACCAGCGCAGTGGTCATCCCCTGTACTGGGCACTGGGGAGGCCAAACCTTGAATCTTGGGGTCAGTTTTGGGCCCCTCACACCAAGAAAGCCCTTGAGGTGCTGGAGCGAGTTCAGAGAAGTGAACGGAGCTGGGTAAAGGGCTGGAGCACAAGTGTGATGGGAGCGGCTGAGGGAGCTGGGGGGTTCAGCTGGAGAACAGGAGCTGAGGGGAGACGGGGACACAAAGAAACGGCCTCAAGTTGTGCAGGGGAGGTTGAGGTTGGATCTCGGGAACAATTTCATCCCAGAAACGGCTGTTGGGCATTGGAACAGGCTGCCCAGGGCAGTGGTGGAGTCACCATCCCTGGAGGGGTTGAACAGATGCGGCGACGAGGTTCTCGGGGACATGGGGTAGTGCCCGGGTTGGGTAAATGGTTGGACTTGATGATCTTGACGGTCTGTTCCAACCAAAATGGTTCTGTGATTCTACAGTTCTATGATTCTACGATTGTGTGATTCTATGGTTCTATGATTCCATGGTCCCTCTCTCTGCAGTTGGTTTCCATCACCCAGCTGAGCCCCCAGCACCCATCGACTTCTCCCACCAAGTCCCTACTGTTCCCCATGACGATTTTTGCTTTGTGGTGGTCAACGGGGACATACCCCAGTTGTCTACAGGACAGTAGGTTCCAAAATAATTTGTACCTTTTTCTCCGTAAATCTCAGTAATTTACTCCTCAGCTTTGCCCTCCAGTCCTTGAGGAACTGGAGTACCTTGGCGTTGGCGACACTCACTGTCCCCGAGGGGAGATGGCTGCTTCCTTGGGGAGAGGAGCCGCTGTCTCCTCTACCAGCTTAATTAGTGGTGTGCGTTCTTATAGGTGACAGCAGGCCAGCACACAATGCCCGGCTGCTGCAATCACAGTGTGACACAGCGCTGAGGAGTCGGTGACATCCCTGGGCTGGGCATCCTGCCCTCCCAGGTGTGACATGGCTGTTGTCCCCAGCCCAGGGCTTTGCCCGGGTTCCCATTGTATGGAGGGCACAGAGGAGAAGAGCAGAGGGGCCGAGGGCTCTGTCCTTCCACCATAACAAGCACATTTAATTTCACACCTATCTTGTCCCCTTGCTGTTGCAACGGAGTTGCGGGAGCTCTAACCTGGCAAAAAAGCCATTTTCTGAGGTCTGTGGGCTTTGTGGTTGTTGGAGAATCCAAAATATGGTTTCCAACACTTTACTTCTCTGCATGTGATGTTCCCGTTGCTACTCTGGTGTTTCAGCTCCGCTCCACAGGGCTCGGCAGTGGCTCTGTGTTCTATGAGCCTCACTGAGCTGCTTTCTGGGGAGCTGGTTTAAGGCACTCTGTGTCTGAAGGTGCCTTCATATTCCCTATGATTAAATCTTTGGGTCAGGTCTTAGCCTTAATGCTGTCTTGTGCGCTTTAGCTGGTGCGTCTGCTAAGCTTTTTTAATTGAATGATAGGCAAGAGCCCTGAGCTTCAGCTTGAACATCAAGGGAGGAGGCGATCTGTCATTTTAAGAAATCAATGCATCTTCAGGAGGCAGCCAGAGCTTACAGTTTCATTTCACAGCTGCCAAGAGATTAACTAGACGATTGTCAGGTGTGATTCTCTAACAGACAAGGAAGGTAACAAATATGAGTGAAAGAAGGTTGATAGCCTTGCTGGGGGCGTGGGGGGAGAGTAGGGGACGGTGAGATCAGTATTTGGTAATAACACCAGGTTTCTGCGGGAGGTGGATGTTCACACTCATGACATGGATCCCAGTTCTGTCCTTTGGGCCAAGTGTGCTGGGAGCTGGACCTGTCCTTGTCCCTCGGCTGTGGTGCTCTGGGGGTCTGAGGACTCACGAATTGTCCCGTGTGGGTCCGGCCAACCTCATCTCATCCAGCCACGGCCTGTGCCAGGGAGGAGTTTAAAGCAAAGGCGAAGTCCTGGCTTTGGCAAGATCTGCTCCTCATTTTGGTGGGATTAGGATGCCACCTGAGCACCTTGAGTGCAGCACGATGTACATTTGGAAGCAGGTTTGTTGCCGGAGTTGTGCAGAGACTTTTGCACCGAGCCTGCTTGTACTTCCCACTGTCACAAGTGCTAACCTTCACCCCAAATTCAGCATGGAGGAGTGGAATCCCTTTGGCTGCCTTATCCAGAACAGCTGGCCAAGCTGCTCTCTTGATTTTAGGAAAATGAGCATGAAGCTTCTGACAGTCTGCGGCTGAAATTTTACTGTTTTCAGTAGCTTTGCGTCAGGCATCCGTTCAATTGTAGGATTTTATGGCACTTTATGAATCTCTCTGAATTAATACCAATACAAATGTGTCTGAAGCATTCAAACACCACGTACCCCTCTGCCCCCATGTGCTGAGCTGTCTCTGAGCGGAGCTGACAGCTGTTGTCTGCCACGTTTGTCGCTCTGCCCTGTCCTCCTGCCTACAGCATCAAAATAAAGGACTTGTTAGTCCTGTCTTTGAGATAAAGACATAAGCAGACAATTGATTTTCCTCCCTCTTCTCATTAGTGAGCTCTGACACTTAATAAAACATATTTTTCCACTCTCAGGGCAAGCAAAACACCCAGATAGTGCCTGTCAGAGAGAGCTGGGAGCAGGGATTCATCTTTATGGAAAATCAATAGCTGGAACAGAGAAATTGGCAGAACCCAAATTAAAAGTCGCTGGCAATTTCTATCTTCATATTTCATGTCTCCTGCATTTCTGAAACAGACATTTGCTGCAGAGGAAACCAGGGTAGGAACAGGGAGGAGGATGGACCTTGTGCCTGGTTCTCCCTCAGCTGTTTCCAGGTGTGACCCGTGGGTGACAGCGTCGGGTTTGGGGCAGATTTTTGGGCAGTGCCTGGTTTGAGGTGATCCCTGTCCTGGGGACAGGGGGGGTCAACACAAACCTTTCTGTAGAGGTCATGTCACCACGGCCGTTGATGGCAGCATCTCCAGATGTCACCAGCTCCTCCAGAGTTCCTGGCTGTGCCCTCGTACCCCTGGAGGGTACCAGACCTCCCCGTATGTCCCTGTCCCCTCAGCAGCTGCTTCCAATCCCACCATCACACAGGTGTGACGGATTTACTCCCTGCTTGCTCACGGTTTCACTGGTGCCTCATACACCTGAAATAAATGTTATGTTCCAGATATATCCCAGCTCTAAATCACTGCCACACATCAGGGCACTCTCTTTGCTCATCAGGCTGTGATTCAGAAGGCTCATTTTCAGAAGGAAGAGGGATTTAAGTTTTCTAAGGAACCTGGGGGTTGGAAACTGCTCTCCTGGGATGCAAAAGCCCCAGCTGGACCAGGCCAGGAAGGAGTTAATTGTGTCCCGGAGGCAGCAATTAACTCCAGCTCTTTACACCCTGGGAGGGAGCCCCACCAAGGAGACCTGCAGAGTTTGGGGCAGCTGTTTGCCTACAGCAGGCCAACAACTTTCTGGGCATTTATTTCTTGCCATTGAAGGCTCAGGGGACATTTCTTTATGTTCCCAAATACAGGGCCCAGGATTGGGGCATTTCTGCAGCACAAGGAGGAATTGGGGCTCAGGTTTAAGGTAACGACCTGCTTGGGTTTGTAGAACAGGGGAAGTGAGCCCTGTTCTTTGTTTAGTGTCCCAGAAGGATTTTCAGAGTGGGAATGAGCATCTCTCACAGGCCAGGGATGCTGCACGTTCCCCGGTTAAACCAGGAGTGACCAGGGGGCTGAATCCGTGAGGCGGGAGCAGAGCTGGAGCTTAGAGCTGGCTCCCGGGCCAGGCTTTGCGGCTACTCGAAGGATGCTGGTCCCGGGGGCTCATCCAGCCCTGGTGCTGGGGCTGCGGTGCTGTGTGCGGTGGGTGATCCAGGGGCTGCCGTGCGGGCGGAGCAGGGGGGTCGCTCCGGGAACGCTGACTGCCCCGCTCCGCAACAGGACAGCGAGGCTCAAATTGTGCCGTGTTGGCTCATCCGTCGCTGCCGCTCGCAGGCTGGTCCCGGGGGACGCGCAGGCTTTGGCAGCGCTAAGTGGGGGCGGAGGCAGATGCAATTTTAGAGAACAAGATTCCCTTGCAAAATGTGGAAAAAAATTAAAGTTCTCGGCTGAGAAGCTTGTTTAAAGATCTTACCGCTGGCAGAGGAAATAAGGTCTTAATTCCCTCCCTTGCTGCTTGCCTCCCCAGGTACGCAAAAGCCATTAACTGTGCCACGAAACCAGCTGGAGAGGAGAAGTGGCTTTTGTTGGTGGAATTGAGACTGACCTGAGTGGCTCTGGGCGATGCTGCTGCCTCTGCCACCGCAGTCCCGGCTGTGGGGAGCGCAGGAGGGTGTGGGGTGGGCTGGAAGGAGCTTGGAGCCAGGCGGGGTCGGGCTCTGCTCCCAAGGAACAAGCGACAGGACAAGAGGAAATGGTCTCAAGTTGCACCAGGGGAGGTTGAGGTTGGATCTGGGGAACAATTTCTTCCCCAAAGGGCTGTGGGGCATTGGAACAGGCTGCCCAGGGCAGTGGTGGAGTCACCATCGCTGGAGGGGTTGGACAGACAGAGATGAGGTTCTCAGGGACACGGGTAGTGCCAGGGGTGGGGGAACGGTTGGACTCGATCGTCTTCAGAGGCTTTTCCAACCACAGTGACTCTGGCTCCACGGCGTGTGGCAGAGCACCGCGGCCGGACTGTCCCTGTGCCGAGGACCCTTCGACTGTCCTGCAACCGAGTGGGGAGAGAGGACGAGGAGGGTCTGGGGAGGGCAGAACCCCCGCTCGCCAGCGTTTGTACCCTCGCGTGTCACCGTCACCTCCATCCGCACGAGGAGCCTCGTCTGAGTCATATCCCAGCTCGATGGAGTGTGTGGGCTTTGCCGCAGCTTTAGCTGTTCATCCTCTGCTTTGCTGGAGCCTGACACAGGGTAGAATAGAGCTATTCATCAACGTGGCGATGAGGCAGATGGATGTCCTGTGTCAATAAACCCGGTCTTGCTCTCCTCCTACCAGCTCGAGCAGCTGCCGTCTCTCAGGTCCAGCGGGGGCTGCGTAAGTGGCTGCTGCTTGAGGAGCGAAAGAGCTCTTAAAAGAACTAAGGACTTGTAGTTTTGCGCTGAATGACTTAGAGCTGTAGCTGTAAAACGCAGTGCCGGGGCCTCTGCGGAGACGCAGCTCTTAGAAATGTTCCTGACATGTGTGGATGGAGGGCAAGGGGCTGCGGAACTGCTGGCAGCAGCTCTGACACAAAACCCCTTGGGGTGAGGCTGGTGTGTGCCCAGCTGGGCCCACGGTGGCCATGCTGGCTGCTGGGGGTTCCCTTGCCTGTCCCACCCTGGCTGTGGCCTTTGCCACATGTCCCCTCCCTGTCCCCAGGGAGCAGCAGGGCAGGCAGTGGCTCATGCTGGGGTACATGTCAGCTCTTGAGTTGTTGAAGCGTCCTTGCGGAGCTCAGCAGCCCGCTTTGCATATGAAATTGTAGGTCTCTAGGGAGCAAATCTGGAGTGAGACATTTCTCCCAGTGACTGACACCAACGTCTCCCCGCTAATGATGTTAAAAGCTTTTTGGCTGTGCCATGCGGTCACCTGCGCTTCCCAGCTCCTCACCCGCAGTGCGGCGGCACACGTGTGAGCCGACCTGGTTCCCACCCCAGCTCCTGTGGATTTTATCTTCATCACGTTGGCAGGGACTGAGCGAAAGAGAGCGATCACAGATCGCCCATGGCACACGCTACAGGTCTGGGCACGGACGAGTGCGTGATGCCACAAACCTGGAGGTCAGCAAAATGATCCTTGTCACGGGTGGAGCGTAAAGCAGAGGGAGAAGAAGGAGTCTCCTGGGAGGTGCAGCAGCGTTTGCTGGTGGGTTTGGGGGTGACCGTGTTGCGGGGGACAGCGCTGTGTCCAGGGCAGCAGGATCGCAGAGCATCTCTGCAGGCGAGGGTGAAGTACTTGTCTCTGACAAACCTTTCCTCTGCTGCCTCGCCTCCTGTCCCTCGGGCAGGATGCCAGTGATCTGCACCCAGATAGGGCGGTGGGACCCCGCCTTGCTCCCCCAGCCTGCAGCAATGGTGCAAGCATCAGCCGCTGACTGCACTGCGGCAGCAGCGTGCGCAGCCACCCGCGGCAGCTGCACTTGTCACCGGATGGGGACATTCTTGGGGCTTGTCCTGCACCTGCTGCCAGTGCCACCGGAGCTGACCCGGCCCCTTCTCCGCAGGTGGGATGCTCTGGGCAGGACCGGGGGTGTTTGAGCACCCGGGGTTGCTCTTGCAGTGGGGGCCATGCAGTCAGTGCCCCCAGCCCCGAGACAACCCAGCTGAAACACAGCTTGGGCCCCCCCAGCTTGTCTGCTGGTGAGCAGGGCAGCTCTGGCCCCTCGGTGTCGCTCCGGCTGGGGACAGCCAGCCCCGCTGGGCCGAAAACATCCAATTTGGGTCCCTGTCAGCAGCGATTAGGGTGCACAATGCTGACGGCCACGTGGCCGGCGGTGCTGGGGCTGCCAGGGGAGCACTGGCCACCCAGCGCTGCGGCTGCCCTGGGTCACCTGAGGCTGCGGGGCTGTTACACAAGAGCTGGCGAGCGGCTGCATGGCCCCACATTCCGGGACACTGTGTGTCCCTTGCTGGCTTGGTGGCCCTGATCTGCCCAACACCTGGGAAATCACTTGCTCAAAGGAAAAAAGTCTCATCACTGCGGGACGCAGCTCAGCCAGCGCAGATGTCACCATGGCCCTGAGAGTCCCAGCTGGAAATGGGACTACAGGGGCTCCCAGCTGCTGTGGCTGCCTTGGTTTTGGTTTGTGTATCTGGGATTTGGGGTAGAGGATCTGTGCAAAGGGAGAAAATATTTGCAGCTACTAAAGCAGCAATTCTGCAGGGCATTCTCCTGGCTGAGTGCGCAGTCACCTCTGGAGCAGGTGGGCAAGAGGCTGCTCATCCTCTGGCTCCCAAACGGGGACAGGAGGCATTTCTGCAGGCAGCGCGTGGGCAGGGGCTGAGCTTGCTGTCCCGCTCATCACCAGGGCCTGCTGGGTATCTGCGGGGAGAATGGGGCTAATCCTAATGCAGGGCGAAGATAAACAGCTGCAGGTGTGGCCCACTGTGCCTTGGTTTAGTGCCCCAAATCCCTGGGGTCGGCCTGGGCTCAGCCAGACCTGCCCCCAGGATGGAGCAGGTACCACTTTAGGGATGCGGATCACCTACCACTGCTCAGGGACTCCCATTCCTTACAAACCCACTGCCAGGACAAATGCACGAAGCTTGTGTTTCAAGTTGTGTGTGGCTTTTCAACCCCATCAAATAGCTTTATTCACACAAACATCTCTTAATTTACAAAGCCTCTGCCACTCATACACATCAGGGTATCCACAGTGTTCAAAGAACTTAAATAGAATGTCTCATACCAACCCAAGTAAACCAAGTACAAAAAATATTTATATAAAGTTGTTCACACATAGGTCCTAGATTACCAGCTTCTGTGCAAAAACAAACAAGAAAACCCAAAACGAAACAAAAAAACCAATACAGGTTCATTTACTAATGTAATTATCTTAGTTTGGAGTCTGGGTTTAAGCCTGAGCCCTGGTTCGCAGGGGCTGCAGGGAGTCCAGGGCAGTGCTGGGCTGTGGGTTCCCCATCCCAGGGCTCACCCAGCACCGCCAGGGTCCCCGCAGCCCCCTGGTGCTGCAGGGAAGCGGCTCTGAAAGCTGCTGGGCTTTGCTGAAGGCCCAAGGTGGGGACACCAACCACTCTCTGGGCCCCTGCGACCTCTTCCCCCAGTCTGGACTTCACTTGGGCAGAGAAATGGGATTTGTCCCAGCACAGCTGGTGAGAGCAGCTCCCTGCACCTTCCAGCTGCGCTCACCGCCCCAATGCCCTGCTCTGATGTCTGAAATGCTTTTGGGTGCAGGATGTGCCCAGTGCCCAGCTAAGCGGCAGAGGAGCCGCCAGCACCGCTGTCCCCACCACTGGCGATGGCTCCAGCAGCACGAGCATCCCCGCATCCCGGGCTGAGGGAGCCAGGGGCTCCGCTGCCCCGACACTGCCCCTGGGAGCCGGGGGCTGCAGGAGTCTGGTGAATCGCCCAGCCGGCTCCCACGGCACAGCCACTGTGCCAAAGGGGACCAGGACCCCCGGGCAGTGCGGTGTGAGGCTGGGGCAGCGCAGGCCGGGGAGGGGAGGAGGAAAGCAGCAGCACAATTCCCTGCTCTCCTGACCTGCAGAAAGCACAGGGAAATGCGACCCAGCTTGTGCCCTGAAGCAGCTGCCCCGCGACACTTGGCAGGCTTAAACCCAGACCCGGTACTGCATACGGAGGAGACAGACAACGCACCCAACGGAGGATTTCCACGACCATGGTAATGCTTGTTTTAAGTCTTATTGCTCCGGAAAGGCTCTGGGAGCCTCTGATATGTGAAGGAGCTGGGTCCTGAGGAGTAGAGGAAGACCACAGGGGTAACTCGGG
Source organism: Pampusana beccarii (assembly GCA_013399365.1). Lineage (NCBI taxonomy): Eukaryota > Metazoa > Chordata > Aves > Columbiformes > Columbidae > Pampusana > Pampusana beccarii. The sequence continues at coordinate 1,443,335 of VWYH01004579.1, read as the reverse complement.
TCTGTCACTAGCACCGCTGAACCTCACACACAACAGCAAGGGGACATGGGGAGCTCATCGAACCCCTCTGGGCTGGAGCCACCACTGCTCTCTCTTCCCCGGAGCCGGTGGAGCAGGCCCTGCTGCAGCCTGGTGCAGGTAACACAGTTCCCAACCATCCTGAGGCTTGTTCCCCCACCCACCCCACATCCCGCTTGTAAACAGCATAGGCAGAAGTAAACAGTTTCATACAATCACTCCCCTGGCAGGGGCCCCTGGGGAGCAGCAGGGTTTCGGGAGGGGGTGCTTGGCTCCCCCAACACTGACCAGGACCCCCCAGCCCCTGGATGCTCAGCTTTGCTGTGGCCAGAAGAGGCAGAGCCAGCCCCGGCTTAGGCTGGGCACTGGCTGCAGGCTTGGTGCTGCTTTCCTAAGCTTGAGTTTTCCCAGCAGCGCATCCCAAAGCCACAAACATCAACAGCAGCAGAAGTTCAGCCTGCAGGAGCTGGACAGGGGACACCCGACAGACCCAGCTGGGAGGAGAAACCCAAACATACCCCATCCCGCAGCACAGGCAGGTTTGAGCTGTTTCCACCTTGTTTGAGAGCAAGAACTGGTCTGAGCCAAAGTAATGGGGAGGAGAGATGTGAGGGGCTGTAAACACAAGGCAGGTTCCTGTATAGTCCGGGGAGTCGAGCACAAACAGCAGCAAAATGATCAGGGAGAAACAGTCTGAAAAGGACAAACTACTGAGGGGAACATCCATGCTGGCCACAGGCTGGCAGCCCTGCATCTTGTCCTTGGAAGTATTTGCTAAATCCTAAGTAAGGCACTACGGTCTAGCTCACTAATGCCAAGCTGCTTCAAAAACACACCTGCAATGCAAAAGCTGAGCTGGAGACGTGTGGTTTGAGGGTGGCCTGAGCCAGCGATGGAGCGAGGGGGTGACCAGGCTGGCTCCTGACCTTGGGGAGCGGGGTTCAGGAGCCAGCTAGAGGCAACAGTCCCACCTTCCATCCCCACGTCCTGCCTTCCGGGCTTTTCTCCACAGACAGAAATCTAAGAAGCTCCCTTCTCCTGGGATATAACGCCGATGGGGGGGCCCTTCCAGTGGGAAAAGCCACGTGAGCAGGGCTGGGAGGGTAAATCCCTCGTACCGCACGCGTTCAGGCCAGGGTTGGGTTCTGACAGCTCTAACAGGAGCGAAGGCTCTGTCAGGTGGAGGAGAAACCTGCCCGCAGCTCCTCGGCACGGCTGCTGCAGGGATCTGCTGCTAATTAGAGACAAACGAGAGCAGCCCAAGCACTGATCAAAGCCTCCAAGTGCACTCTGTGGCCAGGGCACCCGCTGACCAACTCCAAAACTGCCCAGACCCCAGCAGCCAGCAGGAGGGAGTCTGTATAGCTGTGGTCCAGCCGTGGCCACAGCAGCATCCCCAGAAACAAAGAGAAGAGCAGTGTGGGAACTGGGGCTTGGCACCAAATTTGTGCTGTCCAAACCTTCACAAGTCACAGACTCATGGTCTAGAGCCTCCTGGCCCCATCCTCCTAAGAGGGACCCAGCCTTCCTGCAGCGACAGCCTCAGCTTTGTGTCCTGGAATAGATGGAAAAGGAAAAAGAAACCCCTCCCTCCTTCCCCTGCCTTAGCTCTGCCTTAGCCCACCCGAGTTTACGGCACTTGCAGTTATTCCTGTGAGCTCAAAGTCCATGGAAGAGATACAAGGATGTGCTGCCAGTTCAGGAACCTTCCAGGGCTGACACAGGGAAAGCTGCAGCCACACACAGGCGTGGGGACGGCCCCACAGTCACGGACGAGGATTCAGGGGGACCCTCCTGCTGTGAGGGCAGCTGGGGAGCAACGCTGCTCCCCAAACCACTGTGGGGGGTTTAGTGTGGTGAGGAATGTTTCAGGCGGTTCAGAACTGGCAGGGTGGAGGAGAGGTGGTGCTGTACATTGTATTTACAGAGAGCAAAGCCTAAAGACCATCAACGTGGGGTCAGCCCTGGAATATTAGTGTTGCTCTAAATATAGGCAAGGAAATCGAGTATTAGCTGCTCAGCCTGAGGTTCCAATCTCCTTACCTGAGCTGCACTGTGCTGTCACCAAACCCAAACAGCGGCACTGCCTTTTGCTTCGTGGAGATAGTTACCTAGCAGGGAAAAGTGTTTCGCCAAGGCCAGAACCCAGCCCGTGAGCCGTTTAAGCCAAACCTCCTCCTCTCCCAAGTGTTGTTCCTAAGGACTGAACATTAAACGTGTCAGCGCAGTGAACTGCTTTCTGTTTCTCTTGGATGCAGATGATTCACCTGAAAATGTACCTACAGGCTCCTCGTTGTTCTTGGTATAGAAAGACCATAACAAACATCACCGGTGAAATCCAGCTGCGGAGGAGGAAGGTTCACCCACCGCAGCAGCAGACCTGCCTCGCCAAATGCCTTTCCAGCCTGTTTCTGCTACTCTGTCCTAATTAACGCCAACTGCTCACGGCCTGGGCAGCATCCGCCTGTTCAGAAGCTGCCTGGCTATGAAATTACTCATCTGCTTGCAACACGTGGTCAGAGACTCACTTTTCCTAGAGCAAAGCACTCCCACTGCAAACCCAGCAATCGCTCTGCTCCCGTTTCCCCGAGCCAAAAGCAAGAGCTTTAAACCCAAAGCTGTGCCCAGCCAGACTCAGCACTGGTGCCTAGCAGCAAACCTTGCTGCTGGCTGTGATTCCCACCTCCTGATGGAACCAGATCTTCTCTACAAACATCTCCCGAGTCAAATGGCCACACAGAAGACATGGGGACGGCTGGGCAGGGGCAGCTTTGCTCTCTGGATCTTGCTTAAAATAGTCTAATGAGCACAAGAGCTGCCAGTCTGCGCTCTTCTACAGGCCCCTGCAGCACCCCCTGCTCCCCAGAACACCTCTTCCCAACAAAATAAAGTAACACCCTAAGATTTCACATTGCCAGAGATCTTGCAGACCAGGGATCTTCTATATCATCATCTTCCCTCGTCTTCGACCTCTCTTGTTGCACGTAAATAATGGAGATTGTGGGTCCCTGGTAAATAAACCTGCAAGAAAAACAAGAAAGGAAAAACAGAGGTCAGGTGTGTCTGTGGTTTTGTCCCAGTTACTACACCGTGACAATGTCCTGCCAGCCCTCCTGCTGCCACCCGAGCCCAACCATGGGCAAAGGAAGCAGGATCACTGGTTCAGCGCTCACTGCACCTCTGCCTTGTGTTCCCAAACCTTGATCAAAGCAGCATTCAAAGGGCTGGGAGAACTCAGGATGAGCCCACGGGGCCCCAGACCAGGACTGCAAACAACTGCAAAGTAACAGGGTCGGCGCTGGAGTCACTTGGCTGCAGGATGGAAGGGCCGGAGGAGGGGGAGCCCAACACCCACAGCCGTCCCAGTGCTCCCAGTTACCCCAAGATGGGCATTGCCACGTCCTACTTCACAGTGTTTTATCCTGATCCAGGCATGTGGACCTGGACCAGGTTTACAGCTGTTTCTTTCCCAGGAATGATTCACACAGCCTCGCATTGCCACGGTCGGCACGCAGCCAGCCCGGGGCTGGCGACACAGCCCTGTCCCATGGGACCCCCGCACTGACAGCCCGGCTGGATCAAGGATGAATGTCCCTGCGGCAGAGCCTGGCCTTGGGGCTCCACGTGCTGCACTAGCGAGTGCCGGTGGCCGGTCCTGCGCCAGAGAGGTGGCACAAGCCGGGACACCTCACACCGCTTGCCCTGCGCATCAGCAGCAGCTCAGGCTTCTCACCTGCCTCTTGCAGAGCCACCTAAAACCCATTTCAGCGCAGATGAAAGCAGAGCAGGATGGGTTTGCAGAGCAGTTACACGGAGAAAAAAATGGGGGCTGGATTTAGCTCCCCCACCTCAGCAGGGACAGGTCCTGTCCCACTGGGAACACACGAGACACTGAGTGACAGCGATGGAGCAGCGGGAGAGACCTGCTGAAGGAAAACTGCCCTGCTCGGCACATTACTCAAATCCCTCAGCCCGAGGAAATCTCATCAAAGAAATCCATGCCCGAGGAACACGTTTCTAAAGGAAGAAGCTGCCTCTGCTGCTGGGGGCAGCAGCCAGGGCCACGGGCACGCTGCTTTGCAGGGGAGGGGAACCCAGAGATGCCTCCTCTGCCCATCAGAAAAAGCCTGTTTGAGAAAAGGCTTGTGAGAGGGACCCGAACATCAGGTCAGGGGCAATCACGTGAGGACTTTTCTGGAAGATTCCTCCTGTGGCGCAGCTTCATTAGCAAGTAGGGCAGCGATTCCGTGTGTGCTTCCCTGGAGTAGGAACATTTTCAGGGAAAAGCGTTTGCTTGAGCAGCCCCGAGCTCGCAGCTCTGAGACCGCAGAGCTCACCCCACTGACGCACATTGTTTCAGAGGCTTGTTCGAGAGCTTTTAATCCCTCCACTGATGCCACTTTTAGTTTTAATCAGCTCGAATGTTCACTCAGCATCAGCAGGATGTGAACCAGCAGCCCATGGAGTGCTCAGCCGGGGAAGATGACCCTCACACATGGGTCACGGCAGATGGGGGTGGCAATGTGCTCTGTGTAGGGGCAGAGGGAGGGAGATAACCCAGCACCTTCTCGTGTTTATCCCATCATCTGCCCCTGCGTGATAGCACAGGGTACAGGGGACAGAGCTGAGAGCCTCTGATATCTCCTAAATTCTTCCCTGTGTTCTGCACATCTATTTGTGACACGCTCCTTGGGAGCTCCCTGAAATCCAAGCACAGCAGCCCCCTCCAGGAGGGACAGTGGGGCGACGGTGAGCAAACAAAACCACGAACACATGTGGCCAGAGGTGACGTGACCCAGTGCATCCCCAGGGCCCTCCAGGCAGAACCACGGCTGCCCACAAAGATGTCACCACCCTGCGGGGTGACCCCGCAATGCCGCCCCTGCTGCTGCAGCCAAGGAGAGGAACTGGCCTTGCTCTTACTGTCCCACAGCTTGTTTTGACCACATCAAGATTCACATACCACACTGAAACCAGCCTGCAGCCAAAATGAACACGATTTCAGAAATGAAACCACCATCCCTTTCCTTGACTTGCTCAGCTGATCTTGTTCAGTGGGTCTGGGGCACCCTACAGGAGTTGGGTGATGCAAAGGGCCAGGACCCAACTCTATGTCGGAGCCCTGCTCGCGGGCAGGCGGCACAGGCACGGCTGACCGCCCGGTCCTGCCCTCTGGCTCCCAAATCCCGTGGGGCAGCAGTTTCAGAGCCCTGGGCACAGCACCAGGAGGGAGCTCTGGTTGGGCACAGACAGAGCAGACGAGCTTGTTCAGCATCAGCTCTCGTTGTGGTTTGACAACGCCAAGGGAAGAACAATGCAAACACAAACTGCTACTTTCAGCTGAAACAGGAATGACCAAAACCAGCGCCAGAGGAAGAGGAGTGCTGGAGTAAACCAGGCGAGAAGGCTGCAGGTGTGTGCAGGAGCCATAGCAGAACTGAAGGCAAAGCTGCTGGGACACAAAGGAAAATTGGCAGATGTCTGTGGCAGAGTGAAGAGTAAGCAAAAATCTGATTTTCGAGTCAGAGAGGGTTACAGTTTTGCAGGTTGTGACACAAACCAAGGCTGAGCAGGGTCTGGAGATGTCCTGGGGAACCCACAGCATGACCCAGCAGCCCTACAAACCACACACCCATGCCACAATTCAGCTGGAAGAGATTACTCTAGTTTCTCAGTCAACTTAAATTACCTGAGAGCAGAATTCAGGTCTTGCTCTAAATCCCACTTTAAGCTTCTCAGGCCTGTTTCCGATTTTAGATTTGCATTTAATAACAGCCAGAGGTAGCCTGATTTGAATGCAATAAACACACAGTGCACTAGAAAAACCCTACAGGAAAGCACACCAACAGCTGCCCCACAAACACGCCAGAGGAACGTTCCCCGCAGCACAACATTCTGGGTTCGCAGCGAACATACGGCCAAGCAGCCATGCTACATATGCCGGGTCATGTTGTGTAAGCGTGTCCATCCCTGCTCAGCTGTGTCAGGGACAGAGCGATCGGTGCAGACTCACGGCCGCTCCGGCCGCATTTGGGGGGGGTTTGCAGGAGGCAGCTGGGTTTTAAACAAACAGCCACAGGGCAGGACTGTCCCCTCGCTGTTTGTTATCCCTGCATGTACAATTCTGCAGATATGCGCAGGATGAATTTTCCCCAGAGGGCATGGGCTGGTTGTGTAACTCAGCAGCAGCAGCGTGTCGGCACAGCGCGATGGCAGATGGCAACGGCAAACCCCGACCCGACCATCCGCCACGCAGCGCCTGAGCTGCCCCACGCCCGGCCCTGGGGTGCGAGGTGGGGTGTCCTGCTTCGAGGTGGGGTGTCCTGCTTCGAGGGACCTTGTCATACCCAGCTGAAGGGCTCACATTTCTGCACATTCACCCTCCCAGCCTAATCCCCAGCGCACACTTGCACTGGGACCAGTACCGAGCCCCAGCCCCGGGCAGAAGCCGTCGCATCGATTACTTGCGCTGGAGATCTTAAGGGTGTTAAATATTTTGTGCCAGGGTGGGGATGGTTTGTGAACCAGTTTGGACAAACCAGCAGTGACAGAACTAGACCAACTCAATGGGCCTTTCCATTTCTCTATTTTTTTTTCCCTGCACCCAGCACAAAACTCACCTGGGATGGGCAGCACATCGCTTTACATAAGCTCAGGAACCCTCAGGTGGGCAGCGAGGAGAGTTTTTTTAATAGCAAAACCTGCCCAAATGCCCCCACCTTCCCCACCACCATGCTGCTGGAGGCTCGCTCTCTCTGATTCTGTCATTTATGATCCCCAAATCCTATGTCCAAGGGTGCTTCTGGGTCTCTCTGCCCTGCACCAGCCTGTCTCAGCTCCGCTGGACCTCTGGGCAGCAGCGGGACGTGCAGCTGCTAATTCTGTTTCCCGCCTCTACTTTATTTTTGCAGCGGAATAGGTGGGGGGAAAAAAAAACCTCAGAAGCAGTGCTCTGATGAGTCACTATAGAAATTGCTCTGGGAACATAAAAGACTCCTTTGTGTCGCTACAAAGTGCATTATCGGGCTGGTACAGCGGACAGAATAATACAAAAACTGCAGATCACTTACCCAGCTGCAAAGCACAGTGGTGCCCTGCCCTGAATTTAAGCAGCACATGTAACCTGGTCCATTCTGGTTTCAAGCTCAAAGGCATCGGGTCGATCCTGCGGGTTAGCAGCCAACATGTCTTTCAGGAGCTGCTTGACCCCCTCAGACATGGAAGTCCTGCGTTTCTGAGGGATGTGCAGCTCCATCTTTGGGTTTTCTAGCAGCGCTTCCCCAACGGGCACAATCTCGGTCCCCTGCTTGATGTAGGTCCCCAGCAGCTCCTTCTTGGTCTCGGCATCAATGAACGTGATCCTCTCGATCATGGCCCAGATGATGATGCCCAGGGCGAAGATGTCAGCCTTGGCAGTGTAGTGTCCCTCCCAGACCTCGGGTGCCATGTAGAAATCGGAGCCACACGCCGAAGACAGCCAGTACTTGTTCACATTCACATTTCTGTTCTCGTGCCCACCCTCCTTGCCCCGAGCGGTCAGGCCAGCGCAGACCTTACTGAGCCCAAAATCGGCTACCTTGAGAACAGGGGTACCTGACTTCTCGGTGATGAGGATATTGTCCGGTTTCAGGTCACGGTGCACGATGTGGTTCTTGTGCAGGAAGGCGATGGCACTGGTCAGCTGCAGCATGAAGCTCGTGTTGGTGGCGGGGTCAGGTCTCCGGGACAGCACATACTGGTTGAGGTCTCCCCCTTCGCAGAACTCCATGACGAACCAGAGGTAACATGGCTCCTCCGCGTAGCCCAGGATCCTCTCGCCTAAACAAAAGAGACACAAGCAAAAGAGGGCTTTTCAGACATGTTACAAAATGTAGACACTACCTGAGGGTCTGATTTATGCAGATAGGAAAGGCCTTGGGAACATGACTGGGACCTATCGCACAGTGAGGTACCAGCAGTGATGCTGGCGCTCTTGTGGCTCCAAGAGCTTTAGGATCCCGTTGGGTGCCACAGGCCAGCCCCACATTTCTCTGAGCCCAGGGCCGGCAGCCAGCTCATGGACCTGTCCTCAAAGTGCAGATGTGCCAGTGAGACCAGGCTTGTGTCTCCCCGGGTGCTTGCAGGGAACCTGGAAGCAGAGGATTATTTTCCTGCGCTACCGTTAAGCAATTCTCACCGGGCTCTGAAAGCCAAAGCAGCAGCCACTGAAAGCACAATTAGCAGCAAGTCTGCACGAAAAAATAAATCAGTTCTGTGTGAACGGCAGCTCTCCCACCTGAGCTCTGCCGCAGGAGGCAAAGGCTGCCTTCTATTATACCTTACGCTTTAGTGGTACAACCACAAGCGGGGAGTAAATCACACCCTGCAAGGCTGGGCCAGCACAGCCTGGTTAAGAGCAGTCACATAAAAGCCTTGCAGCTCTTCTCAGACTCAAATTTGTGCATTTAAGCATTGTGTTTGTGTTAGGGGAGCTCTGCCACTTCGTACAGCTTCATTGAGGGCCAACGAGTCTTTAAGGAGAGGAAACAAGAGGCCCGAGTAGCAAACATTTAAAAGCAACCTCAGCCATGCTTACAAACATAACTATTGCCTCGCTCATTTGTGCTGCTACTCAGTATTATCGCCCAAAGTTTCTCCTTTCACCAGACGTCTCATTGAGCTCTTCCAGCTCAGAACATCTCCGGTCCATTTCATTGCATCTCAGATTCACCCTATGTGCCCCTGCCAAGACAAACCACCCTCTTGTGTCTAGTTTATGTGCAACAGCATCACACCAGCCAACAGAATCAGCCAATGCCAGGGTGCAAATCCCATTGCCAGACCCCACATCACTTGCACAGAGCACCCAGGTGATGGGCAGAACCTGCACACACAACCAGGGCATCACTTTGCTCTAGGAATTAGGTGGCTTTTATCCTTCAGCACTATAAGGGAGAAGCTGAAGGACACCACTCACCTCTGCCATAGTTAACAAGTCACACAGACGAACTTGAGTGTTTTGAAAGCAGCTAAATAACTCCACCCATTTGACAAAGTTGGGTTTTGTTTTAGCAAAGCCCTAGAGAGCATATGGGAAAGCAAACTTCCAGCAGCAGGTAAAGCCAAGGACGACCCGGGACACCAAGGCCTGGGCTGTGTGGCGCCCGCAATGGTCAGCAATCGGTGTGGGTGGGAATATTGGTTATTTGGACAAACAGTCTGTAGCCATGGCTACTGCTATGGAAATGGAAGTCTGGACAACAGAAGGATTTGGCTGCACCTCCCTGCCCTGGGCAGAAGAGGAAAGTCAGGACTGGGGGAAGGGAGGGATGTGGGGCACTTGGTGCATGTTGAGGGGCTGAATGAGACCCCAAGGTGCTGGAGGGGGCTCAGCACACAAGCCCAAGGGCCAGTGGGGAGCCACACAGGACACCTTGGCTCTGGGGACCAAAACACCCACCAGGAAAAGCAGCTTGTCACCCTTTGGTGAGACTGGCATGACAGCACAGAAACAACAGCAGAGGCTGCTTGTCCCCGGAGCGGAGACCCCGTCACAGCCAGGACCCCCAGCTGCCACCACCCCAGGTTTGCTGAACCCCGGGAATGTCACATCAGGGAACAGGGCTTTGCTTCCCTGTCCCCTCAGCACCCCTGTAGCCCCAACATGGAGAGCAGGAGGGTCTGGCTCTTCTCAGCCAGGAACCACGACAGGGAGCACGTCACAGCCCTGAGCGTGTCACACACGGCCAGGAACACCAGGTGGGATGGTGACAGCAGGGACAAGCCAACAGCCCCTTCCTGCAGGGACCTGGCTCAAACACCAGCTCACCAGCAGCAGGGACCTTCTGGCTCCAACAAGCCAAGGTCTCCTTTTTAGCATAACGAGGGCTCTGGTTTAAAATTTGGCCCCTGGAGCTCGGCAGGCGCGGGGAGGACAGCGCTGACCCGGCAGCACCGTGTGCTTCGCTCCGGGTGGAGCCGCTGGGAGAGGCTTAAGCCAAGAGTAATATTTCCTCATTTTCTTCCTATAATCTGAAAAGTGGTTTAGTTGTTAAATCATCTTCCTGCCTTCAAAACAAACAGCTTTAAACATAAAGAGCTGGCAAAGCCGCTTCCTAAAGATGAGATGTTTGCAAACCCAAGTCAAGCATCCCAGAGCTGAAGAGATGCAGACGACAGGCCAGACCCGCTCTCCATCACACAGCATCCCTGCCCTGGCACAGGACGCTCACACTAACCCCTCCATCCCTGCAGCAGCCCTGCCACAGCCTGTCCTGGGAGCTCGTTAACAGCTTGCTAATTTGCTTAGCATCACAGGGAAAAAAAAAAATCTAATGACAGCAGAAGCAGCATCTCACTGCTGCTGTAACCTCTGACTCCCTCTGCGCAAAGTGCAGATGAGAGTCAGCACGCGCAGCCGAGGCACTGGGACTGATGGTAACGCATGGGCGATGCCAGGGCAGCCCAAGAGTGAGGCTGGTGGCAAGCTGGTGGCCTCATGAGTGACACACTGGGAAGCAACACCTTATAGCTGTTCACTTACCAAGGCAGCTCTGTCCCTGCTGTGGGCCGGGAACAAGAGGCTGTGCACAAGCCCCAAAGATGTGCATGTGTCAGGGCTCAGTGCTGGGCTTCCAGCTTCTTTTTCACACTCTGCCTTTAAATTTATTATAATACGCCAAGTCTTATTAAAATGACGAAGGCTCAGGCTCCGCACTGTAGCTGAGACCCGACATCGCCTGCTATCCCGACAGTTGTGCTCCCGATTCAGAAAGTCCCCGATTAATCCCCCCCCGCGCTGGCACGGCATCTGTGCCGGCCCGTAAATAACCCGGCTGCGGTCGTGCAGAATGGCACGGCAGCGTGGCGACGTGCCGGCCACCGCGGTGCAGCAGCTCCGCGCACACAGCGGGCAGGGATGGAGAGCAAGCGGGCCTGGGAGGCTCACCTCGCCCAGGCTTTTGTTTGGAAAAGATTTATCGGTGCTGTATTGGACCCAAAGCCTGGGGAGACAGTGAGTGCAGCTCCTGCTGAGCCTGGGGCCAGCAGACAGTGAAGTGCAGAGGGGAGAAGGAACACGCTGTATTTTGGAAGTGAAACTACTGCTCTGCAGTCTTGGGATACACAACCCTCCCCATGGCAGGGACGTTTGAGGGTTCTCCCCTCCCTAGAGATGGGAAACACCTATAGCTACCCAAGAGCAGTCCCTGAGCCACGCCAGCTCCTCTCAGGGTGGACGTGGCAAAGGGGTGGCAAGAAACCCCTCAACCTGCCAGAAGGAGCTTGACTTGCTCCAGCTGGACCCAGCAAAGGGGAAGAGTCAGCTCCTGTCCTGGAGAGCCATGCCAGTGAGGGCACGTAAACAAAGCGCCCAGGCCATACAGAAAAGAGGACAGTGCCCTTCGGGGTGGTTGTGCTGAAGTGTGAAGGGATTGGGGCTGCACGGGGCAGAGGGAGCAAGTCCAGACATGTCCCCCCAGAGCATGGAGGGGACAGGCAAGGCAGGGACGGTGTGAGAGCCAGAAGTTTGCCCTGAGGATGCGTCTCAGCAGCTCCGCACAAAGTCTGCACCTGGCACAGGGTTTGGAGGCTGCTGAGCTCTCCAGGGAGTGTACGAGAGCCCTGACACACAAGTTTGTGGAAGGGGGGGCTTGGGTGAGCTAGCTCTGGCTGTGACAGGCTAGGGGGCACAGGGGCATCGAGGACACAGGGCTCTGGTATTTTTCCACATCTTCACATTGGCAGAGCTGAATCTGACAAGCGGCCAAGGGAGCAATGGGAGGGAGCATTTCGGAGATGTCGCTATCACAGTTATCAGCTCTGGCAGGAGAAGGTGACCCCTGACAGCCCCATGATGCTGCTGAGGGACCCCAGGGGAAAATGGGGTGGCAGCTTCCAGGACTGCCCCCATTTGGGAGGGGAATGGGACAGGAGAGGACAGAGAATGGTCCCAAAGCTGTAAGAGCTTGAGGGAGCGGGAAGGGCACCATAACCGGCTGCAGCCTTGGGGAGCTCAGAGGAGACAGCACTGGGGCAGAGAGGGGGAGATGTCCCCTCAGTGTGACTGGGGTGGAGAGATGTCCCCTCGGTGTGACTGGGGTGGAGAGATGGGTGAAGGTCCCCAAGGGACACACATGGGCTGAGGGGCAGGTCAGGGTGGCTCAGGGAGCCCCAGGACGGGGTATAACAGAGGAGGTAATGCTGGCAGGGGACGCAGCGAAGGGCGGCACACAGGGATGCTCCCCAGGGCTGGGTCTGAGCCTGGACATGACAACGGGGTACCTCAGGAGAAGGGACACGGGGCTGGGGTGCAGGGCACAGAGGGACCCTACGCGTAGGGCATTGAGCTGCAACACACAGGGTGGGGGCTCAGGGAAGGATGTCCCTGGGAACAGCACACAAGGGACAGGGAGCAAGAGGAGGGGACACCCGGGCAGAGCCCAAGGGGACAGCACAGGGCAGGGCCCAGGGCATGTGACACCGGGCAGAGGTCCCAGGGGGTGCTGGGGGCAGCAGACGGACCCTGGGGGACCCTGCAGGGACAGGACCGAGGTGGGTGGTGGCAGCGCCCCTGGGGCAGGTACCGCTGTGGTGCAGAGGGACCCCAAGAGTGACAGAGGAGACTGGGACCGTGGGGTGCTGTGGGGGAAGCCTGGGGGTCAAAGGAGGAGAAGTGGTGAGTTAAGGTGGAGAGAAGGGTGAGGGGGAGCTTTTGGGTGGTCCTCTGAGGGCAGGGGATGCCCGGGGGAATTTGAGCAATGGGGCAATACTGGGGGGCAGAGGGGCTGCAAAGGGGAAGGAGATGACACCAGCGTGGGGTATCCCACAGGTTCCCTGGTGTGGGGACATCGATGACAACGGGGAGGTGACAGCCCCAGGGGGTGGGTGACCCTGGGGTGGGGGGCACCCAGGGAGGATGACACAGGGGTGCACAGGAGGGCTCTGGGGGTTCCCGGGCAGTGCCGGGGCCCGGGCGCGGCCGGTACCTTTGAGGGAGGTCTCGACGAGGCGCAGGTAGAGCTGGCTGCGCTTGTTGCCGTGGCTCATGCGCTGGCCCAGGCCGTGCCGCTGCAGGACGCACTCCTCGAAGCGCACCACGTTGGGGTGCTGCCGCCGGAGGCTGGTCAGGGCCCAGAACTCGGCCAGCGCCAGCTCCACGTTCTCCGGGGCGTCACAACGGATCCGTTTCACCGCCAACCGGGCGCCGCTGCGGCCCGACACGGCCTCGTACACCACGCCGTAGGCCCCGCGGCCGATCTCGGCCAGCAGGCTGTACCGCGGGGCGCCGCCGCTGCCACCCGGGCCGGGCCCCGCCACNCCGCCGCCGCCCCCCCCCACCTTCCCCGGCCCCGCGCGCCGGGGAGCGCCGCGCGGGCAAGGGGGCACGCGCCGCCGCGTCGGAGGGCGGAAAAGCGCGCCCTGCCGCCCCCTTTAAGCGCTCGGCCAATCGCGGCGGCGCGGGACGAACCACTCGGGCCGCAGGGGGGGTTAAACGGGAGCCGCGCCGGGATCTGGCCTCCCCCCGGCAGTGGGATGGGCCTCAGTGGCGGCGGCCCGGCTGCCCCCCTACCCCGTGCCCGGTAGCCGGGGCGCCGCTAAACTGCTTCAGCGTGGCGGGGGCTCAGCGCGTCGACCGGTTTTCCCGCCCCCCCCCGCCGTGGTACGCGCCGCCCCGGTGTAAACAGGCCGGTCATCGGGGCGGGGGCACCCGGCGGCAGCCCCGGCCTGGCCCGGTGTCCCCTCCCCGCCGGGCACAGCACAGGGGAAGCGAATGCGGTGCGGGCCCGTGGGGCTCACCTGGGCCGCGGCGGCTCCGGGTCGGGCGCTGCGCGGCGGCGTGTGAAGGAACGGGCGGGCGGGACGGCGGGATAAAACGGGGCCGCGATTCCTGACGTAACCCCTTATGTAACGGCGGGAGTGACCCGCCCCCCAGGCCGGGACGGTTCGGTGCACCGGGGAGGGGGTTCGGTGCACCGCGAGGTCGCGCAGTGCTTCTCGGCGCACCGGGAGCGGGGATGCTCCGGGAGGGGGTGATGCACTGGTGGCGGGTGATGCACTGGTGGCGATGATACCTCCATGGCCATGCAGCAGGAAAAGGGTCCCAGAGCACCGGCGGTAGCCGTGCAGCGCAGGGGGTGTTGGTGCACCGGGGCTGTGCAGCCGCACCGGGAAGGGCGGGTTCGGGATTCGGGGCGGTTCAAGACACCGGCGGCATTCGGGTCTCCTCCCGGGCGCCGCATTTGCCCTCCGGTGACAGTCTGACCCCGCTCCCGGTGGTTCGCCGGAGGCTTTCCAGCTGGAAGTTCCCCGGGAAAGTGACTGAGGTCCCGGGGCTGGGCAGTTGCTGGTGCAGCAGGGCTTTTTGGGGCTCCGTGGGGTGGCCCAGCACACGTGGGTGCCCCTGGGATAGGAAATGCATGAGTCACCAGAAGTGAGGCACAGTGACTGCCATCCATCAGGAACCTGAGGGGCAGCAGGGGCCGGGGGGAGCCCCAGGGCTCAGTGTGACCCCCGGGATGGCCACGTGCCCACACAGGGGTCCCTGTCCCACACACTGTCCCCAAACTGCTCTTCACCCCCAAGCCAGGGACTTCACGAGCATCCTTTCCCCCTGGATGGTGCAGGGAGTAAAATCCTGGCACTGGGCTGCTGGGTCCAGTGCTGCTGGGGGTGGCAGCCAGTGGGTCCCGGGGTTCGGGGCCTCACACGCTGCCGTGCCACCCCCCACAGGCAAACAAACTCCATAATGTTTTTTTTTCCAGCTGCTTCTCCCCCTGTATTCCTGTTCCCCGCGTGGATGACGTCTGCCAATGACCGAGGAGAGCATCTGCAGATCCAGTTTACAGAGGAGCTCAAGAAATTACTGGTTTCTTGACTCACTTCTGAGACATGTGCCGTCACCATCATGCAGCTCACAGCAGCTCTGGGCTGCGTCACGCCTGCTCCCCCCCGGCGGGGACGGAGACCCCCAAAGCCACCGGCACCCAGGCTTGGTGTGTGGGGCAGGCGATGCTCCTGTGGTGGCACAGCCAAGGCTGCAGCTCCTGCCAGTGCTTTAAACTCAACTTGCTCTCAAATGGAGCCACTTTACCTCCTGGCCTGGGGGGCCGTGCCACAGCTCTGCGCTCCCGGTGCCGCTCAGCAGCCTGGTGCGACGTGTGCTGGTGGCGGGGACGATGGCAGCAGCGTGACTCGCTGTGTTTGCGTGGGCTCTGCTTTTTGTACCGGCGTCGAGTGGCCACTTGTGCCTCCTGCCCACGCAGGGGGGTCACCATGTGCTCACGGTGACCTTGAGCCGCCGCGGCGTGACGCACACAGGGCCTGTATGGGCTCCTGGCCCCACATCGCCGTTCTGTTGGCTGCCACGTCCCCCGCAGCGGTGACCTGTCCCTGCCCCTCGCTGCCCGCCTGGTACCTGCCCCACATCGCAGCGGTGCAGCCGCCGGAGGTTGGCTCCAGTGCTGTTGTGGTCAATCAGAGGCTGCATGGCTCCCATGGGAGCAGACCCCTGGGCTTAGTCCCCTGCAGTTCTCCCCACAGAGCTGTTGGGACCTCTCATGACCCCCAAAATGTGCCTGGCACATCCCTCACCCCATGGCCCCACCTGCAAGCTGCCTTGTCCCTGCAAAAAGGCCACCTATCCCCCACCCACGGCATCATTTTAGGGATGGGGGGAGAGGAAACGTTTTAGGAGTTTCTGGAAAAGCCCTGGCACTGAATAGGATGAAGCTGACGGTGCTGAGGGAACCGCTGCTGTCCCGTGCAATGCTCCCGCCGGCAGCGCTGGGTCACAGTCCCGCTGCTTGGGCACAGCCCAGGCGAGGCGCAGAGCTCATCCCCCCACCCAGGGATGATTTACCCCGTGCAGGGATGGGGAGCTGTGTGCTCTCGAGGTACCAGGTCTGGTCTGGGGGTGTTGGGGCAGAGCCGTGCGGCTGCTGCTGCTGCAGGTGACATTAAGTGCCATCAACTCCCACTTGCTTTCGCGGGAGCTCATCCCCCTCCTCGCCAAACCCGCTTTTCACTCATGTACTTAAGAAAACTTAACTTTTCTATTACTGCACATTTCTCTTACCCAGGTGCTTAATTACTATTGTCCCAGGGAAATGTCAGTGTGACTCACAGACAGTTTCCCATTAGGAAGCGACAGATGAGTATTAATTAAACTTGGTGGTGGGTGGGCTTGCTCCCAGCTCCTTTCCCAGGGGGACCCTGTCACCCCCCACGCCTGCCCAGCCCGCGGCCAGCCCTGGAGAGGGCCCTCTGTCCTGGTTCAGTGCATCAGTGGCACACGTAGAAAATTAGACAGTGACTTTGCTGCAGGTACGGGAGTAACTCGACCTCCCCCTTGGAGCAAAGGGAATCAGCCCCGAGGAAGGGACCTGATTACAAATGTTTTTTCTCTCCGCTCGCGGGGTTTGCTCCGTCTCCAGCAGCTCATCTCCCTCCGGTGCAATCACCCTGTGGGGGGCTGCGGGGGGCTCTGCAGGCAGCTCTGCTTCCCGAGGGAAGCGGGGGGCAGCCAGGGCCGTGCTGGTCCCCTCCATAGTCATACTGGCCTTTGGGGCAGTGCTGTTGCTCACACCTGAGGTGCGACTCCCCAACGGAGCCATTTGCATTAACGGCAGGTTGAACCGAGGAGGCCGGGCTTCAGGGATGGACTTCATGGGTCTGGGAGGGCTATTTGATAGAAATAATGGGTTTGGTGTGAGAAACGCTCCTCCCCGCCGTGTCTGCGGTGCCCACAAGATGATGAGTCCCAGCAGCAAGGGTTAAACCTGCCCAGGGATGCCTGCAGCCCTGGCCGAGGGTGCCTGTGGTGCTTTGCAGCTGCTTTTTGTTCTTCTCAGCTTTGTTCTGTGCCTGCACAGCCCAGCAAGGAGCTGCCCTGGCTGCCCTCTGCCTGTGCCCCCCCATGGGGACCCGAGCTCTGTCCCGCCTCACCACAGTGCTGCCACCTCCTGGGATGGGTCCCACAGGGGTTGTCCCCTCTGTCCGCCCTGGGGAGATGCAGGATGCTCTGCCCTTGCCCTTTCACCACCTCATGTCCCTCCATACTGGCTCAGCCTCAGCCCAGATGAGATAAAATCCACCTTCAAGCAAAAACCAGGGGGTCTCACGTGCTTTTTGGGAAGCAAAGCCTAGTGGCACCCCAAACGTGGGTGCTAGTGGAGGTGGCCACCAGCCTTGGGGACAGGGGAGCAGGGGCAGCTGGTGCAGGCTGCTGGTGCTCGGTGGAAGGTCCCGGCCGTCCCGGTGGCCCCCGTGTCCCTCACCAGCGCCGGGAGGGCTGAGGTGGGGGGAGCAGCGGGTCCGGCAGCTGGTGTTGGAGCGGGGAGAAAGGCAGGTTGCTGGGAAACATCCCTCTTGAGCTCCGATAAAAATAGCTCCGGCTTCAAGGCGAGAGGACGGGCTGCACTGCTGGGGGGATGTGGGGGACAGGACGGGCTGGTCTGGCCCCCAGGTCTGCGTCCCAGCCCCCCCTGCCCCACAGCAGGTCATGGTGCAGGGGGACGGTGGTGAGTGGGCTCAGGGGCTGCCCTGGTATTGTCTATTTCACCCCCAAATTAGGCTTAGAAATGTATTAAAAGGAGTCAGGACTGAGTGGGGAAGGAATGGGGGGTGTCTGTGTCCCCCCACCCTACTCCCCCTGCCCCTTTGGCTCCTCTTTTTGGATTTGTCCCCAGGAGGAGGGGCAACGGGGCAGGGGGAAGCGCAGCAGGTCTGAGCCCTGTCGGTGCAGAGTTTCCTTGGGGGGGCTTCGCTGCCCAACTGCAGCCGGGCTGGATGGGCTGGAGGAGACATGATCCTTTCCTGGGGTGTGAAGACCCTCTCGCCCTTCCCAGAGGTTTTGTATGGGCTCACTCCCCCCCAGCATCACCACAAGGTGCATGCATCTCCCCAGCCTGCTCCCCAGACTGGGGGAGTCAGGGCTTCACTCCTTCTTGGCCAGGATTTGAATTTGGTGCCCAGGAGGGACTCACATGCCCAACAGCCAAACTCCTGCAGCACGCAGCTGCGGGGAGACAGACCCCATCCCCTCCCTGTATTCGGGATGCGCATTTCGAGGCCGAGGACCAAGGCTGGCCCGACAGGGTCCCCGAGGGACACAGCTGGTGGCGGTGCAGCGGTGGGACGTGCACCCCGGTCCCCGGGGCTGACCAGGGGCTGCGGGGGCTCTGGCACGGCGGGAGAGGCGGCTGGGGAGGTGGCGAGGATGCTGCGGGGCTGATCATTCGCAGCCTCCCTCACCCGGATTGGCTCCACCGCCGCGGGAGGAGGCTCCGTGGCCATAAAAGCGGGGTGGGAGCCAGGGGGTGCCGAGTCCGGCTGGCACCCCAGGCACCGCCACAGGGCCACCAGCCAGCGTGGCCTGGCCACCGCCACCGATGACCAGCTCAGCGTGACACCCGCGGAGGGACACCCAGCACCCAGCACCCGTCCTGACTTGACGACGCGGGTGCTCAGCGGGACGGGGAGCAGCGGCAGGTAGGGCTGCCGGGGTCACCATCCCGCTGCCATCGTGCGGGCGCAGCCGGGGCATCACTCCTGCTCACCAAAGAGTGAGTCTGGTTAAAAACACCCCAAGAGCAGCTCATGGTTGGGCTTGTTGCGTTATTTTGAGGGGCTCCTCTCATCCCTCGAGCGGCTTCATAGCCAGTGAGCTGCCACCCAGAGCTTTGCTGGGGTTCATTTTGACACTGATGCCATGTCTGTCACCCTTGTGGTGGGGACACCTGGTGCTTGGAGGGCAAAGGGAGCGGGGGGAAAGGATGGGGGGAGTTTTCTGTCTCCCTGCACTTGGCTCGAGCAGTGGCAGTGGCCACAGTACTGGGTTTTGCTACAATTTGGTTCCAAAAGTCACTGGGGTTTTTGAGAAGCCTTGTCCTGAACACGTTTCCAGGTGATTTTTAAAGGCAAGGAAAGGAATGGCCAGAAGGTGATTCTTCTTCTCCACCAGAAATCTCTGCAGGGTCCTGACCTGCCTGGGTTAGCCCTGGGTGGGAGGAGAGATGTGCTCACATCTGCCCACCTCCCTCATGAGAAGTAATCACAGGTTAATTGTAGTAAGGGCTCGGTCTCTGTGCCGCCTGGCACACACCATCCCCGTTCCGCCTTCTGTAACCAGCTTGGGGCTTTGCCATGCACGAGCAAAGCCTGGGCACCGAGAACTCGAGTGGAAACAGGGCACGGGACAACGGGACCTTGATACAGGTAGGACATGCTGCTGGTGGCTGTGGCAGCCAGTGCTGGCATTGTCACACACTGCCAGGGTCCCATCGGGGTGATTCTGCAGGAGCGACAGCTCTGGAGCCACAAGCTCCTCCAGGTAACACGGCGTCGGGCTCTCACTCCGCTTTTCTTCCTCCTTCCTTTGTGTGCTGCTGCTTCTCGCTTTTATCCAAAGCCCTTTGTTTTTCTCCCCTTTTCCTGTCCCAGTTTTGCCAGTCCTGCAACAGGAGCAGGCAGAGCGCTGGGGGACAGCGGTGACACCGCCTGGACAAGGTGCATTTGCAGTAGGGTGTCCTGGGTGTCCGTGTCTGCGCTGCGCTCCAGAGAGCTGCAGCTCCCCTGGGTGCCACCAAGCCCCCAATTCTTTGGCTGCAGCAGCGCACGGCGCTGCTGGCAGGAGAAATGGATGGGAAAAGGGAGGGTGGAAAAAGGAAAAAGGTTGTTCTTGGGAGCTTCATTCCCCTCAGTGCTGCAGCTGGCACCTACCTGTGTGGCTGGCGAGTCCTGGCTCATCAGTGCTGTCTCGGTGGCAGTGAGGTGATAAGGGACTGTCACCTGTCACAGCAGGGAGGGCTGGCCGAGGTCCCCCCATGCCCACCCTGCTGGGTTGAGCCGGGGTGATGTGCTCGGGGCTGCACAGAGCCCGTGTGCAGCACAGCCCAGGAATGCAGACGGCTTGACACACGACAGTGCAGATAATTCAAATTAAATTTTAATCTGGCATGAATTAATACCATGGCATTAACATTTCTTCATCAGTACCAATTACGGTACATTAGCAGATACTGCTGGAGAATACAATAGTCTCTGATATGCGTCATTAATGTGTAACAGATCCCTCTGGGTCATGCCTTTCCACCCCAGATAAAAACAACCAAGGAGGCAGGCAGGTGCTTACTCCCCTTCAGCCTCGGCTCTTGCTCCCAGGGCCGCCGTGGTCCTGGTGGCACCACAGTCCTGTGGCACCGTAGCTGGGACCACCACTGGCCCCCGCAGCCTGACCCAGGGGTTCTGGAGCAGCCGTGGGCGCTGCCGCCAGCACAGCCACCCTGCCAGCCCTTGCACGGCGTGTTCAGCCCTCAGGAGGACCCGGAATGGCTCCTGGTCAGCTGCAGGATGGCGAGCATGGCGTGCAGGTGGGCTCACACCCCAAATCCGGCTTTTTCCCCTTCCCTCCTGCTGCAGCAGCCCAGCAGAAGTGGCAGGTGGGAGGGAAGGAAATGCGCGAGGTGCAGAACCTGGGGTGAGTCTGTGCTGGGTGACGGCGTCTCCCTGTCCCCTTTCTGCCGGTGGCTCCAATCGCAGTGCTTCTCTTCCCCAAGGCCAAGGGGAAGAGCTGGTGAATCATCCCCTCTGCACCAGGAAAACGCAGCCAGCGCAATAACGCACAGAAACTCAATGCTAAAGAAAATGAAAGGGGCTTTTCTTTCCATAGGTACAGAAGGAGCGATGGAGGAGATGGATGAGANGGGGATGGGGATGGGGATGGGATGGTGGTCCTGGCCCTGGGGACCTCGGTGGCCCTGGTGGCCTGGCTACATCTCAGGGCTTGTACCAAGGACCTGGCTGCAGCTGCGGTAAGAGATCGCATCCCGTGGCCACTCCCGTCCCCTTCTCTCCCCATCCTGGGACCTGAGAGCAGCTTCCAGAGATGAGTTGTGGTCACAGGTCCCAGTGCACATCCCCAGGAGCACTGGTAGGTGCCCCGTGCCAAAGGTGCCAGCAAGGCGGTGACAGAGTCTCGGAGGCTGGCGCAGGGAAGGTGACAGGCTCTGTGCCATCTCTCCCTCCCCAGGCAGGGCTGCGGGTGACATGGCGCGGCGGGCGCTGCAGCTGCTGCTCTGTCTCTCCCTGGCCTCAGTGGCATCTGCCGACTGCGTCACCCAGTGCTCCCTCTGCGCCGCCCGGACCCACGGCACTGAGAGCAGCGTCCAGCCCCTGGTGAGTGCCAGCCCCACGCCAGGGGGTCACGCCATGGGGACAGCGGGGGTGACAGTGCACGGGTGGGTGGTGGTGATGGGCAACCCGGGGTGCTGGGAATGTCCAAGATTTGGCTCCTCGCTGAGCTTGGCAGCACAGTGGGTGCAGACCCCCAGGCTTGGGGAGAGGGTGCCCCCTGGGCAGGTTGGGGGGAAGGCAGAGGGTGACACTGCAGCTACCCCACAGCCACTGTCTTGCAGATGTGCCTGCGGGAATGCCAGGGCTCCTCGCCACCTGGCCCCGAGTGGGAGACGTGCAGGAAGGCGCTGGCGCTCCTGGCCCCGCTGGTGGCCCTGGCCGAAGGGACAGACGTGTCCCCTGGGGAGGCGGAGGAGGACGAGGCGGAGCTGGAGCTGGAGCAGGGTCCCGCGGAGCCGCCGGCCAAGCGCTACGGGGGCTTCATGAAGAAGCTGGCCAAGGGGAAGCTGCTTGCCCTCCTGCGCGAGAACGCCCACAGCAAGGGCGGCCTCAGCAAGAAATTCGGGGGTTTTGGCCGCAAACTGGGGGAGCGGGGGGCCCCGCAAGACTACCCGGGGCTGGGGCCAGTGGGCAACGGGGACGAGGAGCCCACGGGTGCCGGGGCCGCGGGGCAGGACCTGGCGGAGCTGCACAAGCGTTATGGCGGCTTCATGCGCCGGATCCGGCCCAAGCTCAGGTGGGACAATCAGAAGCGCTACGGGGGTTTCCTGCGGCGGCAGTTCAAGGTGACCACGCGCTCGGACGAGGAGCCCAGTGCCTACTCAGGGGAGGTCTTGGACCTATAGAGCCACGCGTGAGACAGGTGGCACCTCTGTCAGCCCCAGCCCCAGCCCCTGCCCAGCCTGATATCACCCCTGCCTCGTCCCCCCAGCAGACCACAGGTCACTGTCCCCAGCTGTCCCTCTCTGGTTCACCTGCCCGTCCCCTAGGGACCCTGTGCATCACGGGGACAGTGCCACCCCTCCGGCTGCGGGTCCAGACCCCGGGGTCCCCAGGGCAAACTGGGGAGGGGTTGCGCACCTTCCACCCTCCTGTGGCCGCAGAAGTGCAGCCGGGACTGGAAACCATCGCAGCTGAGCTACAGGGCAACAGCCGCTGAGCACTGGGAGGGACGAGCCGGGGCAGGATGAGGCCCCCCCGGGCTGGGTGACAGCCCCACAGCCGGCACGGCCGCGGGAGAGGCGGCAGGGCAGAGCTGGCACCGCGGCACTGTCACCGGGACACTGTCACCAGCAACCGGCTGAGCACACCCTGACTCCCCTCCCGCTCGCTGCGTCCCCCCCGTCTCTGTACCCACTAGTCCTCCCAGGCTCCCCCTCCCGAGAACAACCCCCAAGGCAGGATCAGACCCGCACCTGGCCCCCGCTCCCCCTGCAGTCAATAAAAGGCAGATGCCAATGAAGTCGAAGCTGTGTCGGGTGCTGAGCGTTGGCTTTGTCCGTGCTTTGGGGTGGATGGAGCTCTCAGCATGAGAGTCCATGCACCCCAGCTGGGGCATGGGGGGCCCTGGAGGGCTCTGGGTGCCCAGGGTTGGGGTGCCAGCTGTGAAACCTGCTCGCAGCACACGGTGGTACCTGCCCTGGGTACCATGGGGGTGTGGGAGCTCCTGCACCCCATTGCTGCTGCCCCTGGAGCCACATCCCAGGGATGACAGGGCCCCCCCAGCCCAGCAAGGATGTCAGCACAGATGGGGTGTAAGTGGGGTGCTGGCTGGGGATCCGCTCTCCCTGCAGCACCCAGGGGATGCTCCCCTGGGAACCACAGCAGCTGCCCTGGCTGGGAAGGGGCAGCTGTGCCCAGGGCAGTGGCCGAGCTGTCCCCTTCCCGCTGGCACTTTGAGGACACCATGTCCCCACCGGCAGCAGCTCGGTGCTGAGAAAGCCCAGCCCAGGCAGCAAATTCCCTTTTGAACTTGTCCTTCCTAGGCTCCGTGTGGTTTGTCACCACAGGAAGCCTTATGCCACAGCTCCCGGCCCTGACGGGACACTGTGTGACAGACATAGCCTAGGTGACAGACACAGCCGAGCCACCAGCTCCGGGGCGACAGGGGGAAGGTCACTGCAGAGCACTGGCACACTCAGCTCACCCCTGGCAGGGCTGCTCCCAGCACCCCAGCTTGCACACCCCAACTCCAGCTCATCTCCCATGGAAGGGGCACCCAAAGATGGAACAGGTCTGTCCTCAGCCCCAGGGGACATCGCCATAGTCGCCATCCCAGCCTCAACCTGCTGCCTTCATCCTCCTCTTCCTCCCTCCCCGTGCAGCGCCCTGCAGGGCTGTACAGATAAGCCCCCCCTCCCAACGCACTGACCCCCACCCCACACGCACCCCCCAGCACAGGGGACGAGGTGACCATCCTGAGCACAGGGACACTCCGATGTGCGGGAGCAGCACAGGACTTTTCACTTTTATTATAAAAATATCTTGCAAGCAAAAAGAGAAAAAAAAAAAAAAAAAATCTGTACAAGCAGCCACATTATTCTCAAAGCATCACCAGCCCCCCCAGCTCTCCACCAGCAGCTGGGGGGGCAGCCCCACACATGCCCCCCGCTGCAAGGCCACCCGGTGCTGCAGGAGCCAGTGCAGGGTGGTGGCCCCATGTGGCGGCCCAGGGAGGGGGCACATGGAAGACACTTGTCCCCATGGGTGGGCTGGCAGGAGCCTGCCTGGCCCCCACGGCAGAGCTGGGGGGTGTGTAAGTCTCTTTTAAACTCTGCAGGGTTTAGGGATCTTTACTGAGGCCTCGGTCTTAATTTTGCACATCTTATTCTAGTGTTAAGTACACAGCAGCACACCCACACACAACACAAAACATCGGGTTTGAGCTCTAAAAATTAACAGTTACATGTCAAACAGTCAAAACATGTTACACGGTACCTGCGGGGAGCTCCCGGGGGGGCCGGGCTGGCAGGGGCACCCCCACGCGTTGTACAAGCCTGGGGCAGCGCTGGTGGGTCCCGGTGCGGGGCAAGGCTGTGCAGAGGAAGATGAGGAGGAGGATGCTTGGTGCTGGGGACACGGAGCCTTCCCTGGGCGGCAGAAGGGGGGTCAGTCCGCAGCGCCGGGCTTGGCTCACCGGCTGCCCAGCCTCGTTGGCCTTGGAGCGAGACCGAGGTCCCGCAGAAGGGACACTTGGGAAGAGAGAGGCGGACACTCGTGTCCTTGCTTTAAAGCCAGAGTTTGTTTTCCAGGCGCCGGCGGCACAGAGCCCCGGAAGGCAGCGTGGGGACCCCTGTAAGTCCCTGCGGGGTCGGGGTGGTTGCGGGAGCCCAGCCAGGCAGCGCCATCCCCACGGGAGCTGGCGTGGAGACACTGTCCCTATCCCCTCACCCAGCTGGAGCCTCCCGAGGAGCCGCTGGTTTAACCCCCGAAGAGAAAAAGGATCCCGAAGGGATGGAGCCCTTGGGACCAAACTGCCTCCAAAAATCAGGTCTCTGGATGGGAGCTGACCCCCACGGGCTGCGTTTCCACCCCAAACCGTGGGTACCGCAGCGCACCTTCACATCACCCTCAGCGCTTCCAAGGAAATCCTCCCAGGGAGGAGCGGGGTGGCTCCCCACATGGGGATGGGGGTCCCAGAAGCTCCTGCTCATTTCCTGGGGATCTGGACGCTGGCGTATTCGGAACTGGGCTCCTCGGGGCGCGGGGCCGGGCGCCGGGGCGCCTTGCTGAGGTGCACCATGTCCAGGTCAGCATAGGTGAGGTTGTCATCATTGGTGGGCGCCGGGCTGGTCTGGATGCTGGCGTATTCCGACTGCTGGCTCAGCTCCACCATCCGCCGGATGGTCTTCCTCTCCCTCTCGAAGTTCAGGTCCGCGTATGTCAGGTTGTTGGGGTCGGATTCCTGTGCGAGACACCAAGAGTTTGTCCTCCAGGATAAGCAAGGAGCCCCCCATCATGTGCACCAACCCAAAGCCCCACTGAATCACAGGATGGTTGGGGTTGAAGGGACCTCTGGAGATCATCTAGTCCACCGCTGTCACTGGCTTCAGAGCCACCATCACTATGCAAGAGCCACCGCTGCAGCCACCCTGTCACCCAGTCCTGGGGGGACGGGCAGGGACCAGCCTGCCCAGCGCTGCCCACGTGGGAGCTGGTAGAGGCTGGGTGGGACAGACAGATTGCTTCTGATCACGACTTGACTCCTAACTGCGTCACCAAATACAAAAATAACTCCACAAAGAGCCTGGCTGGCTCTGGCACAGCTGGGTCTGCAGGCAACACCAGCCCAGCGCTCCTGGGAGGAGGAGGAGGAGAGAGGGTGAAGGCAGAAAATATGGTGGGAAGTGGCTACACCTCATCCCTGGGGCGGCTTCTCCCTCTCCAGCCACAGTGTGGAGACACTGAGATGTTTCACAAGGGAACCACCACCCTCCACTGGAGGCACCAAGATGTTTCACAGGCGAACCGTCACCCTCCACAGGAGACACGGAGATGTTTCCTGCCGGAACCACCCTCTCCCTCTCCCTCCCTGGTGCCGGGGGCTGAGCAACACACCTGGGTAGTGGCCTCGCTGCTCTTCTCCGGCTCATGCAACCTGAAAGGCAGAACAAACCAAGACAGATCAAACGCCCTGTTGCCTCTTCCCTAGTGATAGAGCAGCCAGGGGGTTCAGAAGCAAAACAAGGTCCTTGCAGGAGCCCCGAGCAGGATGAGTCCTCAGCAAGGGAGCATCTGCTCACAAGTTGCTCCAGCCACATTCCTGCAGCCTGCAGACCTGGCTCCCACCCATGGCTTCAGCCTCCCCAAAAGCCAAACATTCGGGTGCGATATCAATGCAGGGGCAGAACCACAACCAGGGAGATGGGCAGAGCCCACGCTCCTGCCTTCCCCTTCGCAAGCTTTTGGGGATCCAGCTCCATCCCAAGGGACCCCGTTTGCAGGCTGGAGGTGCCCAGCACAGAGTTCCCACAGGTCACACAGTGACAAGAGGAGATCAGCACTTACCTGGCAGACGGCGAGCTTTTACCTGCCGGAAGAGAAAGAGTTTAGCAAATAAATATTTGCGGAACTGTTTCAGCAGGCACGCAAGCCCCAACACAGAGTCTGCTGAGGGCAGATACACATCTTTTCCCAGATGCAAGTGGCTGCAGTTTGCTGGAGTTTCACTCCATTTACTGCACGTCTGTTCCTGGCAGAGGGCAGGAGCTGCAGGGGGGTGTCAGGTATTTTAGGTATGAGGAATAAAGAGCACATTCAACCCTG
This sequence comes from Pampusana beccarii, assembly GCA_013399365.1. Classification (NCBI taxonomy): domain Eukaryota; kingdom Metazoa; phylum Chordata; class Aves; order Columbiformes; family Columbidae; genus Pampusana; species Pampusana beccarii. The sequence continues at coordinate 1,416,941 of VWYH01004579.1, read as the reverse complement.
CTCCTGCCAGGCATTGGCACGTGGTGGCAGCAGGCAGAGGTTTCTCTGCAGCCTGCAAACAACCCGGTCAGCTCTGCTCCGTCCTCCCCTTTCGGCAGAAGCTGCAGCAGCACAACTGTGAATCGTGTCCAAGCACGGATGCCCGAGAGAGCCGGAGAAGAGGGTTGAGAGCTCTTGTTCTCCTTACCGTTGCTCTGCTTTGCCCGGATGAGGTACAGAATTGCAGCCACCAGCAGTGCCAGCATGGTGCAGACCACCCCCACCACGCTATAGACAAGGGGCAAATAGCCTGAAACATGAATAAAAAAGGTCACCAAGGGCCTGAAAACTCTCTTACCGAGACCCTGAATCCCAGCAGCTGGGGTTGGCTTGGTGACACTTGAAGTACTGAGGACAAGAGCTTGGTACTTGCCAGCATCAACCCCCCACCCCCCCAATATGGAGATTTTGTGTCCTTGAACCAGATTCTGGCGGGACTTTGAGCTTTCTGAGGGGCTGACATCCTAAAGCCTCCCTGGCAGGGGCTGCACCCCAGCAGCTGTCACACAGCGTTACCTTGCTGGGGTAAGTCCTCCAGTCCCTCCTTGGCCGGGAGGACAACCTGCAGCGTGGCCATACTGGTGACAGGGTCCTGGGCATCGTGCACCACACGGCAGGTGAACACGGACCCGTTCTTCTCCTCCGTCGCCTGGACCTCCACCAGGCTCCACAGCTCAAACAAGCCCTGGGGGGTCTCCACCACCCGGGAGACGTTCGCCAACTTCAACTCCGTCCCGTTCTCCAGCCAGGTGATGGTCACGTCTCTCGGGTAAAACCCCTTCACGTGGCAGGTGAAGTTCACGGTCTGGTTCACCTTAACGGGGCTTGATGGGTCAAGGGCCACGTGGACTCTGGGGGACACTGGGAAGAGAAGCAGCACCAGCTAACAGGGTTCCCCCGCTCTGCTGCCCGTGGGGTGCCCCATCCCCTCTGGGACCCCCAGACCCCCAGGACTGGACACCCTGAGCGCCAGTGCCCCCAGCCCTCACCTCGCAGGGCTCTGCTGAGCGGGTAGGTCCCGTCCAACGGGTACGTCAGCGTGGGGTGCTGCACCTCGCAGATGAGCTGTGAGCGGACATCGCCCTCCTGCAGCGTCACCGTCACGGTGCTGGACATGTTGAAGGAGAATTTCATCTGCCCGGGGGTGATCTGGGGCGGCTGAGCCGCAATCTGGGCCTTGTCCTTGAGCCATTTCACGTTGATGTCTTTGGGGAAGAACCCTCCAGACGTGCAGGTGAAAGGCAGCGGTTGCCCCGGCCCCACTCTGCGACCGGGCCCGGACACAACCGGGGTGCTGGGTTTGGCTGTGGGGAGAAGCGTGGGGCTGTCAGAGCGGGATCTGCCACCCCCGGCCCCGGGGCTGCAGGGAGAGGGGTTCCCATGGGGACACAGATGTGCCCAAGGATGGCCCAGGGAACCTTCTCCTGGAGAGGGTTGAGCCCCTTCCCCATCCCTGCTCACCCTGAGCAGAGTTCCCCGGAGTGGGATGGGCCGGGGGGCTACACCCAGCAGGACTGGATCCCCCGGGAGCTCTGGGAGCCCCACTCACCCTGCACGGACACCTCTGTGCCACCTCCACGCTGAAACACTTCATCACCGCCCAGCACTTTGCGGAACTTCACGCAGTAATAGGTGCCGGAGTCCTCGGGCTGAGCATCCCTGATGCGGATGGTGAAGTCTGTGTTGGACTCACTCACTACCCTCGTCACACGGGGGAAGTAGCCCGTCTGGTCATAAACAGTCACGTTCCCGCTGTCCTTGCCCTTCAGCCACTTCAAGGGGCCAGGGGGACTCTCTCCAGATATGGTGCAGTTCAGGATAAACGTCCCCCCGGCTGTCACAGACACCTTGTCTTCGGGCTGTCGCAGCTGGAAGCCTGGAGCCGTCTGGGCATCCGCACCTGGCAGAAAACAGACCAAGTGTCGCCGCACACCCAGCTCCCCACTGCCCTCCCCAGCTCCTCACTGCCCTCCCGGCCGTGGGACAGGCTGCAGACAGACAGGGAGCAGGTACCATGGATGACAGGGCTGTGCCAGTGCCAGGGAGCAGCTATGGTTCCGGCAGTGGGCACAGAGCTCTGTCTGCACGTCTCGGCCTAAGAGCTGGCTAGAGCTTTGCTAGATGGAGGACATAGTGCTCTGCACAGCTGAAAAACAGAGCAGAGCCCAGCTGGCTGTGCTGCCTGCACGCCGTGCTGCCTCCCACGGCCACTTGGTTTGTCAGTCAGGAGAAAACAGGGGCACAAAATAGCGCTCCGAAAAACAAGCTCCCCTCACTGATAGCACATTTTCTACATTGAACCTCTCCTGTTTCCGCAGTGAATCGCAGCCCCAATTCATGCCAGCAGAGCACAGACATGAGCCGATGCCAGTGCCGGTTGGGCAGACGCCATTCCTGCTTGTCACCAACAGAGGAGAGACGTCCCCTTCACAGTGTCTCCATAACCAGGCTCCCTAATCCAGCGGCCATGCTGCACCTCACTGCACAAACAGAGCGCCGCTATCCCCAGTGCTCCCGCACCCATGGGTGCCAGCGCACCCAGGAGCCCTGTGGGAACCGGTGATGCTGCTGCTCCCCAAAACCAGCTGGAGCAGCAGAGACGGCCGCCCTGCAGCCTACACAGCTCCTTGAGGGGTTCATCGTGGCAGCATCTGTCACGCCAATACAGTTATTGCAACTGAACTGAATGAGATTTCAATACAGGTCATTGCTTAAGGAACACTTTTGGGAGAACCACCTAAATCACCTGCCACAATTCCGGAGCTGGCAAGTGGCACACAAATCGGTGTCACAGTCACATAGGGACCGTGGTGTTTGAGCAGGTAACTCCTGCTGCAGCCATGCAGGGAGCACATGGACCAGCATGGACGGCCGGACGGTTGCAGCCACACCCTGCATCTCACAGCAGAAAACCCCAGGGCACAGGCTCCTGCGAAGGCTGCGTTGGGTACCCTGCAGCCCCCGTGCCATAGCTGTCCCCAGGATGGGATAAAGGCCTTGGCTGGACACTCCCAGTGGGATGTGCTGCAGGACAAGCTGCTCTGAGCCCTCCCAGCCACATCTGGCTCCCACAGAGGATATTTGGCAGCTGTTAATCCCCTCAGACTTCCAGCAGTATCTGATGGACCCACAGATGTTCTCACCATTTGCGCAATGACCAGAGTTACCAGGAGCTCAGTTCCTCCAGATTCCTCAAGTTAAAGGCTTTTTGCCCACTGCATCCCCAGCACAGGCTGCTGCTCGCACCCAAAACATCCAGCCCTTGGCATGTCCCTTGGAAGCCACGACACAGCTTTGTGGCAGCAGCACTTGACACCAAGACAAGTGTGTCCCAGAAGACAAGCACGGAAGAACAGGAACTTGGTTTGTGTCACGTCCAAGCAGGTCGTTCAGGCTGAATCTCGGTCATTTCCCAGCAGTCTGAGCTCCTGCGAGGTGAGCCCGTGTTTCTGGGGTGACACCCGAATCGGGGGGAGCAGACGCCCTGCCCGGAGCGGGGGCTGGTGCCCCCATGCTCAGCGGTGCCACAGGGTGATTCGCCCACAGCTCCACTGCTGTGGCATCTCCCGAGCTTCTCCATCACCCACTGCCCCCAGACCTTTCACAAGAAGTGGTTGAGAAACACACAGAGCAAGTTTGAAAACACAGAGGCACCATTTGCCTCTCCGTGAGCCCCGGCCTGGGGACGTGACACAGGGATCAGGCTGCTCTGGGCACATGGACCGTCACCCCCAGGAAACCACTGCACATACCCCTAGCCCCTTCACATGCCCACAGTGGTCACGTTGCTAATTGCTCCCTCCACCCAGACCAGCAAACGACGCAATCCTGTGTAAGCAATTCCTGCAGGGCTGTCACCCTGCGGTGTCCCCTTGAGGGTCCCCTGTGCCAGGGAGAGCTGCCCTGCTCGGAGGGCCCAATACCGCCTCACACAGCCCAGAGCCTCCTCCTCATCCTCCCTCTCTCCATCTGCCCATCTCCCCGCAAGGCACGAGCCGTGCTGGAGGGGACAGAGCCAGGGAAGCACCTGCTTTGGGGTCCTGGAGTCGACCCCAACACCAGAGCAATGTCAGGTTGAGTGGAACCAGCATCGCCCAACCCCAAAGCATACTTCTTGGTTTCAGCTATGGGGTCTCAGAGCTGCATCTGCAAAAGCACTGGGTGGTTAAACCAAGCACGGCTGGGCTGCAGCTCACTGCGGCCGCGGCACAAGGTTCCTGCCTTCCTGGGGTCACGGGGATTGATCTGTGCAGGTGGCAGGGCTGCCTCTGAGAGCCTGGCTTTGCAGATGTGCTGTGTGCATGTCGCACCGCTGAGCCCGCATCACCTCTTCACCAGGCAGTGGCATCCAAGCACCATGCCCGCTCCCCATGCCGAGGGATTTGCAGGGATTTTGCTCCCAGAGCGGTGCTGGGAGCAAAGGGCTTCGTGCTGCTTGCCAGGAGGCTTCACTGGTAGCTCTTGGTCACTGCAGAAAACACCACGTGGCTCTAGGTGGCCTCTCAGGACTAAAATGTGGCTTTTGGGTATTTTTCCATGTGTTCTGTTGTGAGCTGCCATGCTACCTTAGAGACTTCCACACACAGCTCTGCTTGGCCAGCGCTCTCCAGATGCCCACATTCCGAGTCTGCAGATGTGTTATACCTGAGCCTCAACCAAACATGCTCCGTTAACACCCCGAGTCCCATTCAGACCTCCCAACTGCTCCATCTGCCCACCCTGCACCCAACAACCCCCCGGCAGGACCAGCCTGACCCCCACAGGCTCAAACACCTTCAAACTCCAGCAGCAGCATGCAGAGTGATGTCCCTGCCCCCCCGTGACGGGAAAACACAAAGGGGAAGTTGAGAGAAAACCCCAGAATATCCAAGTTAGAAAATGCAAAGTTTCCACTGAAGCTACTTTCCTCCCTTCCCCCGAAGGCAGCTTCTCTCTGCACCCAGCAGATGATGTTTCTCCTCCTTCCCCTTTTTGGGTGCTCACCCCGAGAAGTGGTGGGACCAGGACCCCCGACCGAGTCCCCTCCCAGACAGCGTTTTCCAGCAGCGTGTGCAAGCCCTGCACACTCACATGTTTGTGCACCAGGAGCGGGATGCTGAGACCTTCATGCTGCAAACACACGAGACACACCACAATTTCTCACCACAAGCACCAGTTCCATGCAGACCTGCTGCCCCCCCAGCACAGTCATGGTGCCACCCAATGACGCTGTTTTCTTTGATTTCAAACCATGTACAGTCAGAGCACGATCCTTTCACCACTGAGATCAAGGGGAGTTCAGGTGCCCTGACCCTGTAATCTGCTCTATCCTACATTCCAGAATTAGCAAGGGGTTTTAGAGCCCTGAAAATCATCACCTGACAGTTCCCACGTAGGTAGGGACACCCTTGGAACGCAGCCCCAGAGCGTTTCCAGTCTGGAGCAGAAGCACCAGCACAGGCATGGTGCTGTGCCCGGCCTGGCAGAGCCTCCCTCCTGCTATTCCATTTAATTTAAGAGCAAAATAATCCCCAGCTCTCCCACCACGGTGCAAGTTTTCCACCTCAGTGACACATTTTTTTTCTGTATTCCACCTTTTGAAGTATTTGATACCGAACAGATTGCGAGAGGCTGGGGTTTAATTCAGGAGAGGCTGCCTGGATGCTTCCTGGTAAAAATAGATTTTTCTTCCAAAGGAGCTGCGTAAGGAGCTCCAGGACAGCAAGGGGAAGGCTGGCTGCTCCAGAGCAGCTGGTCACCGGCATCCCAAGCCCCGCTGCTGCTTGCTGGAGGGATGGGCAGACACGCAAGAGAAGCCCCAAAATAATCCTGCTGGAATTTCACCTGCAGCAGGGCTGTCCATGGGGGAAAATAACAGGTGCTGCCTATAAAAAGGGCCTGGAATCTGCAGTTCAGGGGAAGACAAGAAGAGAGACTCAGGGATAGCTGTTGAACAGCTTGGGGACGGTGACAGTAAAGGCCACATTTTACATACGTGACATCAGAGGAGGCCTTGGATCACACATAGCCACCATTTGCAAGCTTCCTTCCTACAGCATTAGCAGAAATTCAGCTTGAAAGCCAGAACCCCACAACAAAACAGATTTCCTCTTTAGAGGAGGCTCCTGTAAGCTCAGCTGAAACCCTCTGTCAAGAAAAGCCTGCATGGAAGGGATGTGCACGGTGCAGATTTTGCAACGGGGCTTTGCAATTTGGCTTCCCAGTATCCGGCTCCTCTCCACCCCACGGGAAGGTCTCTGGCCAGACCTTCCCTTTCCCCTTTGCTTCTGCAGAAGCGCTGTCAGAGCAGCCACCTGAGCCAGCTCTTCTGGAGTCCAGGCTTAGCCTAAGCCGTGACCCAGGCAGGGTTCACCATAGAGTCTCCACCACACGGGAAAAAAAAAAAATATATATATCTGCATGCTTGCACCTGAAATCAGGGATGCAAAACCACCTTGCAACCCAGGGCTTTCTGCCCCAGGTTGGTTTTTTTCCTAGAGCTGGCTTGGAAAACCAGAGTTCTTACTCCAAGGCCATGTTTGATTAAACTCCAGAGCCATTCTTTCATGGCAGGAAATCACAGCGGTTCACTGAGAACTGTACTTGCCGCCAAAGCCTTCTTGGCTTTCAGCAACCGGGAGTTTTCAGCTTGGGGCCAACACTTCTCAGTTGTGATCAAGCAACTCACAGCAAGGAGTGTTGTGCCGAAAGCATTTGCTTTCTGCTCAAGTTTGCGCTCAACTCTCGGCCCAATTAAAACTTTGATGGTAAATATTTCTGCTGGGCCTGGAAGAGGATGGTTTTCCCCCATGCGGGATGGTGTTTCACCCACATGGGAGCCTGAGCTGGGCTGTTTGCAGTGGGATCTGGCTGGAAGGTGTGAAATTTGGGCAGATCAGGCAAAAAGCTCAGCAGCAAGAAGCTCCTGAGGGTGTATGGCTATTGCCACGGGAGGTTTGCACAAAAAGCCCCATCCCTCCCCAGTAGTGCAGACAGCGTCGGCGGGAAGGAGAGCGATTCCCGAGCAATATCACCCGAGTTGAAGAGCATCAAAACGAAACATCCTAGAAAGGAAACATCCTTGAAAGCAGCAGCCACCACAGGGCTCCGTTCCTGGTGGGGCGAGAAGCCTCCCATAGCCAGCGAGGGAAGGGAAACAGCCGGGGAGCAGCTCCTGTCACCTTCTCCTGCTGCAGCCACAGCTTTTCGGAGGGACTGGTGGAGCCACAAGTCCCGGGGAGGGCTAGGACACCTGGGGGTGGCAGCAAGAGCCCAGGGTGACCCAGGGCCAGTGTTGCCAGCGGGGCTGGATGGTGCAAGGTGCCTGGGAGGATGGTGCAATCCCACTGCTTTGTGCTCAACAGTTGTGTTGAGCAGCAAGAACTGCACATGGTCATGGGGAAAGCATGGGGGGAGCAAGAAAAACAAGTTCCCGGCAGAGGAGGCAGCAGCCTTGCCGGGCCCCCCCCTCGCCCGCTCTGCCATCTTTCCCACCTCCAAGCAGCCTCCGAGTGGGAATTTTGGCTGCTTGCAGAGATTTGCCTCTCGCATAGCTGGCAGGGGGTGCTAGCAAATGGGTGGAAACAACATGCCTCTTCACGTCCCTGCCTGAATCCCTCGTCTCGCTGGAAAGGGGAATGTCTGCCTGGAAGTTTTGCTTCGAGAGGAGCAGCCGAGCAAGGGCCCCGCTGCCATCGCTCTAGGTCATCGCACGGAAAGGTCAAACCAACCGTGCGCGGCGAGACGGCATCATGTCGCGTTCGGGAGGTGTGCGGCAGAGGGGCAGCAGAGAGGAGAGACGGGCACGGAGAGGAAAGGGAAGGAAAAAAACAACCAAAAAAAGCCAAAACACAAGACAGCAGCGGCGTGGCGGGGGGGGCCATGGCTTACCTGGGCAGCCGAGCAGGGCGAGCAGCACCAGGCAGGGCAGCGGCCAGCGGGCACGGCCGGGGCCGCGGGGAAGTGGCTCCATCGTCGGCTCTTTCTGGGAAGCAGAGATTAGAGTGGCCTCAGAGCGCGGCTCCGGCTGGGGGCTTGATTTTTTTTTTTTTTTTTAAATATTTTTTGTGTGTGTTTAAAAAAAAAAAAAAAGGCAAGCAGAATTGCAGCTGGAGAAGGAAATCGCTCTTCTCAGCCCCAAAATGAG
>VWYH01004579.1:1364890-1408746 GCA_013399365.1 Pampusana beccarii | reverse complement strand
CGCGCCGCCTCCCGCCGCCGTTGCCTTGGCACCGTGGCGGGATGGGGCCGGGCCCGGCTCCGAGACCCCCCCCGCGGCTCCGGTTCAAGGCCGGTGCCGGGGGCGAAGGCAGCCCAGCAAAGTTCTAAGGTCGGCCCGGGGCGGTCCCGCCTTAAGGTGGGCTGGGGGGGGACACCTCGGTAACCCCGGGCATGGCTGCGAGGAGCCCCGGGGGTCAGAGCAGTGCCCGGTTCCCCACGGGGAGCAGGAAGCACCCAGGGCCGGTGGAGGAAGCAGCTGTGGCAGAGGAAGGATGGATCAGTGGCCCCAGGGCTGTGGGGAGGGTGGCAGGGGTGTCCCCCACTCGCCACAGGCTTCCTGCACAGCCACAGCATGCAGTCCAGCATCCCTGTGCTGGGGGAACACAACTTTGGGGGTCCTGAACATGCAGGGTGTTTTGTGCCACCCAAGGGACCCCGTGGGACCAGCAGCTGAGCTGGGACAGCCTGTGGCAGAGGGACAAGCAGCATTTTGGAGGTGCCACATGGACAGGCCAGCTCAGCCCACGGGGGTCTGAGCAGGGAGGGGGCTCTGGTGCAGCACAGACAGCTGGAGGGGGGGTGGGAAAGGAGAAACCTGCAACCCTCTCTGCGAGGGGTCCTGGAGACACCGGGGCATCCCCAGGATGTTCCCTCAGCAGGATGGAGGTGCCCCCATGACATCTCCTCGGTAGGATGGGAGCATCCCCATGACATCCCCTCAGGACAAGGGCACAGGGGCAGGCAAGAGCCTGAGGATGAGGCTGTGATGGGAGATGGGGTGCGGGAGGGCACAGAGGAGGACAAGGGTGTCTGGCCATGAGATCTCTGGGATTCATATCCCTGCACTGCTTCTCCCTGCCACAGAGTCGCTCCTTGCAGGGAGCACAAGGACACGTCCTCCACTGGCTGTGCCTGCTGCAGCTTTTCCCACCGCCCATGAGCAGTTCAGCAAGGCCAGGAACCAGCTTGTTCCCCTGTGTCCTGGGTGGTCACAGTCACCTGCAGCCAGACATAACACAGGTCCGAATTCCCCCCGCTTTCCCCTCCACCTGCCCAAGGATGGGGCAGATGCTCTGCAGACTGGGGGCTCCCAGCCCCAGCAGCATCCACACACACACCACAGCATCCCAGATCACACCCACCTGCTCCCCCTCACCAAACCAGATCCCGAGGGCAGCACTGGGTGCCGTACCGGGGACCAGCTTCCCCCTCCCTCCCCAGGCAGCCGCCAGGGCTGTCTGCTTTATTTAGAGCTTCGCACAAACAAACAGCAAAGATATCTGAAGTGACTTGGCACCATCAATCTGCACACGGCATCATCCCGCACCCGCTCCCATCCCCACCAGCCTCCCCCTCGGCCCCAGCTACACATCCAGCCTTAATTTAGCTCCTGTAGCTGCTGGGACTGGCCTCCCCAGGCATCTGCACTGCAGCTCCCCCTGGGACCCCCCCTAGAGCAGCTGAAGACTGCACTCCAGTCTTGTGGCCAGTGCTGCTCCTACTGTAAAGTAATTTGTGGCTCCTGGGGAGCCCAGTGCAGCCGTTGTTTTATTTCCCCCTCACACAGCTGGCGAGAGCACAAGCAAACAGCAGAGACCCAGAGGAGCCATCAGGTTTGGCCTTTTGCACATGCAGCATGGCAGGAAATAAATAAATCACTTTGCACAGGGATGGGACACGGGATGAGCAAGGGGCTGTGGAAAACTTGCAGCTACACCGCCACAGGCAGAGCATCCCAACCAAGCCTGGGAACAGGCACCCTTGGGGCAACGGGCACCCGGCACAGGGGAGGTGCTGGTGGGACACGCTGCAGCCGTTCGCAGCCTCTCTTCTGGTTATTTTTAAACGGAATCGCAGTTCCTGGAGGCCTGGCTGACTTCAGCCTGTCTGGGCTGTTCTCCTGCTCAGCATTGAAGGTTCAGACAACCTGTTTTGAGGCGATTACAAAAGCGGAGACAGCCCGTACGCAAGCAGCCGCCACAGAGCGCTTGGGAAGGAAAGTTAAGAGCTTAAAAAAGCTCTTGCAAGAGAAGGTAGCGGCGGCAGAGCAGATGGTGCAGCGCGAGCTTCCCGGGAAGAGCTGCTATTGCTCCCCATTAGGAAGCATATGGGCAGGTTCAGCTGCCTCCCCCTGCCCACGGCCCTGCCATTCGCATTGCAGGGGCTTGCTGGAACACGGCGGGTTTGGAGGATTCCCCCTAGGAGAGCAGCCCCTTCCCCATGGGCTGGCAATGAACCTAGGGGAGAGGAGCACTCTGCTCCTTCGCTTGCCCGAGACAGAGCGCGAGCGCAGCATTTCGGGGGCAAAACACCACCATTAGTAGGCTCTTTCTGCACTGAACACCCACGGCGAGCAGGAGGCTGCTGCACCGGTTGGCAGGGCGGGCAGCGCTGCCAGACTCCCTGCGGGCAGCCGGGCTGTGCTCCTGCAGCATCCTCATCCTTCAGCTCCAAACTGCTGCTCCCCCAGGATGGATTTCGGAGCCTGGGTCTCCCCAGCCCCCGGGAGCCATGCAGCAGCTGGCGGGGGGGGACCAGGACAGCATTTCAGGAGAGCTTTTCAAGAATAGGTTGATTTTCACAGCTTTGAGGCACAGCGAGGAACTCGCATCACGCTGCCAGCACCCTTCTGGGGAAGGCACGTGCTCACCCACCCCCGTGGGGTTGGGTGCTGGGGGAGGCTCAGCCAAGCAGGGCTCTGGTCCCTGTCCCAGGGAAAAGGCTCCAGGCTGGGCTGTCACCGCTCCCAACAGGGACAAGAGGCCCAATGTGCCTTTGGATTTCCCCAATTTTAGCTGTGCAGCTCTGTGTGGGCAGCAGGACTGGCTGCACGAGTGGCTTTGTCCCCAGGGACCCCCGGCTGGGGCAGTAGCACCCTAACCCCAAAGCGACCCTCTTGTCTGAGCCCACAGCATCCAAGGGAGCAATTACAGCCTTGCCAGGGCAAACCCAGCTGAAAATCTTGCAGCACTGGTTTTGCCCAGACTGCTCTTTCATCCCCTAATTAGCAGCCTGTCTGATCCCCTCCCAGCACCCACAGCCCAGGGGGACAGCCGTGGCTCCTTCTGCTAGAAGGGGATTTGCAGGTGATGGAGATGGGAGAGGTTTCAGTTCCTGCCCTCCAGTGCCAAACCTGGGCCTGTTAATGAGCCACGTTTCACTAATGACAGAAGTAACTGCAATTTGGAATCCCTGCTCCCCAGACCAGTATGGTACAGTGGGAATATTACCCGTGACCAGAACACAGCAGCTGTCCTGAAGGGCTTGTGGGATCGGTTCAGCCTCAAAACCCAAACCAGCAGGGAAAGCTTAGAGATAAACATAGGAAAAACACCAATATGTTGGACATCAGCCTAGAAAACACACTAAAACCAGCATCCAGCGGTGCTGTTTTGGGGCTGTGGGTGCAGAACCATGCCCAACAGGAACCTTCCATTATAAACCAAATTAACCCACCACACTCCCCATCAAGACACTCAGGGTTGCAGGGACTTGCTGCCCCAGGGAAGCTCAGAGACACCCACTTGTACCCTGGCACAGGCCCAGCACCCCGAGAGTTGCTGCTTTCACAGCTCGCCACAACAAAACAGGGTGTGTGACCACATCAGAGCACCGTGCCCAGCGCAGCACCCACACGAGGGCTGCTCCGCTGCACACAAACCTGCACCAAAGAACAACATGTGCGCGGGGCTGTGCATGCTCATCCCGTCTGTCCTCCAGCTCCAAAGCCAAATTTCAAGACCCCCCCAAACCTACAAGCCAGGTGGACACATCCTCCACCCCCCCCACCTCTCCCACCACCCCTGGGGTTTCAGAGTCAGCACCCCCACAGGGCTTTCAGCTGAGAGAAAAACACACAAATGTCTCCTAAAGTAGGTAGCACCAATTACACTGCTGATATTTAGGGCTTCCAGCACGACAAATGGAGCTTCAGCTTCATTAGGTACCATGCCAATTTAATCCAAGACATCCAGTACAGAAGGAGCTTAAATTAGTTTATCTGATGTTAACTTATAACAAGCAATATGTTAACACAAGGATGGAAAGAAGTGACCCACAGCCTGTTAAGTGTGGAGCAGCACACAGGATGGCTGTGACCCTAGGAAGGGGTGAAGGCAGGAGCACCCCAGCCCTGCAAACACCAAATTATGAAATTGTGGGGTGTATCATACCTGCCTGCTCCCTGCCTGCCCCTGATGCAGCACCTTACAGCTGGAGATGGGGCACCCAGCCACCCCTTATGCAGGAGAGGCCCCGGGTGGGGGGTTAATGAACTGCAGGTGCTTCATTAAGTCTGCGATTGCCAGAAGAACGGCAGGGTGGGTTGGGAGGGCTGTTGTGTCCCTTTCCTTCAGCGGGGGCACATGGGAACTATCTCTAAGCTTTGGTCAAGCTTTTACCATGTGATTTAGGGCTGAGCTGAGACATCTTGGGTCCACGGCTGAGCTCTCCAGCCCCGGCGGCGCAGATGGTGCCGGGGGCGAACAGGAGGAGCTGCTCCCCATGCGGGGGATTTTCTGGGGACGCCACCTCCGCACGCACCAGCCGGACCTGCCGCCTGTCCCCGCAGGGAGCTGGGTTCCTAATTGCAGCCCACTTAATTTTATTGGCACTTGAGTGCTCTGCTGGGATCAGCTGGTCCCTTCCGAGTGCATAAAATGACTTTCAGGGAGGAGGAGGGAGGGATGCGGTGCTGCTGGCTGCACTGGACCTAACAAGGGTGGAACGGTGCTCTGGGTGCCCTCATGCTGTCACACACCGTCACCCTGGGCTATGGCAGAGCCTGGCCAGCATCAAACCATCCGTCACCATCCTGTGACGGGTGCACACATCCACTGAGCAAAAAGAAAAGCCCGTGGGCTGCAGTGGGGACAATATCTGCACCATGGTTCCCCCATCCCTGGGCCATGCGATGCTCTGGGGCTCCTCCTGCCTGGCAGCGGCACCCGTGGGGTGCTGCAAGGCAGGTAACTCGGCCAGGCTTCCTTAACACTGCCCTGCTTCCTTCTGACATGGGGAATTCCTCCTGGTTGTGTCAGAGCAGGAAAGGTGGTTTATATCCTGTGCCTGGCCTGGAAACAGCCCCGGCTGAGCTGGAGACGATGGGCAGCGGGACAGGGGTTCAGGGTGAAAAACTACTGACTGGCTGGGAGAACTGCTGCCGCCAGGAAGGACAGATGTGGCAGGGCTGATGCTGCTGCCCAGTCAGCGGCTGTGAGCACTGGGAGGGCTGTGATGAACTTTGCTCATGGGCAGGATCCTGCCCCTTGCTCTGGGGGAGGATTTGCTCCTGTGGGTGCTGGGGGAAGCAAAGCTGGGGGTTCCCGGCATGGGATGCAGCCCACACTCCCCGGGCTGTTCCCTTGCTCTTAACTGGGGGCTGCTGGGTCCCAGGGGTGGCTGGGGACCGTGTGGGACACCCTGAAGGGCCGAGGGCACAGAGTGCTGCAAACGGGTGGGGATGCACGTGGGAACAGCAGGTGCTTCGAGCCACATGGAGTGATGCTGGAGAAGACCTTGCTCTCCCCTTGGCAGTACCGCTAGGACCATGGCCTGTCTGAGGAAGGAGCGATATCATCTCAGTTTCCTTATGCCTTCTTTTTTTTTCTGTATCCTCTCAAAGTTCTTTGTTGATTGCAAATTGTTATCATGAAAGCGCATCCCATGCTGCAAGAGCAGATAATGCTCCGCGTGCTCTCAGGCATGGCGGCTGTAACTCCTTGAAGGCTGGGCTGCTGATAAGTCCCACAGCAGCTGCAGATGAAAATAAAAATGCTAACGCGGGGGGATTTATCATGTTAAGCAATCTCAGCCCATTGCTTCCTGCTCGGCCGGGCTCTTGCTGGAGGCACCGGGGCGGCTGCGGGACCGTGCAGCCCGGGCTGGGTGCAGGGATTTCTGCAGCTGGACCTTGGCACTTGCACCTCAGAGCTGGGAGATGCCCCGTGTGGGGCTGAGCCGGGGCGCAGGACACCTGGTGTCACCCCACGTCACCCCTGAGCAAGCGCTGTGAAAGGCTGTTTGGACAGATAACAGCACGGCTGGCAGCAAGGGCTTTTACCGAGGTTATTTGTGAAAGGGCTGTATCTAACACATCGCGGCGGAAATGGCGATTGCACAGAGGCTGGGATGTGAGGGGGTTGTGTCCCCCAAAAAACGGCCAGACCCAGACCCGGAGGGGGTCCTGCTGTTGTGACCAGCCCCCAGCACTACCAGTGCTGCCCCCAGCCCTGACACTGGGCTGTCCCTGTGGTGGCCATTGCTGTGGTGGCTGTTCCCACACTGTCCCCACAACAGCCTCACAGCTCCGGGTCACGGGTTGGGGCTTGGGGCTCTTTGCTTTACCCCATTGGGACCAGACACATCCACGCACCTGACCCAGTGCTCCCAGTTCCACGGAGCCAGTGCCTTACTGATCCTGCTGCTGTGAGCTCAAGGAAAATGCTTCTGCAAGAGGTTTGTGTTGTGTTGTTTTGTCGGCGATTTTTGTTTGTTTGTTTGTTTGTTTTAAACTGAAGGGCAACAACAAACACAGGGATTAATCCCGGCTCTGTAAGATCCCCCCATGCTCCTGGCGACAGCATCAGTCCCAAGGGTCTGGCCTGGCCCCGGTGAAGAGCTGCTAATGAGTGCAGTGAAATGGTGCCATCCTGCCCAGAGCTTGGTCTGCGGAGGGGAATCCAGTGGTTCAGGATCTGTCTGGTGTCTAACAGGTTTAGAAAATATTGCCTGGGATTATCCACCCGCAGCAGTGACCAGAGAGGTCTGAGCCAAGACACACATCACCACGAGCTGATGGCTGCTGGGGGGGTCATGCGTGTGCATGCGGTTTACATGCATGCGTGTACACACGTCCATGTGTTTGAATACGTTTGCATGTGGGCACACACATACGTGCGGCGGCGGCAGCAGCTCTGCAACGGGGCTGCGGGTGCGAACAGTGTTCCTGACCAGGGGTGCTGAGCCGTGTGTGGCCCCTGGCGGCCACCAGCCCTGCGTGTGATCTGGGGTGCCAGGAGGGAACCCCGAGTGCTGGTGGCAAAAACATCTGCCCCGTGACACACACAGGGGATGCTCCAGCCTTCCCTGCGCTGCAGCCCATTACGGGCAGCTCCCGCCTGCCAGCATTAATGATATCCACCCAATTAGCTGCTGCGAGCTCTGCCTAGCCCCAAGGATTAGCAAACGAAATCATCATCCCGAGGCGTAAGCAGTTAACACGGCTAATTAGTCATGGTGTGAATCCTAACCCAAACACTAACCCGGGCGCAGGCAGCACTGCGGGCAGGGGGCTGCTGCCTGCCCGAGCCCCCCTCGGCTGCTGGGAGCTGTTTACGGCGAATTTGCTGGGCTCGGGGATACGTTATTTTTGCACGTTGCCATAGTTACCGCTACCATTATAAAATTAAGCCTTGAACCTTGCAGAAGAAATGGATCTGTCAGAAGCGATTATTTTAGCGCCCGCGTTGTTGGTCCTGCCGTGCTGCCCACCCCATGGCCGAGTCTTGCTGGGGTGATGGGCTCCTGGGAGATGGGGCTCTGGGCAATGGGGTCCCGGGTGATGGGGTTCTGGGTGATGCGGTTCCAGGTCATGGAGGTCTCTACCAAATGCTCAGCAGGGGCCACATCCTGCTCGGGGCACATCGAGGTGCCGGGCAGGCTGCCGCAGCACCGGGCTGGCCTGGCCACACCACGCCAGGAGCCACGGCGCCGGCACAGCCCCTCTGCGCTGGCAGCACCATCGGGCACGTCTGGGGCAAACAAAAGCGCACTGAGAGCAAGCTTTCAGCGCGCGCCATGGCTCCCTCCCGCAGCGCCTGCTTTCCCCCTTCTCCTGCCTCGCTGCAGACTTTTTCCTTTCCCTGCACTGCTGCTCACAGGGATGGGGCTTGGGGCACTGCCAGGGCTGTAGCCAAGCACGGCTGAGCTGTGAGGCTGCTCGGTGCTGGGGGGAGTGGAGAGCCCAGGGACCCCGCAGCATCCTGCTCACGCTGCCCCTGCACCCCCAGAGCTCCCTGGAGGGTTCCCCATCCCGAGCAGCAGCTCCCAGTGTTTTTCCCCAGATGAACCTCCCGAGATGCCTTGGAACGTGCAGAACGCTGGAGGCAAAATGCATGTGTGGGTGTCAGGGGACCAGGACCACCCCGACCTGTCCCCATCAGTTGATCCAACATGAGGAGCCCAGGGACGCCCAGTGCAGGCAGGACACCCCTTGTGCTGCCCCAGGACCTCTCGGGCACTGCCAGGGCCAAGCCCAGCAGCTCTATTTGCCGTCCCTGTGCCAGCTCTCGAGGGCGATTGTCCCTGACCAATGTCCCAGCAAACACCGAAAGCACAAAGCGAGTCTTTCTTAAGCGCTGGTTGTTCCTGTTCATCCCACGGCCCTGGAAATCCCTCTTTAATCATTGCCAGAGGCTTGGCCTGCACAACATCCTGCAGCAAAGGACTGCACGGGCCAAAGGAGTGCTGGGCGCAAAGGATTTCCTTTTGTCGCCAGGTTTGAAATGTGTTTGACACCTTCATTTTCCCCTCTGAGATGGGGAATGGTCGGAGGGCAACCCTTGAGCTGCACCACATCCCCTCAGCTCCAGGGATTTAATGAAAATGAGCCTAGGTTGGGCAGAGAGGGTCCCCGCAGCCATAGCTGCAGCAGCACAACCTCCTTTTAGACACCAGAGAATCCGTGTGGACACGCAGCATCCCTCACGCTCCTCCATCTCTCTGTGGCTTGAAGCCCTGGACCACAGCTCGGGGGTCCCGGTTCATGTCTCCACGGCCATGGGACAGTGCTCGGGAGTCCCCTCCTTCCTGAACACCCCGGGGGTCCCCCAGGGCTCCCCGGTGCTGTGGGGTAGGTGTCCAATGATGCGGGTTTCACTGGGGCTGTGCTCGGGGGGCTGGAGAGCCCTTGCTGCATCAGGCCCCCGGGGGAAGGATGAGGCTGGCAGTGAGGCTGCAGCACCAAAACAGTTCCTATGACAACCCCAAATCCCAGACCTGTTTATCCCCTTTAATAAAAATCCACAATAACCATGAAACCTGGGAATGAGATTGAATAAGTAAGACGCGAAATAAATCAGCGGCAGTGTAAAGCATGTCACCGTTTTGCTCCAGCTTCTTTCCTTGCTTTCCAAGGAACAGGCTGAGAAACGGGGAGCTGTGAAGGGGCGAGCTGGCAGGGTTGGAATTGGTGGGAGCAGGATCCAGCCATGTAGCACCCTGGGGCTTCTCCCTCCAGTTCTCTCTCTGAGCAGGAGCGCAGCCCAGGGCGGTCAGCGGGCACAGGTGAGACCCACATGGCATTTTCTGGGGACACTCAAAGTGTCACTGAGATCCTCTTGTCCTTTCCAACCCCCTCGAAGCACCCCAGCTGTTCCTCATGCTGCTCCTCATCCATGTCCTGGCACAGCATCCCCATGGCATCGCCTGGTCCCCATAGCATTGCCTGGTCCCCATGGCATCATGGGGTCTCCATGGCATCACAGAGTGCCTGTGGCACTTCTCCTTGCTCAGCCCTGACTCCAGCACAAGCTCAACCTGTCCCCCTGCCCCCGAGTGCTGCAGCCTCCTTCTGCCCCCCAGGACACCCAGGAGACACCCACAGCCCCCAGCTTCAGCCAGCCCCACGCGCTAGCCAAGACCATGCTCTTCCTTGCTGTTAATTAAACCATTGCTTCCCCTCCCCTTGCTGCTGGGACCAGCCTCCTCCATCAATCACGTTCTTTGTACTAATTGCTCTCTGTTATTCCTTGGTTTCCATCAGAGGCTCATGCTCCCCATTGGCTCTTGGCACACCCTGTGCCTCCCATGCTGGATCACTGGCACGGGACAGCGTGGCATAGCACAGCACAGCACGGCACGGCACGGCACGGCACGGCACGGCATGGCACGGCACGGCATGGCACAGCACAGCACAGCACAGCACAGCACGCACCACTGCCCCGGCACAGCACAGCACGCTCCGCCGCCCTGGCAGGCCCTGCCAGCCCTCTTGCCTTGACACATCCAGGAGCCGTTTCCCACCTCCCGGGGCCGGCAGCAGAGCAGATGCTGAGGCAGCCCCTGAGCATCCCCCGGCCCTTCCCCAGCTCCTGCTTTCTGCCCCTCCCCAGGGCAGAGGGTCCATGCAGACCCCCCGTGGCACAGCCCAGCTCACCCTGTGCTCAGCTTTGCCATCCCACAGAGTCCTAACACCGGGTTTACAGACCACACAGAGGAAAAGCCCAGCTAAACCGACCACTTCTGCTCCGCCCTTGCTCAGCCCTGGCTGCGGGCAGGGGGACCCCAGTGGGTCCCAGCCCTGGCGTCGCCCTGTGCCCCCCCAGCCACTGCAGCTCTTGCCCTGGCAACTCTCACCCCGGCACAAGTACCTGCACTTCTCGCTCGAGCACCCAGTGGGCGACTCAGTAGAACATGACACGCAGCAGCGCCAAGAAACCACCCGGATGAGTGGTGAATCCCCAGCCCCGGTGTCACCAGCGCTGCCCCCGGCGCGAGCTGCTCCCCGGCACATTCCTACCTTGTGTCCACGCTCGGGCGCCTGTTTGTGCTTTCACTGCCGGCACACCCCAGGCTGCTGGCTTAAAGGATTTTCCTATAATAACCACCAAATCCCTCCTCTGGGCAGTTAAGCTGTAAACCTGGGCCCTTTCCTAGGTGCACAGCGCTCCACGGTGCTCTGCTCACTCGCTGCTTTGCATATGCTCGTATCAAACTGGCTTGCCCCCCTCCTGACCCAGCCCAGTGCTTAAAAAGCCTTAAATCCCCTTGAATTTCATTTCCCCTTGTCTGCGAGGTCTATCCCCAGTTTCGGTCTCACCCACATACTTTACATACTCCTGCCCGTAATCCTGACGTGAGCTTTTCTGCGAGCTTTGGCGTCCTCCCCGTGCAGCAGCTGAGCAACCCCATGTCGGGGCAGCCACTGTGTGGCCGCGGTTCTGTTCGGGAGCCGGTGCTGCCAGGGGATTCACACCGGTGCCCCCACATCCCTCGCTGCTGCTGGGGCTGGTGCAGAGGGAATCGAGCTGGGGACGGGTGCTGGGGGTGGCGGTGCTGGAGCCCTGCCCTGGCAAACCCCCCTCTGCCACTGTGCCCATGGGGTGCTGGGTGCCCCTGAGCAAGAAATGACCGAAAAGTGTCCCCAGGGCACGTCCCCTGTTTATTCACTCATGTAATTCACTCACTTATTCACTCACTAATTTCAGAAGTGGCTCCTCTCCCCCCAGAACAACCCCCTCCCCGAGCGGATCTCTGCCAGCAGAGGAGGCTCCCTGGGGTTCACACACACTATTTCACGCTGTCTTGTTTCACTTCTCTTTCTTGTTTTCACAGTAAAAAAGTAGATAAAATTGGAAACCAGCAACTGCAGCAGCTTTCAAGGTTACGGGCAGCAGCAGCGGCAGAAACACCAGGTTCGTCTGCCTGAAAAGTGCGTTTCACCTCAGCCCGTGCCCACAGAAGGTGTTTGCAGGTGGTGGCACACGATGTGGTGGGAGCGGCTGCTGCCACGGCTGGGTACGTGTGTGCACGTCATGCCGGGGTGCGCCTGCTGCTGCGGCGATGCCTGGTGTGGAGCACACACGTTGCAGCTCCCTGTCACCACCGTGCTCCATCCTCGGCCACCAGCCCACTGTCCTTGGAGGGGGACACCCAGTACACGTGCATGGAGCAGGGGATGTGCATGGAACAGATCTGCATGAAGCAGGTGTGCATGGAGCAAACGTGCATTGACAGGGAGATGTGCAGAGAGCAGATGCGCATGGAGCACACACGCAGGGAGCAGGGGATAAGCAGAGGAGACTCACACACAGCAGATGTGCATGGAGCAGATGTGCATGGAGCAGATGTTCGTGGAGAAGACGTGCATGCAAGCAGATGTGCAGGGACTGGCCAGGGCCGGAGCGGGAGATGTGCACAGCTCAGGGGAGACGGGGCAAAGGGGCTGGCAGGCTGGTGTCAGCTGCCCTGATTTTACCACAGCACCAGCAGCCTCGTCCCCAAATACCAGCTCCTCCAGGAGGGCAGGGAAAGTCAGACAAGGGCTTTTCCTTGGCCCATGAGCTGCAGCAAAGTGGCCCCGAGGGCTGTTCCCGGGAGCTGCGCTGTGTGTGGTCAGACTACGGGGGTTTGGGGGGAGGTGGGCAGCCGCCCTTCCCCGGGGCCCAGCACGACCCTGCAGCAGCACGGGGTGTGTGGGCACGGGGCTGTGGAGGAGACACATCCCCCCAGACCCTGCAGGACCAGCACTATGGCTCTTGTTCTGAACACAGTGGGACTGGACAGCACGGCTGTTTGCTGCCTTTAATGAGGATGGGCTTGGTGCAGCACCAAGAGAGCACAAATCATGGAGCTGCTGAGCTGGGAAGGTGCTGCTGGTGGCCGGTGCCGGTGGGACAGGTGTGCCTGCAGCCCTCCTGGAGCCATTGGCACTGCATGGCTTGCACAAAGCAGAGGTGCTGAGCCCCATGGCCTGATCCTGCACTCGAGATAGCCACTGGGTCCTTGGAGAGCCACTGCAGAGCCCCGGAGCAGCAGGTCCAGCCCTGAGCCTCACCCTGCCCAGCACTGCCACAAAGACAGGAATTAACCAGGGGATCTTTGCCGAGTTGCACCACACAAACAGATCCACTTCTTTATTGCGCTCTGTAGAAATGTCCCTGCTTCCTCCCCGAAAATGGGCTCTTTGGCCTCCCGGGCTGCAGTGCCGCATATCACTTGGCAGCTACCCTGATGCTGGCGTACTCGGAGCAGGCTGTGCCGGGGCTCCTGCCGCGCCGCGGGGCCGCAGGCAGGGGCTGCAGATCGGCATAGTGGATTTCGTTGTCCTCCTTGCTGCTTTGCTGCAGAAGTGCACACAAATAGTGAATATTGTCACTAGAAACATCTTGCAAAAATAACCCCAATGGCAGGTTCAGGGCGGGACGGCGGTGCCACGGATGTGCGGGTGGCCCCACGCTGTGACGCAGAGCGCATCAGGACCAAGCGCAGGTGGCCGCTGCTCACCCAACACCCACCCTGGCCCTGGAGCCATGCAGAGTCCCTGCAGGCTGGGGCATCGCAGTGGGATGCTCTTCCCCACATCCACAGCTTGCACTTACCTGGCTGGGCAGACCTGAGGCCTCTGCATCCAGGACTTCGCTGCTGGGGGGAGAAAGGATGGTCATCAGAGTTAAAGGAACCCGGGTCCCCTCCCCACCCAGCACAGCCCTCCTCTGTTCCCCTCCCAAATTTTAGCCGGAGTCTGTGACACATGGCCACACATAACACCCACGCTGAAGGCAGAGGGACAAGGTGCTGTCTATGCGCCTGGGCCGGGCCCAGACACCACAGTGAGGGGCTGCGGGAGCCCCCCATGCTGGGCACTGCCCAGGCACGCTCCCGTATACACATAGAGAAGTGATGAGGCCGTGAGCAAAGGGCATTTTCTGGGGAAAAATACAGATCCAGATGGAGGGGAGACCAGGATAAAGCAGGTTGACAACATGGTTCATTCATCTCATAGTGCAGAAGAAAGAGGCAGTGGGTACAAACCTGGCGGTGCTGGGGGGGGTCCCTGCACAGCACTGCAGAGCGGGGCGTGAGAAGCTGCCCATGGCCACCGGCTTGGCCAGGTGCCGTCTCTCTGTCTCACCCCTGTGCTTCCTCCTGTACATGAAAACGGTGACGAAGAGGCCAAGGAGGAGGAGGAAGCAGAGGACAACAGCTGCAGCCACCATACCAGGAACAAGGGATGTCTCTGTGGAGACACAACAGAAGAGGGCGGTGGGCACGGGGCAGTGCAGACCCCGCTGCAGGCAAGGCAGGGGCCATGGGATGGACCCCCAGGAGCTGTGTCCTGTGGGGCTGCACTCACCATACAGGGACACCTCTGTGCCACGTCCATGCCGAAACACTTCATCACCGCCCAGCGATCTGCGAAACTTCACGCAGTAATAGGTGCCAGAGTCCTCGGGCTGAACATCCCTGATGCGGATGGTGAAGTCTGTGTTGGACCCACTCACTACCCTCGTCACACGGGGGAAGGAGCCCGTCTGGTCATAAACAGTCACGTTCCCGCTGTCCCAGCCCTTCAGCCACTTCACGGGGCCGACAGGACCATCTCCAGACGTGGTGCAGGTCAGGGTGAGCGTCCCCCCCGCTGTCACCGACACCTTGTCCTGGGGCTGCTGCAGCTGGAAGCCTGGATCCACCTGGGCACCCACATCTGGGCACAGCGACAGGAGGGCAGGGGCTGAGCAACGGAGCGAGGCGAGGGCTTGCTCCACTCATCCCAAGCGGCATGAGCAGAGCGGCCCCAGCTTGCTCCCAGTTTGCAGCAGCTCAGCTGAGAAATATCCCTGAATATGGCAGAGACCAACCACAGGCACTACGAGTGTGGGAGACCCGATTAAAAATGATCAAGGGGCAAATTTGCATCCCAGGCCGCATCCTTAACACAAGGTGACATGAGCGCTTGGATTCCGGGTAGGTACAGGAGCAGCCAAAGGGGATTCCTGGCAGGAAAAACTCCCGAGTGCTGTTAAACATTAACGCTCTGCCAGGTCTGTACAACGGGAGCCAAAATCACTGGGCCTCTGTGAGGAAGTGGGTTCAGAGCCTGGGGCTGTGCTCAGCGGCCAGGAGCCGGCTCTGAGTGGGGATGTGCACCCCGGAGCCGAGCAGAGCCCCCAAACCCTCCCGCCCAAAGCCCCTGGCTACCTCCGGTACCAACCCGGCGGGGATCGGCTCCGCACACGCAGGGCTCAGTTCTGCACACCCGGGGTTCGGTGCTGTATATCCCGCCTACTTTGCCCCCGACACCCCTGCGCAGCCCAAAAAGGGGGTCGGAGGAGGAAAGCCCCCCCCGCCCGGTGTCTCTTTTTGCCGGCCCGACCCGTTAGCGATCCGCGGCGGCGGCCGGGCCTCCCCGCGCCGTGACCCGCCCCCGGGCAGCAGCGGCCGGCGAGGCAGGGACGCGGGGGGCTGGCGGGGGCTGGCGGGGGCTGGCCGGGGAGCTGCCGCCGCCGTCCCGCTCCGTACTCACCGCAGAGCCGCAGCGGGACGAGGCTGAGCGGCCCGAGCAGGAGCGAAGCCGCCGCAGCGACCGGGCGAGCCATGGGCACTGCCCGAGCCGGGGCTGCGGCGGCGGGACGGGGGAAGGAGAAGCTGCGCAGGAAACGGAGGCGAGCGGCCGGGAACGCCTTCGGTGCCTGCCCCGGGGCGGGCGAGGGCAGCGGCGGAGCCGCCCGGGAGCTCCGCGGGACTCAGCCCCGACGGGACCATCGCATCATCCCGAGCGCGGGGGCTGTGCTGGGCGCGGGGCAGGAGCGCGGCTCGGGACCCCCCGCTTCGGGAGTCGCAGCGCTGGCTGCGGGGGGCTCAGGGGAAGCCCCGGCCGAGCTCTGGGCCGTCAGAGACGCCCGCCCGTGCCATGACCCTGCTGGCAATGCCGGGTGTCCCCACAACACCCTGGGGTGCCGAGCTGTGGGCTGGTCACATGTGTAAGAGCAGGCCAGATCGGGACCCCTGTCTCTGGCCGCCCGGTGCTGGTGGCCGTGGCTGTGGCACACATCTGCGCAGAGAGTGGGAGTGACATCCCTGGAGAGAACCGGCCTCATGACGTGTGAACACAATGGGAACCAGTGAGACTTGTGCAAGGGGTCCGTGGAGGAACTTGGCCGGTGGTGAACCCCTTCCTTCCCCTTTGCCAGGCGAGAGCCCAGCACTGGTTGAGCTGAGCTGAGCCAAGCTGAGCTGCACCAAGCCGCACCGTTGTGAAGTGGCTGTGGGACTCACGATGGCTCGGATGACACAGGCGTTGCCGCTTGCCTGCCTGATGCTGCTCCTGCTCCGGAGAGCCCCGGGTGAGTGGGGACCCACACAGCCCCGCGTCGCTGGCAGGGCCACCCTTCCCTATGCACACAGGTGTCTGGGGCTCTTCTCTCACTGCCTTCCAGCTTGCTTTTATCCCCAGCCAAAGACTTTTATTTACTCCAGCACATCCTGGGGGCCCCGGGCCCTCCCCATCCTGCAGTCCCCAACAGTGCCAGCTGCTCCACGGGATGAGGGACGGGGACATCTCTCTGTCCCCTGCTCTGGGCTCAGGGCTGGGGGTCTGGCTTGCCCTGTGCTGTGCCACAGCTCCGGGAGTCAGCCCCAAACCCTCCTGTCGCTGTGCCCAGGTGCAGATGCCCAGACGGCTCCAGGCTTCCAGCTGCAACAGCCCCAGGACAAGGTGTCGGTGACAGCGGGGGGGACGCTCACCCTGACCTGCACCATAACTGGAGAGAGTCCCCCTGGCCTCTTGAAGTGGCTGAAGGGCTGGGGCAGCGGGGATGTGACTGTTTATGACCAGACGGGCTCCTTCCCCCGTGTGACGAGGGTAGTGAGTGGGTCCAACACAGACTTCACCATCCGCATCAGGGATGTTCAGCCCGAGGACTCCGGCACGTATTACTGCGTGAAGTTCCGCAAAGTGCTGGGCGGTGATGAAGTGTTTCAGCGTGGAGGTGGCACAGAGGTGTCCGTGCAGGGTGAGTGGGGCTCCCAGAGCTCCTAGTGGTCTCTATTTGGTGTGAGCAGGGCCTGGGAAGGGGCTTGGGGAAGGAGCTCAACCCTCTCCAGGAGTGGGTTCCCTGGGCCATCCCTGGGCACAGGGGCATTGTACTAGTATAGTTGGTCAACACATGATGTAGGGTGTGGTTTATAAATCAGTTGATATGTAGAGCACTCTACTAGTTTGAGTTGGTCAACACATGATGTAGTGTGTGGCATGGGCACATCTGTGTCCCCATGGGAACCCCTCTCCCTGCAGCCCCGGGGCCGGGGGTGGCAGATCCCGCTCTGACAGCCCCACGCTTCTCCCCACAGCCAAATCCAGTGCCCCAGTTGTGTCTGGGCCCAGCTGCAGAGCGGTGTGTGAGTACTGCTGGGTCCGTGTGGTGGCAGGGGACTGTGGGATCCCTGTCCTCAAGCCCCGGCCACTAACGTCCCCTGTCTCCACTGCAGATGTGAATCTCCTGGGCAGCCCTGTCCTGTGGCTTGGCATTCTGCTGGAGAAGGGGCTCCTCGGTGGCCTCCTCATCTTCCTCTTCAAGCGCGGGAGAGCATGAGAGGGAAACACTGGTGCTGCCGCCCCATCCTGCTCCTTGTCTGCCACCAGTTCCTCGGGTCACGGCGCCGGGAGCAGGTCCCGGGTCCCAGCTGCCACCACCTTTGTCCTGTGTACTGGAAATAAACGGGCCAGGATGCACAGGCTGCCATGGGATGCTCTGCGCCACCAGTCCCAGCTGCCCGGCCCTGCCCACAGCCCACACCGAGGCTGCGCACACCGGGGCTGCTCTCTGCGCACCCGGTGCTCGGCTCTGCACGCCGGGAGGTCGGTGCTGCACAGCCGGTGCCCGGTTCTCACACCCGGGGCTGGTCTCTGCACACCCGAGGCTCGGTGCTGCACACCCGGGGCTGGTGTCTGCACACCCTGTGCCCGGTTCCCCACGCCCGGTGCTCGGTTCCCACACTCGGTGCCCGGTTCCCCACACCCGGTGCCCGGTTCCCCACACCCGTGGCGCGGCGCATGGCACCGCCGGGCCGCCAGGGGTCGCTGTGAGCGGCGCCCGCCGGTGTTTCCGCCCGGGATGGGTTGGGTGGCGCACGCGGGGCGGGGCGGGGCGGGGCCGGCGCGGCGCCCGGCGGGTTTAGGGCGCTGCACCGCGGCAAGATGGCGGGCAGGGAGGAGGCGCTGAGGGAGTTCGTGGCCGTGACCGGCGTCGAGGAGGAGCGAGCGCGGTTCTTCCTGGAGTCCGCCGGTTGGGACCTCCAGGTAGCGCCGCCGCCCCGCTCCCCTTCGCCCTCCTGGGGTCTCGTTCCGCTGAGGGGGCTCGGCAGGGCCGCAGGCCTGGAGGCCGCGGCGGGGGAGGAGGAGGCGCCGGGCCGGGGGGAGCGGGCTCAGCCGGGGCCGCGGCTGCGAGGGCTGGGTGGGGCCGCGGCCCGTGCCGGTTCTCTCGTTAATTTGGACGCGGCTCATTTCCAGCCCGGGCCGAGGAACCGGCGGGTTCTTGGGTTTTCTGTGTTTCTGTCGGTTTTTCGTGAGCCTTCTCGGGGTTGTCAGTGCTGCGGTGTCTGTACCGCCAGCAGCAGCCCCGGCACCCCGAAACAGGGGGGTCATTGGCCCCCACGCTGACCTGTGCCGTCTCCTTCAAACAGTCTGCCCGTGGTTAATTAACTCTGAGTCCTCTCATGACTGTTGCAAAAGCAGCTGATTCAGAACAGTAATTTTAGCGTAACCCCTTTTTTAGCAGAATACAGGCCTCCAGTTGTGCATACCTGCCCTGGTGAGTGTCCTGCCATAACAAAGCGAAACATTGGGAACTGGTAAAGCCTCGTCTTTGCTACGACCTCCAAAGGGGAAATGACACAAAATGGCTCTAGTGTTGATGCACCTTAAGAGCTCTGACATGACAGAAGCTTCAGTTGTGTTTGTGTCATTTTTTTGCCCTTGTTCTGGAATATTTGCTCTCTTCCTGAGAAGCTCCTCTGGTTTTCCTTTGCAGATCGCGCTTGCCAGTTTCTACGAGGACGGCGGTGATGAGGACATTCTGACACTTCCCCAGCCCACACCCAGCTCTGTATCTAGAAGCTCCACATCCAGGTGAGGAGGGAGCTTTGCCTCAGGCCGGTCTGTTTATCAGCGGCTTGTAAATATGACAGTGAAAACCATTTGTGTGAAAATGCAAGGTCTATCTGAAGCATTGCTGGATGACTCTGCATTAGGTCTGCTTCACCTCGGGTGGCTCTCTAGAAATTGTGGAAACCTCAGCATTTATACACCATGAGCGCGGATGTTATTGCACAACTAATCCAAAGATCAGTTAAGGCAGCTTGCCTCATGGCTCAGGAAAAACTTGATTTGTCTTTTGAGCTTAGAAGACAATCGATTGGTGGTGCTTTCATTTGACCGGATTGTATCTCCATGGGAAAAATTTCTAATTTTCTGTGACACCTGATCTGATCAAGTGGAGCATTTTACAAAAATAAGCTCATTTTGCATTACCAGATCCCTGTGCAGTAGGGAGATACCACCCAGATTTAAAGAGAAGGTATTACTGACTGTATCTTGAAGGAAAAGCTCTCAGTTCAGACTTTGGTCCATACTGGAGGGGAACCCTGTTCCAACTTGGATCACAGGCAGAAACAACCAGTGGGGAGGGATGTGGGGCTGGAGGAGAACCTTGTGCAGGTTTGGGAGTGGCCGCTCTCTGAAAGGGAACAAAATCCAGACAGGAGCAGGACTGGTGACTGACCAACTGTGCTGTGCTGCAGCCGCTGCCAGACCCATGACTGCTCCCGTTTGCTGTCGGTGTAGCCGTCAGAGAGGTGCAAGAGCTCGGTTCATCCCAGTCACACCAGCGCTGACCCGTCATTTCATAGAGTGATGAATCAGACCCAAAAAGTAGAACAGAGTCAACTGAGATGCTGCGTGCAGGAGCTTTTGTGTATGTGCTTGGAACGTGTCGCGGGGCTGACATGCTGCTCTGGTTGGTTTTGCAGTGACCACAGAGTAACATCGTTTCGAGACCTTGTTCATGTGCAGGAGGAGGATGAAGAAGAGGAGGAGGGACAGCGGTGAGTTTTCAGTTAAAGACTTAAAAACCTCTGTGTGCATCCCTGCCCTTTTGTGATGGCTTACCACTTGTGCAGAGGTGTTTGTTTGGTTGGTTTTTTAAGCAGTTTTAAGTTGATACAAAATTCCTGTAGTGCAAAATCTCAGGTGGCACAGAGAGGTTGCTCAGTGTGAAGTTTGTGTACAAGCACGTGCTCAATGGGGCTGCGTAACACCAGTTTGCATCACTGAATTGTGTGGTTGAGAGAAAGCCTGAGGGAGGCTGTGGAAGTTGTAGGTCAGGAACAGAAAAAAAAAGCTCAGATCATCACTTGTATCCATAGAGAACAGAGTGTGGGAATAATGCAGGGATTGTTTTTATTTCTGCTTGGGGTTTTGGTTATGGGTTTGGTTTGGGTTTGGTTTTTTTTTTGTTTGTTTGTTTGGGGGTTTTGGTTTTGGTTCTGGGGTTTTTCTTGGTTTTCCTTTAGGTTTTTTAGGTGCTGCTTAAGGGTAATGTAGTGGAGGTGGAAGGAGAAATTTAGGTCCCCTTTCCAAGGGGATCACAGCATGCTAGTGGGAAAGCCATCTGTGGTGTCAGCTGCAAGTAGTTAAATACCCTTGAGGTTAAAAGCAAGGGAAGTGGGGTGGAACTGAGGGATCTCGAGAGGTGGCTCAGCTGAGCTGGGCTGTGTGCTCTCCTGCAGCCAGACCCGAGCGTGTTCTGTGTGTTGTGAGCCAGCAGAAGCTGATAAACCCAATCTTCCAGAAGTGCTTAGTTGCACTTCACTGACTCTGCCTTCATTGCTTCCAGTTCAGATCCGTCCCGTGTGTGGTGATCTCTGTGTGGCATGACCGTGTGCCTTCCCTCAATACCGGTCAGGTGTTGCCCACCTTCCAACTGGCAGGTCAAAGACTTGCTGGAAGCCTTGTTGAGCTTGGTATTATAGCTGGTACTAGCACATGAAACTGAGCCTTAGTATGGGCTGTTTCTCTTGCTATGGATGAGAGAGTTATTATCGCTTTATTGAGGTAATTTTGCAGTAACTGACATAAAACCAAAGCCTCTGCAGTACAGGAACTTGTAGGTGGCTACAGCAGGAGATTATATTGGTAGCAGCTGAGCACAAGCACAGGTGTCTCTTCCAGTAGTAGCAAATATTTGTAGATCCGAGCTGTTCCATTAAACTGTACAAAAATGAACTGAATCCTGATGTAAAGCTACCATATCCTGTCATGTGTGTACTGGTTTTGGCAGGGACAGAGTTAATTTTCTCCACAGGAACTGTTGTGGGACTGGTTTGGATTTGTGCTGGAAACAGGGTTGATAACCCAGGGATGTTTTCGTTATCACTGAGTGATGCTTGCACAGCATCAAGGCCTTTTCTGCTCCTCACCCCACCAGTGAGCGGGCTGGGGGTGCACAAAGAGTTGGGAGTGACACGGATGGGACAGCTGACCCCACTGACCAAGGGATATTCCACACCATGTGACAATAAAATTTGGGCGTAAGGTTGGCAGGGGGGCTGCTGCTCGGGGACTGGCTGGGCATTGGTTGATCGGTGCTGAGCAGTTGTTTTCATTTGCATCACTTGTCTTGCCTGGGTTTTATTTCTCCCTCTGTCTTATTTTCCTTTTCCATTACAATTTATGTTTGTTATTTATTTCA
Organism: Pampusana beccarii; assembly: GCA_013399365.1. NCBI lineage: Eukaryota > Metazoa > Chordata > Aves > Columbiformes > Columbidae > Pampusana > Pampusana beccarii. The sequence goes on along the minus strand of VWYH01004579.1, from coordinate 1,387,478 downwards.
ATCATTAAACTGCTTTTATCTCAACCCACAAGTTTTCTCACTTCTACCTTTCCAATTCTCTTCCCCCCATCCTGCTGGAGGGGAGTGAGCGAGCGAGCGGCTGCGTGGTGCTTGGCTGCTGGCCGTGGTTAAACCACGACAACGCGTGTCTCCTGGAGAAGCTGCGGTCCAGCCTCACCCAGGAGCCGTGTGCTTTCTGGCAGGTTTTATGCCGGTGGCTCAGAGAGGAGCGGACAGCAGATTGTTGGTCCTCCGAGGAAGAAGAGTCCCAACGAGCTGGTGGAGGATCTGTTCAAAGGAGCGAAGGAGCACGGGGCAGTGGCGGTTGACCGGACGGCCAAGAGCGGCGGCGAGAGCAGCAAGCCTAAAGTGAGGAGTGCGAGTTCTCCTTCCTTCTGTTCCCCGTGTCTGTTGTCACCTGTGTGTGGCTCCCACCATGACAGCGGTTCGGTGCTGTGGAGTCCATAATTCTCTTAAAATAACAGCTCAGTCTGGGCTCCTCTCTCACTGCAGCTCCAATTCCTGTGTCACAGCAGCAAGAAAAGCCACTTTCTTGTGCTGTATTTATTAACTTGTTCAAGCTGGTGACTGTGCCTGCAGGACAGCACGTTGCTCGTGCCATGAAGCCCCTGTGCTCACCCATAACAGTGTTGGGGAGGGGGCAGCGGGCTGGCTGGGGTCTGTGTCACTGTGTAACCTCTGTCTGCCCTCTGTCCCACAGCCTTTCGCAGGGGGAGGGTATCGCCTCGGGGCCACTCCGGAGGAGGAGTCCGCTTATGTGGCAGGAGAGAGGCGATCCAACTCTGCCCAGGACGTGAGTATCTGTTCCATTTTGGAGATGTCACCCAAGGGATTTCTCTCCTAGAGCTACGCAGCTTGCGAGCCCACAGAGTTCTAAAGCTTGATAGAAATTTGAGAGAACAGAAGTGTGGTAAATCCTGCTTCTCTTGGGTTTTCTGATTAGAGAATGGTAGATGCATGGGTCTTGGATAAGCAGCTTTCTTCATTAAGAATCTGAGTGTTCCTTAGAAGTGTGGATTGTGAAAAATAGTGTGCAAAGAGCACTGGGTGATTAACTCTTATTTATCCACTGAGTAGATGTGGAGCTCACCACATCACTTCAAGATTTTCTTGTGCTTCCTTTGTGAGCAAATACCAATCTAGGCCTTGGTCAGAGCTTAGTTTGGGCTCCTCGCTCAGCACACACTTGGCTTTTCAACCGTATTTATCACAAAGGGTTCTGTGGTGCCACCTTCTAGGCACTGATGTGTGACCGTGACATAGCCAGTGCTTTGGGTTTTTCCCTCAGCCCAGAGGAACCTGGCTGGAATATTTTGTGCAGCTCAGAATTCCTTGTGTCAGGAACTTTTCACTTTGCATCTGGTTATTGTTCTTACCAAGCTGCTTCAGTGAGCCTGATCGTTTTTTGGGGGCTACTGCAGGTGCACGTTGTGCTGAAGCTCTGGAAGAGTGGATTCAGTCTGGACAGTGGAGAGCTGAGGAGCTATCAGGATCCGTCCAACGCCCAGTTTCTTGATGATATCCGCAGAGGGTATGTAGCGAGAGGGGTGAGAACGAACAGCTGTTTTCTGAAACAGGAGTTTGTGGAACTCAGGATGCTGAATCAATGGCACATATCAGCTGAGCTTTCTTAGAAGAGTTGGATTCTTACTATGGAAACCATGGGAGGGCAGACTTGAACATTTACTGCAGATAAATGGAAGTGGCTTTAGTTTGTAGGAGGCCTTGGGAGTTCAAAATGTGAACAAACAGACATTTATATTTGGGCTGTGAATTTCTCATGCATCACATCACTCCAGGTAAAGGCCAGGAAAAAGTAACCTTTAATTTGTGCCGGTTAGTGGGGAAGTGTACATCTGCCCTTTTAATTAAGACGGAGCTCGCTGTGATTCCTGGAGTTCCAGAGGTCTGTGGTTGGCACTTTTTCTCCGCAGTTTCCTGGCCTGTTTCCTGAGGCAGCTGCCTGAGGCCGCTCTCTTTGCAGGGAAGTCCCGGCGGAGCTGCGCAGGTTGGCACGGGGCGGGCAGGTGAATCTGGACATGGAGGATCACCGTGATGAGGAGTATGTGAAACCCAAAAGTGTCTTCAAAGCTTTCACTGGAGAAGGACAGAAGCTGGGCAGGTGAGGAGACAGCAGCACTGGTTTGCTGCCTGTGTGAGGTGAGAGTCGCTCCACTGTTTTGCTGGGTTGAGCCTTTTGATTCATTGTTCTGAAGAACAGGCGCTTGGTGCCTGTGGTGCAGAGACGTTCCTCTGAGAGGGGAAACAAGGCTGTGAGCTGGCTCAGCCTGTCCGCAGCAGGAGGCAGATCCTGAGTTTGGAACCGCCACGGTGTGTCACGTAGAAGCAGTGTTTCCAAGTCATGCTGCCCTTTTAACAGCTCCTTGTGTCTCCCTGTTTCCAGCACCGTGCCGCAGGTGATGGGCACCAGCTCGCCGGCCCAGCAGGCAGCCAACGAAGCCAAAGCCAGTTCTGCCATCGCCATTGATGAGTCACAGCCCGTCACCAACATCCAAATCCGGCTCGCGGACGGTGGGCGACTGGTCCAGAAGTTCAACCACAATCACAGGTACAAACACAACTGGAAATAACAGGTTACTAATTGGGAAAGCCTGAATGACACTGCAAACTGTGCACAGCTGGAGCAGATGTTAGAATCCTGGCTAGCCTGCTAAAGGGACCTCCAGGGATCCTTCTCTGTAGGTGAAGAGGAACACAATTTTGTGAGGTTTTAAGGCAGCCATTAACTGTTGGAAGAGTAGGATTTGCTTTCCAAATTGTGATGGATTATAGCCAGTGATGCTGTGTGTGGGACCTTCAGTATTATCAGTGGAACTTTCCTTAATGTCACCTATTAAAAAAAAACCAGAATCTCTTCTAAGGGCTTTAGAAACTGTCAGATAATTAGCAACTTGGTTTGGTTGTTCTGACTCTCCATTCAAACCTTCCTGCTGGCTGAGCAGAGCACCAAGGGGTGTGCATACAGCAGCGGGTTCCCTTGGGTGAGCAAAGCTGGTTTATACACCCTGTGGCCTTGTCAGACTTCTCCTGAAGTCCTTCTCGCCTCCCTGATCTCAGAGTGTGGCCATTTGGTTATACTCACCTGTCCAGTTTCTGTAAGAGAATCAAGAATGATGCAATAAGTTACAAAGACCTTCTTTGGTGATCAGGTGCAGGAAATGGATGTGGTGTTGCTGTTGTGGCTGCTCGTGGGAGTTGAGCTCATCCCCGTTATGCCGTGTGTGATGAGCTCAGTCACTCGCAGCAGCCAGTGTCAACCGATTTGTTAATCTCTTCATCTTGAAGGGTTCAGAAGCCTTCAGGTAGCCACCTGACAACACAAATGTTCCTGTTGGGCAGCTTGAAAGAACATTTAGCTGAAAATCTTTAACCTATAGAGCAGCTTGTGTTATTTCACCAAACAGGAGCTTACAGAGGAGCAGGTTAAATCGGAATTGTCCGACTGTGGCTTTTGCTGTTTGCTGAAGAAAAAGTAGAGCGGCTGCAGGGTTGGGTGCTCTGGGAAGGGTGATTTTGGGCTGTTGCCATGTGCTTTCGCGGGATGTTCAGTAACAGGATCCCCCGGTGTGTCTGATCCCTTTGGACAGGGTCCGCGACATCCGGCTCTTCATAGTGGACGCCCGGCCAGCCATGGCGGCCACCAGCTTCGTCCTCATGACCACCTTCCCCAACAAAGAGCTGACTGACGAGAACCAGACCCTGAAGGAAGCCAACCTGCTCAACGCAGTCATCGTGCAGCGGTTGACATAGAGGAACGCGCCTCCAGTCACCTGCAGCTTGCACCTGTCGTCTGGTCCTGTGCGTACGCCCGTGCCGCACAGGCTCACATCTCCTCCTAGCTCTGGGTTCTTAGGTCTTGGTTGGACTTTTTTTCTCTTTAGTTGCATTTCCCTTTTTTTTTTTTTTTTTTGGTGAGGATGATCAGTGGACTTTAAAATAAATAAACGAAACGAATCTGTTTTGAAAGGAGCTGCAGCCTATTGTGCCACAAATTCTCCCAGGAGAGTTGAGTTACTTTTGTGGATTGCATTACTGTGCTTGTAGAGGGAAGGTAAAAGGGGGAAGGGAGCTCCTGGGGAGCAGTTTCCATCCGCCCAACTGACTGCTCATCTCAGTCTCTTTACTCTTCCCTCTCCTCTGGGGACTGCTGCAGAGTACTCCCTTTATTTTCGCACGTTAAATATAAAATATACGGGAACGGGTGGTCTGACAGTCAGGACAATGGTTACACCACTGTAAAAGTGTTGTGGGGGATGTCTGTGTGAAACAGCTCTTGCTCAGTGTGGGGAAAACTGATGTGTGTGCAGGTACAAGGTTTAACGTTCTTGGGCTTCTCTGGAAAGTTCTGACTGTCCTTCGCTCAGCAGGACTCTTGGGGGTGTTCACTGCTCTGCCTGCAGTTTTAATTTGCTGTATTGCATTTCTCTGAGAAACCCAACTCGCTGCTGACTTCTTTCCAAGAAGGCACAGAGCTGAATCGGCTTCAAGTGACTGAAAGTAAAAAGGCAAACAGAGTTTACCTTACTAGAAAGCGAATTTTATTTTAAGAGGTGAATTACTGAGGTGATGGCAACACCTCAGGTGGAAAAACTCAAGGCTGTAACATCCTTTTGATTTATTTCCTCTGCTCTGCTGAGGGCTAATGCAGCCAAACACCTGGAGTTCTCCAGCTTTGGTCTGTTCTGTTTGGTTTTTGGGCTTGGGTCTCTATATCTGTCCTTTGAACAGAATCCTGTGGGTGAATTAGTTATCTCTGCGAGGGACGGGTAGCGCTGCTGTAGCGGCACCAGTTGCCGTCTGGTATTGTGCCACGGCGCTCTGCACCGACCCGCAGTGTTTCTGCTGCCCCGGCCTTTGGAGCCGAACCGCGAGCCATCGGCTGCCGGGAGCTGCTGTGCTCTGTGTCCCCACCCAGCTCTCTGAGGTCCCAGGTCCCCACCATGGTGCCAGCACAGGAGCAGCTGTGGGGACACGCGGGCTGGGGAGGGATGGCAGGTCGGGCAGGTTTGGCACGAGGAACTTGCTTGGCTGCCTGTGCCAGTCCAAACCCAGACCTTGGCAAGGGCATTCAGACAGCAGTTCCTCAGCCGAGAGCTGAATTAACTTCCATTTCTCATTACTGAATGGATAAATAATATACGTAGCAGCAAATTTGTAAATTATTGTGAAAATTAACATTAAAAGCCCACAAAATAGGAGAACAGTGTTTGACCCTTTCTAATAGTGGCCGCCATCTGGTTTTGTATTTTGGATGATGTACATGCAGGTGTCTATCCTTACCACTTTGGGTTGCACTGCTGAGCTGTCTTCAGCTGAATGAGATCAAAAATCTCAGGTGCATTTTTAAAGATTATTTTTTTCTGCCAGGTGAACTGGGGCTTTGCCTGCCTGTGCCACTGGATGTCAGGTGTTGTGACAACTCAAGTCACCTGTGTGACCCAGTACAGAGAGAATTCGGAAAGGGAATTTCCCTCAGAGCTAAAAATAGTCACAGCTGCCTCGTGGGAAGTCACTCATTTTTAATTGTTCATCCGGGGAGTTTTGTATCCTGATCTCCACGTGTGCCTCTTTGGGGACCTGGGACAACATGTTCCAGCATGCTGGGCAGGGTGCGCTGCTAGAGCCAGAGGGAAAGTTTATCTACAGAGTGTAGATAATTTGTCGCCTGCCTTGGTTGGCTGGTGGCATCAGGCCCATGGTGGTGACCAGCTGGTGTCTGCGGTGTTTGGCTGGATGAGACAGACGCATTGGTGGCCCCAAATTAAACGAGGGTTGGCAGCCAAAGAGCAACTTGTCACCCTGCCGAGCCCAACGGTTTTTGTCGTGCAGATTCTGCTCAGCGCTGGGAAGTGTTGCATCCAGGTTTCCTCTCAGCTCTGGCTGCCAGTGGGACGGAAAAGTGCTACATTCCGAGGAGGTCTGGGCTCGGACATGTTTCTCCACCAAGACAAGCAGGTTTTCCCGGAGCCAGAGGGTGGCACTGCTGCAGAGATGCCACTTGTCAGCTCGGAGTTCCCGCTGAGGAACCTGCAGCTCCTGCTGTCTGTGGAGACCTGCACCCGCTGCTGCTGTCCCAGCCCCTCAGGGACTCCGCTGCAGACTCTGCCTTCTCTGATTCTCTGGTTTTGGATTTTTGGTAAGTTTATCTCCCAGTGAGAGACTCTTCTGTAACGAAAATCACCTTCCATGTCACCTATGCAGCTCTTTGGTGTTTGCTGTGCTCCTGCAGAAAGGTAGATGCCCGTTTCTGATGCTCCTGTAGTTTGTGATGGTTGGTAACGAGTTTGACTTTCTCTCTAGTAAAATCTCCTTCCTTTATCCTTCAATTTTTTTCTTCTAACAGAGTCATAGGCTGAGATGGGGCTTTTCTAAAACTGACAGTTATGCTCACAAAAAAAAGTATCTTTTCTCCTTCTTTGCCTGGAGGAGCGTTTCACTTTGAAAATGTTTTTTTTTCCACCCATCGTTCCCTCCCTGGGGACTCTTGCCTGTCTTCCTGCTCCTCCACATGCCATGGGGACAATTTCTTCTTTGCAGTTTCTATGTGATAAGATACCGCCCAGTTTTATGGCTGCACTGTCCCATCGAGGCTGATGTCCCACTGCATCCGAGTGTTTTTCTCCAGATGCTGTATTTTAACAGTTTTCCCTTCCTCAGATGGGTAATTGTAGGACTTCCTTGGAGTTTTTTTCCTTCTTACACACTTCTTTGTTTCCTTTTCTTCCTTTCCACGTGTTCTTGTTGCTAAGATGGAGTTCCTGTGTTTTCTGATAGCGTTTTGTGCCATTTCCTGGGAACTTCACCTCCCCTTTGCCATGGGAGGTTTCCTGGTCTGTGTTTTTTACCCACCACAGGGTTCTGCTATCCCAGGGCCTTTGGCCAAGGAGTTTTTCAGTGATCCTGGTGTAGGAACATCCATTTTTAGTTACCTTCAGCTGCTGCTTTGGGTAAAACAAGCCCAACAGCACAAAGCAGTTAGCTGGTGGGGTTGTTTTGGCACAAAACTCAGGTAGATCAGCTACCAGATAAATGGAAGCAGTGACAAGAGATAAGGAGCAAGAAATCTCAGGGGGCACAACAGTAGGTGGAAGAGGGTGACTGGAAATTTTGGCCTATTTTCTTTTTGTTTTTGGTTATATGCAGTTATGTTTAATTTAGTCTTTGTGCCTCATTGCTGGACAACACTCAGTCTTTCCAGAAGGACAAAGTGACCTTCATGCTCTGGCTTCTTTTTGGGTGGATCTTCAGCTCCCCAGCATTCAAAGGGATGTCAGTCTGCTCCTGGGCAGGTTGGTCAGGAGGATTTTTCCTTTGAAAGCAGTGCTGCTGTACAGAGCCTTTGTTGTCAGGAAAAAGGACCTTGAGTTGATCTTCCTTCTGATTCTGTAGTTACAGCAGAAAACTGATTTGGGGGATTGGTGTCACAGTCATGTTAAACAAGATGCTGGTGGGTTTCTTCAAAGTCCATCACCACGAGGGGACCTGTGATATCTCGTTAATCCCTGGGCAGGTGCCGGTGTCTTTTTGGGGGTTTGCTCTTCCAGGTCAGCCTGCGTGAAGAATTGCTGGGCTGTGAGAGTGCGACCGTGCTCCCCTCTTCCCGCTTCTGAACATCATGTTTCTGTTGGGGAACCAGAACGTTTATAGATGGAGACTGGTAATTTTAAATGACACATCTAACTAAGCAACAAAGTTGTTTTCCTTGCCAGGTTGTGGGTTTCCATTGGTGTGTGGTAAACGCCTGCTGTCATCCCAGGAAGGGTGACAGTCACTCAGGCAGAGCTGGGAACACAGAGCACACACTCCTCAGCTGGTGCTGCTGCCAGATGTGCTGTCCTGGTGACACAGCTGCATCCCCTGTGAAATAAAAGCCTTTGGCTCCTCTCGGGACTCAGACCCGACTTCTCCGAGCTGCCCAGTTCTGTACCTGCACAGCAACAACGAATATGCGCGTGGTTGCTCTGCCTGGTGTGAAGGGAATTGGCTGTTGCACACACTGAATCGCACACAGCTGCAGCTCCTCACCTACAGTCCTTGTTAATGATGTTAATGGTCCCCCTGCCAGCTTTCGTGGTACATTTTAGGCAGTTTCACTTTACTTTCGTAAGGAAAAAAAGCCCTAACAGTAGCTGATGTGTGCTGAGAGTGCAGCTGCAGGTCTCCTCTTGCTCTGGTCCATAATGCCCACGCCCTGCCCGGTGGCACAAATGCACATGGTGGCTGGTGGCCCTTGGCTCTGGGGGTGTCTGTCCCTGCAGACTGCTCGGGGCCTTGGGTGGCTGCTCCAAAAGCGCTGACTGGGATCCAGCGATGCCCGTGGAACACAAAACAAACACTATCAGAACTGAGGGAGCAGCTTTCACAGCCGCTGGCCAGGTGAGCAGCCCAGCTGCCCATGCGATCCTGCCGAGAGCAACAGAAAGGGCAAGAGAAAATCCCTTCTAGTCACCTGTCAGCAAAAGTGTTTTTCCAAGTGAGTCCCACGTTTGCCAATTACACACTTCTGCTGAGAGTAGTATAATACTAATTATGCAACAGGTCCACATCTTTGGCAGTTGAACAGCTCCGATGTCACGCACCTCTCCGTTTACTAATTTATCATTTCTGACTTATTTACTACATTCCTAAATACTTATCTTATTTGCTGTTCTGTCTTGTCTGTGCTGAGCCTGTCTGTCCCAGCGCTGGGAGTTCTTGAATGGATTCCAGATGTTCTTATTTACTCAGGTACGTTTCATGATTCCTCATTAAATTAACTCTTTATTGGCTTAGGGGCACTACAGTAGCACCTGCCCCTCTCCTCCTGTCCCATCCTTCTTGGTGGCCGTTGAAGTCACGACTTGGGTTCCCCAGGAGAAGGAGCTGTGCTGTGGGGAGCACCAGAGCTGTTGCCCGTCCAGGAGGGGTCAAACTTTGGAGGACTTGCTAGTGGAACGTATCCAAATGCTGCCACTTGCTTTTGTGCCAAAAAATTCCCATTTACTGGCTTTAAACATTTCTTTTTTTAATGGGGCTGAGCAGCTGGTTGCTGGGTAATAGAACCCGGGGGAAAAGCTGATCAGCTGGCATGGCTCAGGGTTTGTATCATGCATTCCTGGGCTGATAAGATCTCCTGCTTCTGCAGCAGAGAGGGAGGTCTTGGGGAAGGGACCTCTCCCGTGCAGTGAGCAGACTCCAGCATGACCTTGTTTCATAAACTGCAGAGCTTTGGCTTCTCAGAGCCTTTCACTGAGTATTTGTGCAACAGAAGAGCAGGCATAGCTGCAGCGGTGCCAAATGCTTTCCCTGTTCTTTCAGAACCAATTTCTGAGCTGTTGATAGTGAACGGTCAGCGCAGCGATGGGCGAGGCATCGCCCTTTGGCTGCAGACCCTTGGTGCCTGCAGCGTACGGCGAGCTGGTTTGGTGATGTTGCAGGCCCTGGCACAGGGCATTATCAAAAAACTCATTGTTCGCAGCAGGTAGCCCAGTGCAGAGCCATGATTAACAGCGAGATCGGTGCTTTTCACCCAAATCTGCCTTTCCAGCTCTGTGCTGACCTCTGCTCTTGAGCAGAGGGGGGCTGAGCTCCCCATGCTGCACCAGCCATCGTGAGAGCTCATCCCGACCCACCGGTAATGCCGGCTTCTGTACAGCACCACACGACGCGACAGAAGGCGCTGGGCAGATCTGAGGTGAGCAGAAATTAAACTTTCCTCGTGCCGAAGGGAACTGCGCGCTGAACCGGCCCGGGAGCGAGAGCTTACAGGTGCTCGGGGCAGTAACTGCTGCTCACCTGTGGGCTTTCTACTGTGTGCAGAAAATGCTGCTGTTTGCACCTGGGGAGTAAATGAGAGCCAAAGAGCCAGAGAATTAAGTGCTGAGTACAGTTTCCAAAGGTACTTTGCATCTGTCCAAATGTGACTGTGTGCGGTGAGTGGGTACAAAACGGCCTAGAAATAAAAAAAAGCAGGTTTTTGTATTTCCTTTTGAATTTCCCCTTGGGTGGGGAGAGATGTATTTTGCTTTCTTATAGACATGTATGCTTAGATCTGCTGGTGGGAGACAGGGATTTGGCTCCCTCTGCGCCGGCTGTGGTCCAGTGTGAGTGATATTTGTTATCTGGGTTGTCAGTAAAATAGCAGTGAAGAGAGATGCCGCTGACTCAGTTGTACTGTGGCTTATTAACCAAGTTCTGACTCAGCCCTGCGAAATTCGGGTATTTTGGATTAACCCCCCACTGGAGGCTGAGCTGAAGATGACGCAGTTTTTCATCAGCGTTGTGATGAACCTCGCACTTCACGGTGCTCGCGTTCCCCTGGGTGCTGCAGAGACACTGACGTTGATTTAATGCTCCCGGGGGCTCTCGGTGACCTGGGGGCAAAGCGGGGAGAGGGTTTGGTTTCTGTTCTTCTGCCCTGGATGCTGCACATAAGTTCAGTCTTGGAGGGCTGAGGTTGATCTGGCTCAAGATCTTGTTCTTGAGCAGCCGTGCCAAAGTGATGGGCAGTGGGCAGAGCAGCTGCGCCATCCCTCTCCTGCCACACTTTGTGCCTTCTGTGCTTTGAGGCTGATTTCTCCCTCTGTCTTTGCTTTGCCAAGTGCTCGTGCTGGTGCTGGGCTGTGTGCTCTGAGCCCCGGGAACTCGGCTGCTCCCACACAGCCGACACTGAATAACTGGGCTCCTACCCCTCTTAACGTAGGAGTAATTTTTGGTTTGTGACGCCGAGACTGCTGGGCTCTGTGGATGATGAAGGTTCTGTGAAAGGGGACTGAGAAAAGCACGTTTCTTGTCCCCAGGCTAAAACAGTGTGGGGTCTGCATTGCCATGGGAGATCTCTTGGGAGCTCACAGGCTGAAAGATGATGTTAATTGCAGATGTCACTTAATAGAGAAAGGAAAATGTATCCCACGTTGCCTGCTCCGAGTGGCACTGTCCTGAGTGAGGGCAGCGCCAGCACCTCGCAGCCATTAAAGCAAAGGGGCAGGGGGGTTACACAGCTCCAAAAAGGGAGCCAGAGCTGGGAGAAACATTCCTGCTGCCCTCTCCCTGCCCGCTCCAGCGCTCTGTTTGCTCACTCTGGGTTTGACAGGCTGGTTCTTTGCCGCTGGTGGCTGCTGGTGCTGAGGCAGGAGCCCTGGGGTGGCTGGAGCATGTTCCTGCAGTGGTCTGGAGCTCAGACCAAGGATTTCTTCTCCGCACCCCTAAGATCTGTGTGTGGCAGCAGCCCTGGGATGGGGAGGAGGTGCCGGACCAGCTTGAGCTTTAAAGAGCACTGGGCTTCTCTGCTTGACTGCGGAGAGCCTGGGAGCTCCTGAGTACCCACTGCCCTGTGAGCGCTGCCAGTTCTGCCTCCATGGGCAGGGTCTGGCCGCGCTCCTCCCTCAGGACCAGTCATTTCCCCTCCATCAGCCACCCTTGGGGCCCCGCAGATGTTGCATCTTCGCTTGTCAAGTCTCCATCCGGCTCTGGTCTGTGCCTGCGCTCTGCTCTCTGACATACAAGGCGACGTCTTGCTCACCAAGGGCGAGGAAGGTTCTGCTTCCCCACCACGTGCCGCTGCAGGACACGTCCGCAGTCATGCGTCCAGGTGCTCACGACGATGCTGCACTGCACAGGTCCACCCGAGAAGGAGCTCTCTCACAGAGGAGAGTCCCCAGAGAGGTAAGATCAGTGTCCCAGGTGCTTCTTTCTCACCCGCAGAACCGCATTTCCCGGTGCACACGAACCCTCGCGAGTGCGCGCGCCCACGCAGAGCCTGCCCGGCTCCAGCAGCCGCGGCTGCGGGGGTGTTTCCAAGTGGTGATGACTCAAGCTCAAGAACACGCTGTTAAAGCACAGCTCTGCGTTTTGTTGTTGTTGCTGACTAACCAGAGAAACGGGCACAGAGACGTGCAGAGCGCCGTCCTACCTGCTGAGAGCACAAAGGGAACAAAAGCCGTCACAAAACCTTACAGCCGGGAGAAATGCCTTTGTAATTTTAGAAGCAGAACTGCGGTGGAAACGAGATGTTGTATAAGTGCTCCTCAGCAGTGCTGCAAGCCTAATGCCTCAGCCATCCCTGCGGGACGAGGCTGGGCTGCAATTTGAAATATGAGGGACCAGACTCCCGCTGTGTGCAGTAAAAGGCAGAAAGTGAAGTGGGAGCAGCAGCTGGGAGGCACAAGCTGCAGAGGTGACTTGGCGGGGGACAGGTGACTCGGCAGGGGACAGCGGGCGCTCTGTTCTGGGGCTGCAAGGGGAGGCTGGGCCCTCCAGCCGGGTGAGCACAGCAGCATCGGTGCTTTTTCCGTGGCGTGGGCTGTGGAGGAGTTATTGCTAATCGCTGCGCAAGTGAAAGGCACTTGGTGTCTTCTGGAATGCTGCTTTGTTGGAATTGTGCCTGTGTTTTCCAAAGCTGCTCTCTAGGACTGTCACAATGAAGGTCTGTCCTCCCTCGAGGGTGACGTTAGCGGCACAGTAAGTCATCTCCAGCCCAAACTTGCCCCCTCACCCCAAGAGAGACTCGATTTCCTTGTTACCCAGCCGCGATGTGACCCCGCGGCCTGTCCCTCAGCCCAGCTCTGCACAGCTCCCTCCGTGCCCAGCATCCATGCCCACTCTGCTCTTCTGCAGGGCTCTTGCTGGAGGAGCTCGCAGACTTTTATCGCCACGTCTGGCCCAGGCCCATCGCCCAGGGTGGCTGTCTGCCCGTCGTGAACAGGGGAGTCTTCTGCATCTCTCCAGAAAGGGCTGTGCATTTTTGGGGTGCAGGACAGCAACCTGCCTGCCGCATCTGAGCAGTGCCAGAGCTGCTCAGCGATCAGAAAAGCTGAAATGTGGTGTAGAACAGGAACCCGAGATGCTCACAAGTGCATCAGCCCCAAGCATCACCCAAGGCAGCCTGTGCTGAGGTGGGAGGGCAGCCCCAGTCCCCAGGTGCTGCCCTGTGACCCCACCATTGCTCACCCCATCCCTCCTTTAGGCCTAGTTTGCTGCTGTGAGTGTGGAAAGCGGAGCCCAGACAAGCTATCTGGTTCCGGCGTGCTCTCACCCTGTGCTCTGCAGTGTGCTCCCGGTCCTATGTGATGCCGAGGTGCATCGCACTAGAAAGCGAGTTCATTTTGGGGCTGGGAGGAAGGCAGTGCTGTAGGTTGCCACTGGGAACTTGCCAGATACTTGAGGCTTGGTGCAGTATTTATTGAAGCTAACCACATCCAAATAAAACAGAGGCTTTGCCACCAGCCCTTTTCCTGTGCGCTGAAACGTTCATTATGATTTCCCTGTTCATCTATAGAAATCCCCTGGGCTCTGGCCTTTGCAGACTCTTTCCTTGAACGGCCTCCATTACAGTCATGTTAAGCCCAATGCAATTTATACTTTTTAATATTAAAGAACCTGAACCACTGGATTGTGGCTCAATAGAACAGGAAAGGAGAACGTTAGACCAGCTAAACAGATAGCTCTGTGTCTGCTGTTAGATACGGATCTCATTAGCAGCCTGTGATCTCATGCAAACATGCCTCCGAGGAAAACCAAAGTGAAATGCCGGGGATGCGACCCTGGTGATGAGCCCAAGACCAGCACATGAGGCAGCTGCCTGCTGACCGGCTCTGGCTGCTGGAGGAGTGGACGTGGGCTGGGGCTGGAGTGAGGAGAGCGGCTGTTGGCGTGCCCAGAACCTCAGGGCAGCTCTCAGAGACCCCAGAGGCTTGTGAAGAATATGGAACTGCTGAGCAGGATCTCAGGAGCCCTGAGGGCAGGTTGGGCACAGGGCCCTGCGCTCTGACCCACTGAGATCACCAGCAGACGGGGAAGCACCCTGTGGCACCCCAACTGCCGTGACCTTGTGTGTGGATATCAGGTGGAGGGATGCCCAGCCAAAGGCCAGGCACGCGTCTTGAGGGGGTTATGACATGAGTCAGGGTTTAAATGTCCCTCGGAGAACACAGCGGGTGGCCGAGCAGCGGCTGGAACTGAGCTGGCAGCCGGCGCTGCGGATCCTCTCTCAGGTGGGTTTGTTCCCCGGTGTCTCGGCTCCAGGACAGGCCAGGACTGACGCTCTGCAGAAAGGTTTGCTACGCCGTCGGGGGCATTCCCTACCAGATGACAGGCAACGCACTTGGGTTTTTCCTCCAAATCTTCCTGTTGGATGTTGTGCAGGTGAGCAGCCACGTGAGATGGGGTTATCTGCAAAGGGGCTTGGCTTAAGCTCAGCAGACTGGGCAAGGGTAGAGTTTGGTGGGAGGCCCAAGCCCTTGAAAATGCACGTCACATTTAGGCATTCACACCAGATCAAAATTTCGTGACGAAAATACTGTTGGTGGGCATGCAGGAGATGTTTCTGTCCCATTTCAGTGCTTGGAGTGGTCTCCAGGAGATGCAGATGAAGTGTTGGATAGAGCAAGCTGATTCGTGCTGGCTGCTCACAGCTTTTTGCCAGGACTTCTTTTCAAGCTGTGGTTTCCATCCATTTCCCCCCAGCTGGAGCCAATCCATGCCTCTTTGATCCTTTTCCTTGGAAGAGCCTGGGATGCGGTTACTGACCCTGCTATTGGCTTCCTGGTCAGCAAGAGCCCAAGGGGAAAATATGGCAAGATGGTCCCATGGTGAGTGTCCAGGCTGGAACCCTGGGAGGGTCTTTGGGCTCAAATTCCCTCAGTGCTGGCACAAAAAGGCAGCTGGGACACCTCACTGGGAATTTAATGTGTTTGTGGCTTATGGAGAATTACGAAAGCTTAACATCACAAGGACACTAAACATCACTTGCAGTGGGGTCCATGTGTCGTTGCAGCAGCAGAGGAGTGTTCTGCAAACCTGTACACTTGCTGCTTCCAAGGCCTTGTGTTTTCGGGGCTGTGGGGTTCGGTGCTCTGAGTCTTGCATGGTGGCACACACAGAGTTCGGTTGTCAGCTGTGCCAGGAGCTTCCCAGATTCCAACCACGGGCAGATCTTGCACACAGAGGGTAACTGCTGCCCCAAGGTTCTGCTGCAGGGCAAGGGCTCAAAGAAGTTAAGCACAAGAATAAGAAATGCTGGACAACTTAGACATTAGTTCTTCTCTCAGTGTTTGTGTCTAGCCCTCCCAGGCTGAGCGATGGACACCCACTTGAGCAAAGGTGTTTCCTCTGGCAGATCTTGGTCTTTCTGGGTTGTGATTTAGGGGCTGGGGAAGAGGCTGTTCTGTACCTCAGCTTGTGCAATGACAAGCGTGACCGCCTTACCTGCGGGTCACATCTGACCAGCTCTGCCTCCTCCCCAGGATCGCAGGCTCCATGCCGTTCGGGGTGCTCTGCTACTGCCTGATGTGGTCCACCCTCTCGGATGCCACCCCTGCCTCCCTGAAATTCCTGTGGTACCTGTTCATGTACAGCTTCTTCCAGACTTGCATGACTGTAAGAAACACGGTGCCTGGGGCTGTGTCTGACACATCATTCTGTACTGCAAGGGATGGGGACAGGGTCAGCTGGGCTGTCCCTGCCTCTCCAGGAAGGGACAGGGAGCAGTGGGGGGTGCAGACCAGCCCTGCAGGGATGGTGGGATGGAACAATGTGTTTTAATGCTGGCGATTCAGCTGGGCTGCCTGTACGTGCTGGTGTGAGCTTCCCTGCCACTGGTTTGTGGGAACACAGCAAATCAGAGCAGAAAAGGGTGAAAAGCCACCAGTGCACAGGGGTGACACAGACAGCAGCGTTACCTGCTGTGTGTAGGGACGAGGGGGGTCACAACCAGCAAACCAGGGAAGCAGCAGCCAGGGCCGTCTGAACTGTGCTCTCCCTAGTGCCATCACGTGCCGTACTCGTCCCTGACAATGTTCCTGGGAGGAACCCAGCGAGACCGTGACTCAGCCACCGCCTACAGTGAGTGTGGGTGCCCCTGCAGCCCCGGCTGCCTGGGCTCCTGGGAGAACCCCCCAAAGGAGAGGCGAATGAGTTCCTCTGGCTCTGAACAGCCTGCAGAGTGCATGGGGTAAACCAGGGATTAAACCAGACATTGTCTGCAAAGAATTTATCTGCAGAAACAGTTCTTAGATCTGCATCATCCCTAGGAGAGTCAGGACCCAGATTTATTAGTTTCAAACATCGAGAGTATTTACTGCTGAAAAAATCAGAGCAAGTAGAAATAGCAGGTGTCTTCTTCTGGGGCAGCTCTGGATGTTGGTGTCTCAAATTCCATTCCCAAAGTTGGTCTCTTACCCTGAGGGATGTGTCCCTTCAGCCAGGGAATGGGACCGAGGTTTCTCTCCTGGTCATTCTGGCAGGAATGGGGATGGAGGTGTTCAGCACGCTCCTCGGGTCAGGAATTCAGGGGCAGATCGTGGGCAGTTACCATGCCCGCATGATGAACGGCTGTTCCATGGCCAACGAGACCCTGCACAACATCAGCACCCACAGCCTCACAGACTCTCTGGAGAACACGGTAAGGGCTGGCCCGTCCGCCCCGCTCCTCCCATGGTACCCGCCTTGTCACTGGAATCAGCTCTTGTTTTCCAGCGTAGGGCCTACGTATTTGCATCCCTGGTCCTGGGCTCGATCTATTGCCTGTCCTGTCTGATTCTCATCTTTGGAGTCAGGGAGCAGCCTGGTAAAGTCCATTTAGATTAAATTTGGAGGGTGCCCAGTGGTAGTGAATGGTAAGGATGTTACAGGGAAGGTGTGAGGCAGAGGGAGATGGGATCCTGTGTGGGGATGGCTCTCGGGGTGTGGGGCTCAGAAACACATACACTTGGATTCTGAGCCCCTCCTCAGTCTGTGCTGGCAGCATCTTGCTCCTGCAGAGGAGAGGGGAAATGCTCTGGAGAAAGGATGGCTCCCCTTCACGGAGCCATGGGCTGGGACAGGGTCTGCAGCTCACTGCAGATCACTGCTTCACACTAGACAGGTCTCACCAACACGCAGCTTGTGGAGCTACACAGACCAGCCTGCCTGTGCAGTAAAAAGAAGCTAAATCCTGCCTGTGGCTCACACCACGGCCGTTGTCTCTGCGCCAAGATGTCAGACTCCGACAGCTCCTCACCCAGCCAAGCTGCACCCCAGGCACAGTGGTGCTATTCCCCAGTGCCTTCCGTCCATTACACTTGTTCTGGCAGCTCCGGTGCCAGTGCTGCTGTTTCTTCTCTCAGGGCCCCTCAGCCCCCTGGGGAAGGTTGAGCTGCCCTTCGCCAGCTGCCTGAGGATGATGGTGGGACACAAACCCTACACCCAGCTGCTGTCCGGCTTCCTCTTTGCATCCCTGGCCTTCCAGGTGTGAGACCCGCTGCTGCAGGAGGAGAGCTTGGGGGATGAGATGTCCATGCGAGTTATCCAGACAGCGAACTTGGCCCCCCAGCCATGAACATCTCCCCATTGCTTTCCCAGATCACACAGGGGATCTTTGCCTTCTTCTGTACTCACGCTGCAGGGCTGGTGGGGAACTTCCAGCATTTAGTGCTTATCATGTTGGTAAGTGAGCCCCAAGGAGACCTTCCTGCTGGAGGGCTGATCCCCAGCCCTCGAGCACGGGCAGCTCAGCCTCGGGGAGTCACACACTGCTGCAAGGATGTGACCCAGGCAGAGACTGGCAGTCCTGGGGGACATTGCTGAGACTTCCCTTTGGTTTTCTCCTCAGGTCACAGCTTCCCTCTCTATTCCCTTTTGGCAGTGGTTTTTGGGGAGATTTGGAAAGAAAACAGCAGCATCGCTGGGCCTGGCGGTGAGTTTGCCTGCAGCTGTGGACTGAGGAGCCCTGTGAGGGGACGGCCTTGTGCCCAGCTGCTCACAGTGTCCGAGGAGGAGAGCAGGGACAGCTAAGTGTGGCCCTAAGCACAGTGTCCTCTGCACTACAGGCGAACAGGAGTAAGCCAGTAGTTGATGGCAGCTCTGCAATTCTTGTGTCTGGCCACTGCTTGTGGCTCCAGAGCTGTGCAGTAAGGTGCAGGGAGGCTGAGGGACTGTCCCTGGGACATCTCCAGACACCTTCCTCAGAGCCAAAGCAGACCCAGCTTCCCAGTTTAATCACTCAGCTCCACTGGCCTCCACAACCGTCCCTCCTTTACTCGCGAGAAAGGTGTTGCTGCCCGTGTCAGCCTGTCCAGGGCCTCCACACCGCACTGCGCCAGGGACAGGAGCAGTTCTATTATGGAATGCGTGGGGAAGAGGGGACTGTAGTTTTTGGGTGGGCAGATGGGTACAAGCTACCTGTGAGCAGCAGAAAAGGCCCATGTGCTTTTGTTTTTTCTCTTCTTCTTGCCGCTGCAGCTGATCATCCCAGCCCTGGTGGCCGTCACCCAGGTGACACGCAACTTTCCGGCCTTCGTCTTCCCAGTGATGGTGGCAGGCTGCAGCATGGCTGTGCTCTACCTTCTACCATGGTGAGCAGAGTCACCTCCAACACGCTTCTCGGGTGGAGAGGACAGGAAGGTTATCGGGAAAGCATCACCCATGATGCGCCAAGGCTGCCTTTCTGCTCCATACAGCAGCTTTTGGTCTGCAGAGGGATGTGGAGGTGGGACTGGGAGGGACATGGATGTGACCCTCAGTCCCACAGCAGCATCGTTCAATCTGTGTTCGGGTTGGCAGCGGGATGCCAGGCATTGCGCAAGGCGCTGTTTTCCTTTTTCTGGGGCAGCTGCCGCACCCTCTGTAAGACGCTCTCTGCCCTGTTTGCCGATGGCAGAGGACAGGCTCAAAACGGTCTCCAGCGGGATTCTGCATGGGGTTTGTCTCTCTCCGCTGCTTGGGGAGGCCTGGGAGCGGCTCCAGACAAGTTCAGCGGGGGTGTCATCAATGTGTCTGTGGGGCTGTCTGTCCTCAGGTCCATGCTGCCTGATGTGGTGGATGACTTTATGCTGAGGAACCCCGGCTGCCTCAACCTGGAGGCTCTCTTCTACTCCTTTTATGTCTTCTTCAACAAGTTTGCAGGTGGACTGGCCGTGGGGATATCGACGCTGAGTTTGCAGTAAGCCCCAAATGCCTCCTCCCCCGCTCTGTCTGCCCAGCACAGGCACTTCCTGCTGCTGTTTCCTAGAGATGCTGAAATGAGCATCAGGAGTATCCAAATTTTTATTTCCAACATCTACCGAGAGCACAAAGAGCAGAAATGAGTGGAAATTTCCCAAAGCTGGGCCTCTGATAGCAGACCCTAGAGCAGAGCGATGGAGGTGCCTGCATCCCTTTCTGCAGTGACCCGGTGAGGCTGGAGCCAGAAAAACTGTTTTCCTCTTTAGTTTTGCAGGTTACCGTGCTGGAGACTGCACCTACAACCCCTCCATCATCCTCACCCTGCAGCTTCTCATGGCCCCCATCCCAATAAGCCTCCTGCTCACTGCCATAATCATCTTCTGCCTCCATCCCATTGACGAGGAGAGGAGGAAGCAGATGAGAATGGAGCTGGAGGCAATGGGGTAAGCCTGAGCTCCCTGAAGGTCACCCAGCATTACTCTGGGTGTCTGCCTTGGTCTAACCCTGACTTTGGGGATGTTTTGGAGGCTGCTAACCTCACACCAGATTTCTCATTTTCCTTTTAACAGGCACCAGCTACAGCACAGCAGCCGAGAATAAACCCGGGGCCGAAGCGGGTGAGTTTATTGGGAAGGACACAGACTCGCTGCGCTGTCAGGATGTGCTGCTGTCAGGGAAAGTCGTCGTTGCTTCCTGTTGATTCCTGTTCCCGCGCCCCAATGGCTGGTTTTGCTTCCTGACCCCCTCCCTGCCGCAGCCCCAGCCCTGCTGCCTCACCGGAGCTGCGTTCTCCAGGGCTTGGCCTCGCTGGGTTTTTGGCAGGTCCCAACAGCTCTGGGCACAGCAGATCCATGCTCTCCTCTGGGAGAGCCCCTGGTGCTGCGGGAAGGGCCTCGCCAGCCTTGGAGCGGGGATCCCACATGCTGGGCCCAAGTGTGTCACTTAACCTCGTGGGAAAGTATCCACAAAGAAGAGAGGGATTGTTTTTGAGAGGAAACTATTTTTGACCAGTTTATAGAGAAAATACTGACTGGATAGTACGTGTCTTTGTGCTTAGACTGCCCTTTCACAGGGAAAGGTTTAGAATTTCTTTGAACAAAGGTGAAGTTCAAGCTCACAGAATCACACAGCTGGCGGTGTTTTAAAGCATGTGCAGTCACAGGGACACTGGGCAGCAGGGTGGCGGCAGCCATCTCTGTCCATCTGCTGGGCCTTGTCACCTGAGTCGCTCTGGGGAGAAACCAGGGACTTGGTGCACAAGGCTGCAGGAACGAATTGCTCTGCCTCCTGCCAGGCAGCTGGGAGATTTCTAGCAGCCTGTCCTGTTTTTTGCCAGGTCCACAGGTAATGACAGAAGTGTCAAATGATCGTTGAGAAGAGCTGAGTTGGTTTTAAATCATAGCTCAGAGCTGGATCTGCCACTGCAGCATCTTGCGAGGGTGGCTCAGCACCCCCACGTCTCTCCTGGCAACGATGAGGGGGCAGCAGGGGGAAGAGAGGAGATATTGGCCATGTCGCGGCTGGCAGCACTGAGCTGCATCCAGCCCTGTGTTCAGCAGAGTAAGGCTGGTTATTTTTAGGGCTAGAGCTGTCTCTGCCCGTCGGCTGACCTTGCAGCTCTCCAGTCTGGTGCACACCGGCAGGATCTGAGCAAATTGCTCTCCAGTTGTGCTCTGAGTTAATTTGAAGCCTGAAGCCTTGTGGTGCAACTTTGTGATCGATGGGGTAGATTGTGTTTTAGAGCTGCGTCAGGGCACCTGCAGCACCACTGCAGCGGTCTGGATCCAGAACAGTTTCTTGGCCACACAAAGGGCCTCCTTTTTATCCTCTTTTTTTTCTTCTTTCGTTGTTTTGTTTTCTGGGGTGTGAAGGATGTTCCTTGGGATTGCCTGACTGAGCCCATGGTCAGGTGTTGGGATGCACTGCCCTCTGCCACTGTGCTGCTTTCAGCCTTGCTGCCTGCGGATTTATGAACAAACAAGCGCCTTTGAGAATCAAGGAAATGCTCTGATTGCTGAGAATTTGGAGTCCTGCAGAAAGCATGAATTATCTTCACAGACACAAGCTCCTTGGGACAGGATCTGACCCTGTGCAGAACAGGGAGCTGCTGCCTTGCTCACCAGCCCTGCCGCTGCCCGGGGTCCTGCGTCTTCCTATCAAGCAGTGTCCCGTTTATTATTTACACTATTAAATCTGAATGGTGGCTGTGCTTTTCCCTCTTGGTATTTCTTATTTTTGCGAGTTCTGCCAGCAGATGATCCAGAGGGTGGAGAGTGGTTTGGGCAGAATTCATGTGATTTCCAGCCTCTGTGCTTCCACCGGAGTTCAGACACCAGAATTTGACCTGACCCAGCTGCATCCTGGGCAGTGCAGGATGGTGGAACCTGGCTGAGCTCCTGGCCCTTGTTGAAGGACGGGCTGTTGCAGTGACCTGCCTCGCTGGGAAGATGAGCAGGTTATGCCAAGGAGTAAAAACCAAAACACCACCAACCAAACACCCCACACAGGGCAAGAGCCACAGCGGATGACGGGGTGCGTGTCTGTGCATGGCAAGGGCTTTAGTGTGGGCTCACAGTGAGCAGGACTTTCCCCTTTCAGATCCCGGTTTCTTGCTGGCCCAGCTCTTCACAGAGCCAGCATCCATCAGGAGGGACACGAGCGGGTCCCCTTTCCTTCCCGGTTAATCTTCCTCTGGACTCTGGGCCTCACACATCTGCCCTGCTGACGAGTGTGTTTGTGGAAAGTCAGGGACCACCGGCACCATCTATGTGTCACGGATTTAATATAAAAAATTCTATGGCATCAATTAAGAAAAAAAAAACCAACACGTTGGTATATCATTTTTTAAAAGATGCGAGGAACAGAAGCAATTAAAACTGATCTGTTATTTTAAGAGTCTTCTCCTCCTCTGTCCCATTTTAATGCACTTGCTGAAAATACTGGCTTTGTATCAGTCCCTTGGCTGTCCTTGGAACTTCTGTTCCCTTGTGGACACTCAAGTTCGTCTCCTTGAAGCAGGGAAATAGGACACTTTGAGGCAAAAATCCTGTGCCTGGAGCAATTCTTCTTTTTGACCAAAAGAAAAGAAGAAAGTAGTTGCAGTTGTTCCCAGAAGAAAGTAATTTTGAATGTGAGATTGTTCAAACCTGCATGTGTTCTGCTGAATGTGCCCCAGTAACGCTGTGAGGAGCAGCGTTAATATCTATAAAATATTATCTTGGATGGTCTCTGACTGCCATCATTGCATGTGGCCAACGCTCTCAGTTTAGGCACAGCCCAGGCTTAGGAACTGTGGAAATCATTAGAAGCGGTGTCTGGAGCTGGTGTGTGTGCGGACGGTTCGGGGGGTGACGGGCCTGCACCGCGGCCTGGGCGGGCCCGCAGCTGCCAGGCCCCGGCTTCTCAGGCCTATAAATGGCGGAGAAACGGGCAAAGCCACCACGGCCTCGAGTCCTGGGGGTTCCCCCGGTGACACTGCGGGGCCCGGTTGCGGCGGGAGGGCTGGAGGATGCCCGGGGGACACCCGGGACCGCTCCCTCACTGCGGGCCCCGCGTTTCCCTGGCAACGGCGCGGTGCCAAGATGGCGGCCGGGCCGGGCAGGAAGCAGCCTGCGGGGGGGGGGCAGAGCGCGGGAGATGGCGGCGGCGG
>VWYH01004579.1:1318833-1364835 GCA_013399365.1 Pampusana beccarii | reverse complement strand
CTCTAGGCGGCGGGCGGGCGGGCTCTATGGCGGCGCGGCGGCCGCGGCTGCGCACACGTGGCCCCTCCTCCCTCGGGCTGCGGGCGCTGCGGGTGCGCGAGCGGCACCGGCACCGGCACCGGCATGGGCGTGCATGTGGAGACCATCGCCCCCGGCGACGGTGAGCCGCGGCGAGCCCTCCCCTCCCCTCCTCATCCTCCTCCTCATCCTCCTCCCTCTCCGCCGGACCGGTCCCGTCCCGGTGCCGATTCCGGTGCCGGTCCCGGTGCGGGTCCCGGTTCCGGTGGGCTGATCGGTGCGTGTCTCCCCGCAGGGCGGACGTTCCCCAAGCGCGGCCAGACCTGCGTGGTGCATTACACGGGTGAGTGCCGCCCGCCGCGGGGCCTGCAGGGCGGGGCTGCCCCGCAGACACCGGGAGGGTCCCCCCGCCTGGCCCGGTACCGAGGGACGCGATGGGGGAGCGGGGTCTGGCCCCCCCCGGTGCCCGGGTAGCCTGCGGGGACTCTGGGCCTGGCCCGTGTGTGCGGCCCGGCTGGGCCGCGGCGCTCCTCGCGGAACCGGGGGGCCCGTCCCGCCCCGTGGGGTCGGGGGCTGGAGGTTTCCCGGGAGGGTGGTCCCGGCTGTGCCTCGTGGCCGTGGGGTGGTCCCCATGGGAGCCGTTTCCCCCACGGCCCCGTCTATGGGGTGGCTTTCACGTGGGTGCAGCCCTCTTTTTGGGGGTCACCGGGAGACAGCCCGAGGGGTGGGCAGGGGCACCGCTGGCAGGCGGGACCCCCCCACACCTGCATCCGGGAGTCCCTGGGGGGTCCCAGGGCAGCAGCCGAGCCAAGAGCCCCCACACAGGGTCCTCCCGTGGGACACTGGTGTCACCCCCCCGAGATTCAGGGTTCGCTGTGTCAGAGCAGGGTCCCTGCAGCCCCAGCGCTGTCCCTGCTGCCCCAGCCCCTTCTGCCTCCTGGGCTGACACTGGGGTGCCCGTGGGGCAGACCCAGACCCGCAGCCCACCCCAGGATGTTTTTAGGGTGAGCAATGGGGGCACCGGTCCCGGGGGGACCCCAGTGTGGGTAGTGAGCTGCTCTTAGGGGTTGGGGTGTAGTATTTCGATGAGGGGAGGGAGAGGGTCGTGCTCCAACCGTGTCCTCCAGCAGCCTTCTCTGAGCTTGATGGTGAAGAACCCAACCTTGGGACCCTCAATGTCACCCTGGGGTCTCCTCTCCCCCTCAGCCGCCCTTCGAACAGCTCTGGCTCAGCAGGGTGGCCGCTGTGCTCCAGGGTAAAAACGAGTTGACCCATTTGTGGCTGTTTCTGCTAATAACCGATTCCGCTTTCCACCCTCCCCGTGCCCGTGGCGGGGGGCCGGGGGTGCCCCTCGCAGCGGAGCGGGGCCCGGCACAGCCGGGCGGGCGTCCAGCCCATCTGCTGCTCCTCCGTCTCCCCCGGCCTTCCCCTTCCCTCAGGAAGCGGCTCGGGCTCCCCCAGCCGCCCCATTTCCTCCGGTGGAAGAACAAAGGGAGGCTGGCAGGGCGTCAAGTGCTCCCGGGGGCCAGCCCCGCCGCCCGCCTGCCCTCCCGGCTCCGGCACCGGCTCTCCCGTCCCTGCGGTGCTGCCGGGGCTCTGCCGCCCGCCCCGGCCCCCCCCGGCACAGCCCCCGCCTTCGTGTCCCCATGTTCAGGCAAAGTGCTCCATGGTGTCTTACTCCTGACAGATCCTCCCCAGCAGCTATCTGCTGCGCGTGTGAGCGGTCCTCTAATTTCCTTTTCTTTTTTTTTTAATTGTTTTTGTTGTTATTGTCTCCTTTTGGCCTTTACCCCCCCAGTTCCTCTGCAGGCAGCTTCTGCCCCCCCCACCTCAGCAGGCAGCAGAAATCAAACCCCTCCAGGCCCTGGTGCCCGTGTTGGCAGCGCAGCTCCCGGCAGCCGGCCCTGCCGGAGGCCAGAAAACGGCAAAACGGTAGAAACCTTTGATTCCCGTCTCTGTCAACCGGTGCTTGGAGCCCAGAGCAGTGTCGGGGATGGCAGCAGAGTGCAGAGCTGGGGATGCTGTGCTCTGAGCTCCTTCCAGCTCTGTCCCCGGCCACCTTTTGCTCCCGCACTGAAACCTGCCAATGCCGGGGAGATCCAGCCCGTGCTGCACCGTAATGGGTGCATGGCGATTCATCTCTTGCTCTGCTGGGCTATGGATGTGCAGTGACTCGTTTAAAAAAAAACAACGAAAAAGCCCAAAGCGTTTGAGGAGAAAAACCCAGTGGCCCAAGGGTGAAGGGGCATGTGGAGCCGTCCGGCGGCTGCTTCTGCTTGTGCCCAGGCTCCTGCTCGGTGTTTTCTGGCCCTACTGAGAGCAGCCACTTTGTCCCAGAGGTGAGGGACAGACGGATGGCCCCAGTGCAGCAGGGCTGTGCTGGGGACGGAGGGGACAGCGGAGCTCACCCTGGGCTTGCAGAGGTGGAGGCGTGTGGGGGGAGCTTTGGGAATTGGACCCGTTCCCCTTCCTTTGGTCCCAGGTCCCCATTTTTTGCAGGAGGTCATGTCTGAAGGCGTGGGGAGCAGGGACAGCGCAGTGGGGTGTCCGAAACAGCTTGTGATGTGAAATTTGCCACAAAGGGCTGTTAAAGGAACTAAATCAAGGATGAAGCTCCCCGATGTGCTTGGGACTGCGTAGAGCAACTGGTGTGGGGCAGGAGGCCTGTGCAGAAGTGAGCAGATGGGGGTGGGGGTTGGGGGCCAGCAGCCCTGACCCCCCTAGATCTGTCTGCCTGGGGACCACAGTCCTTCCCAGCACCAGGGCGTTGCTGCAGGCTGCGGGCAGCCTCGGCTGCTGGCTCTTGGTGCTGCCGGCGCGGCACCCAGGGCGGTGGGTCTCCCCCCGCCACGTCTGGGTGTTGCCGCACTCGAGCAGCAGCAGCAGATGCTCTGCGTTTGTGAGATGTTTCCTACTGAGGTTTGTGGCTGCCCGACGGTTGTGGAAGCTCAGCGCCTTCTCCCAAAGCCCCCAGTGCCCGGCAGAGCCCCCTCCTGCGTCCAGATTGGGGGGTGATGGGCAGCGCTGGTGCAGGCAGCTCTGGCGCTGGGGTGTAAAGCGTGTGGCAGAGGGTGCTGGTGGAGGATTGAACCTCAGCCGGGCAGCCCTGTCCTGGTGCAGGGGGTTGGAGCTGCCTGGGTGTCCCAGGGCTTTCAGGAAGGGTTTCCCATCCTGCCTCTGCCTGTTTTGGGAAGCTGGGGATAGAGTGGGCATGGGTGGGGCTCCACATCCCACGGGCAAAACCCCAGCCTGCAGGTTTATCTCCAGGGCTGCCCCTGCCTGCTCCGGCACTGCTCTCTGCCACCTCTGCCCGTCCCGGGGGCGGGGGGACCGGAGCCAAATCGCACGCTGCAGCTGGCATCTCCCGGCTGCTGCCTGCCAAGTGTGGCAGAGACCTGGCAGAGCCGCGCTGCCCGCCCGGCCCCAGCCGGGGCTGCTCGCGGGAGCTCCCCTCTCCATCCCCCACTGCCGCAGCCCCCCGCTCTTCCCCATCCCAGTTCCTCTGAGACCCCCGTGTCCGTATCACCCAGCTGAGACCCCCAGGGGCAGGTGGGTCCATAACCCACCTCCATGGGCTCTGCCGTCCTCACAGGGCCAGTGTTGGCCATGGGCAAGGAGCCGTGCTGGGGGGTGGCTGGTCCTCCAGAGGCCTTGGCTGGGCAACTGCTTTTGCCAGTGGATGCTTTGCCTCCGTAATAGCTTTGAGATCTCGTTATCTCCATGCTCAGGGATGAGGAAATGGTTGCTCGTGCTTGTCCAGAGGTGGAGAAATCTCCCGGGAGCCTCATGGGCAGAGGAAGTGCCTGAGATGAGGATGCTGTCTCCGGGGCATCAGAGCCACTTCGTTTTCTCTGCCAGTACAGTGTGGGGAGCACGGCAGCCCTGTGCTGGGCGCAAGGACGAGTTCCTCCGTGCAATCTGCGCCTTCCTGGTGCGGGGGAGACCGAGGGATCGATCCCCTGGGTGCTGCAGCCAGTTCTGTCCCTTTGTCCCACTGTCCTGTGACCAGGGCGCTGCCAGCTCCAGATCCCTTCCCGAGGCCAGACCTGGGCAGGTGAGCTCAGCGTGGGGACAGGCAGTGCCACCCGCTCCTGCACGGGCTCTGCAGCACCTCCCGTACCGCTGACAGTGTATTTACATTCCCCTAAATGGGGCGTTAACTACAATTCACTTCTGCCAGCAGCAGATGCTCTGCAGGTCCCTGTTTGCTGTGACAAACAGGGTTGTGCTGCCTTGTCCTTGGGGGTTTTTCCTCCACAGGTGCAGGCACGAGATGTCCCCCCTGTCCCTCTGCAGCCGCCCCAGCTCATTGCAGCGCCCGAGGGCTCGGGGTCAGCTCATGTCACGGCCCAGCGGTGCTGCCTGTGCCAGCCGGAATGGCCAGTCCCGTGTCCCTGTTGCCAGCGTCCCCGCTGGGCGGGAGCAAAGCCAGCGCCGGGGAGCGGGGAGCGCTGCCAGACGGGGCTGGAAGCAGGTTCAGCAACAAGAGGTTTACCCTGGAAAGGAGGAAATGAGAAAGCTCCAGATTTACTATTCCAAAGTCCAGGGCTGCGGCCTGACCGGCTGAGCTGGTGCTGATGCTCAGAGCCCTAGAGGGGCTCTCTTTTTTTTTTTTTTCCCCCGTGAAATTAAAAGCTTAATTTTACTCACTGACTGAATCATGGGGCTGCTGGTCCCCACCTCCTACATCTTCCTGCCAGCCAAGAGGTTTTGGTGCTTGTTGCCTCTGCAAAGGTGATGTATTTCTTCCTATTCTTTCCATTCGGTGCCTCCCATCACCCTTGTGGTTTGTGTGCTGTTCGCTCTGGCCGCTGTCACGACATGAGCCGAGGCTGAGATGCCTCGAGGCATCTTTTGCACAAATGCATTTTCTCTTGCTCATGGGGTGAAGGAGAGTTTATTATTGCTCTTATTGCAGGGCTGCATTAATACGGAGCTGGAGCTGCCTTATAGGAGCAGCAACTCCGCCGGACGGCGGAGTTGCTGCTCCTATAAGGCAGCTCCAGCTTCGAGATTCCCCAAGAAGGTCAGGCAGGGAGCAAGGGAGGGGAGGAAATTCTTCTTTTGCTCATGTTGGGGAGTTATATTTAGCCCTGGGGATATCAGCCTGGCTCAGCCCTCACCGTACAGCGTGTGCGGGGGGAACGGGAGCTGCCCTGCTCACGTGTGTCCAGCGCTCGGTGCTGCCACTCCATGCCATCCTTCCTGGGTCCGGGAGCGATTTGGCAGCGGGATGTTGGGGGGCACAGGGACGCTGGAGCCCAGCGGGAGCTGAGATGGGGGCACCAGAGCCCAGAGGTGCGGCTTTGGTGCCTGAGGATGGAAGGCTGCCCATGGCGAGGAACAGGAGGGGTGTTTGCTGGTGGGATGGGAAGTGCCAGGCTTGATCCTGCTGCCTGCAAAATGTCTGGCAGCGCTGCCGTGAGGTGGGGAAGGGTTTTTTCCCCTTCCCTTCCATCTGCTCCCCGTTTTCCATCCTTAGGAGCCCAGAGGAGCGCTCTTCTCTGGGTCAAAACAGCAATCCTGCCCTGTCCCAGGGCTGGTCCTGCCCGGCTGGATGATGCTCTGAGGGGGTTTCTGGTGGGTTTTTCTCCTTCAAGCCACCCCATGCAGGTGTTTCCCCAGGGCAAAGGAGGCTGAGCCACGACACGTCTTTGGCTCAGGGCTATGTGAGCTCTCCTGGGGTGACTGTCACCCGCTCAGGCTGCCAGGTCACAGGTGTGCTGTGTCCCCTGTGTCACCGTTGTCTCCATCCCTCTGTCCCCAGGTATGCTGGAGGATGGGAAGAAGTTCGATTCCTCCCGCGACAGGAACAAGCCCTTCAAGTTCGTGATGGGGAAGCAGGAGGTGATCCGCGGCTGGGAGGAAGGAGTCGCTCAGGTGCCTCTCGCCGTCTCCCGTGTGGGGCTGGGGAGCTGCGGCGTGGGCAGAAATCGCTGCGTGCAGCTTGTTCTCTATTTTATTTTATTATTTTTTCTTTAATTCCCCTGCGTTTTCCGCCCCTCCGCCCCCTCGGCGCTGGGAGGTGTGGGTGTGAATATCACCTTCTGCGTTGCCACCTGCCAGATGGCAGGAATGGAGCAGGGCCGGGCCCCGGGAACACCTACGGCATGTCGGCACGTCGGTGACTCAGCGGTGACATTTCTGCGCTGAGTCAGCTCCGAACGGCGGCGTGGGGAGCGCTCGGGCCCCCCGCTCCCCGCAGAGCCCACACGGAGGGAGGCCCGGTGGGCACAGCGCAGCTGCGGTGCCTGCGCGGGTGACACCGGACAGCACCGTGTGCCGCTGGGGACACAGCACAAGGGTGCTGGTGGCTTTAGGGAATGGCCCAGCCCTCCCTGCCCATCCTAAAAACACTCACGTGAGGAACATCCCAACCCCTGCTGCTGTTGTAGCCCGTGCTCCCTGCCCTTCCCTCCTGATGTTCCTCCCTTTCCTATTCTGTCCTCTCCAGTTTGTCCAGCTTGGGTCCCTGCTCTTGCCCAGTGTAGGGAGGGGAGCGGGGACAGGTCCGTGTCTCTCTTGGGGACAGGTCTGTGTCCCTCTCACTGTCACTCGCCTGGTGACTGTGCCCATCTCCTGACACCCCCATGTTTCTTCCCCTGCTGCAGATGAGTGTTGGTCAGCGGGCAAAGATGACCATCTCCCCAGATTACGCCTACGGCTCCACCGGCCACCCTGGGATCATCCCACCCAACGCCACTCTAATTTTTGACGTGGAACTCATGAAATTGGAATGACCTACCCCAGCACCCCAGCCTCGGGTAAGGGGGGTGCCAGCAGGGGATGCTGGGGTTCGGAGGACACTCAGGGCCCCAGCTCTGGTCCCAGGTGGGTGTGGGGAGGAGGGATGCAGTGGTGGCAGTGGGGGGTTTGAGAAGGATGTTACGGGCAGGACGGGGCTGTGCTCCCCCTCCACATTTGGGGCTTGACTTCATTAAATGAGCGGTGCAGTTTGCCGTGAACGCAGTCCCTCCTCTGCCTGTTTCCTCCGCAGGCAGCAAGGAGGCAACAAGCAGGCAAGGAGCAGGCAGGCTGCAGGCAGCTCTCTCACGCTGCTTCTCTCTCACAGCAGGTTTGGCACATGGAGGAACCCAGAATCTGAGCTTCAAGAAGAGTGCACATGACTTTGTACGGAGCTTTTCCTGATCGTCCACTACACTCATTGTATAACCTGACACCCGATTGAATGCCTTTGGTCACTAAGCTTTGCCTTTGACTCTTCCTCCTTGTATCGTGTTTTTATGTCTTTTTAAACTATACGCTGTAAACCTCAACTCTTTTTGGGTCAAGTTCTTAATCTTATTTTTGTTCCAGGTGTAGACTACGTTTTACCAGTAGCGCAGACGGGCTGCCCTTAGATAGGACTCATTGGAGTAAAAGGAAACCCGGTAGTTACTCGTTTTGGTGCAGATCTCTACGGTGTTTTTGAACCAGAAATTGCTGCTGCTGCAAAAGCCATAGCAGAGTGAGGCTGAACGGATGCGGAGAGCGAAGTAGCGTTAGGATGGTGTGTAGGTCCCTGCGTGGCAGCGGGGGCTGCGGGGCCTGGCCCCGCTCCCCGGGGGGTCGCTCCGGGGAAGGGGGGGGGCTGCTCTGCCCCTGCTTCACTCTGCCATCTCACAGTGAACCTGCCTTCCCCCTACCCCCGCCCCAGTTTGCGTTTCTGGAGATGGGTTTACATCAGAGCCACCCCCCACCCTGAAAATTCAGTAGCTTGCGTTGAGCTTGCTTTAGCTGAAAAGAAAAACAGCAGGGGAAGGGAAAGGGGCTGGTGGGGAGTCAGCTCAAAGAAAATGCCTCCATCCCCTCCCTCCCCCGCTGGAAAGGAACCATCAGAGCCCAGTTTTCCCCAGTCCGAGCAGACCTGACCGTTCTCTCCTGACACCTGATGCTGGTCATCGCCGCTTGCCTGGTCTCACACGATGCAAAGATTCCCCTGCTGCTGTCCCACCTGCCCCCCCGTCCCGCCTAGTCATTCGGTAAGAGAAATTGCTGCCGTTCACTTCCTTCTCCACCGCATAAAGGTATCAAGTTTTATTATTGCAATAAAAACGCTTTATGCTGGCTTTTCTCAGCCCGGTGTCTCGGAGGTTTTTCCCTCACCTGGTCTGTCGCTCAGCACAGCCGGTGCCGTTCCAGGCTCTTAGGGTGCTGTGAGTGCTCTGCTGGGCTCTTGGGGTGCTGCCAGTGCTCTGCTGGGGTTTTGGGGTGCTGCAGGTGCTGTGCTGGGGTTTTGGGGTGCTGCGGATGCTGTGCTGGGGTTTTGGGGTGCTGTGGCAGCAGGATGCAGCCTCTGGCTGTGCTGGCTTTGGGGTGATACTTGGCTGCTTGGCCCGGCACAGAAGGACACCTGGGGCTCACTGGGTTCTGTGGGAAGGTGAGGAGGCCTGCTGGAATTTGCATAATTAATTGCCTTACCATAACCTCTTAAGCATTGCACTCTCAGCCTCTGGCCATTGTGGCTGTGACTCAGCCTGGACGGGGAGCGGGAAGGACAGACAGACAGACAGACAGACATGTGCTCCCTGCGTCCCCCCAGCTCCCAAGCTGCGTGTCGATGTCTCTGTGTATTTATTTCGGTCCCCTCCGGAGGTTGGATGCTGCAACATGTGACACTGCACAGCCAGCAGCCGCTATCTGCAGGCCAGGCCACCGTAGACCTGAAAAGCCTCTTGGGGCTTTTTTTGGTGCTCTTCTCAGTGATTGCCCCGTGTGTCTGGTCGGTGGGACCCCTGCAAGCCCCCGCTCCTGCCCTGTGCTGCTGCAGCTCGGCTGCTGGCACCCGGCTCCTCCGCAATGGCCTTTGCTCCGCAATCAATAATGTGACCATGATTGATAACGTGGTTGTGATCGATAACGTGTCAAGTCCTGGCCCCTGAGCAGGTTTGTTTGGAGCAAAGTTTGTATTTAATGGGAGCGCTGGGGAAGGCATTGGGGGCAACAGCAGCCGTGGGGCTCCAAGCCCCTATTTGGGAACACCAAGGTGTGCAGAGGGTCGTGTGGGATTTGGGTGAGGCTCGGCAGTTATTAGCGCTGCCTGTAATTGCTACTCAATTAAGCAGAACAGGGAGCTGCTGGAGTGCCAGCATTGCACTCTGCCCTTTGCTGCAACCACTTCTGGGCGGAAACTTGGGATGAGTTTGGGTTTCTCTTCCTGCAAAGCTTTTTGCTTTAATCATTAACGGGTGCCAGGCGGTGCCGTGGCTTCTGGCTGGAGATGAGCCAGGGCTGGGGGAAGCTTGGGGCCGCCGGCCCCCCCGGCCACGCAGCCCCCAGCTCCAGTTCGGCAGGGATGAGGGTTTGGGGCTGGCACAGACCCCGGGCTGGATCCTTCTCGGGCTGCTGTGGGATGTGTCCCTGCTCCTGGCTGTGATTGTCACCATCGGGCTGCTCCCGTCCCGGGCTGGCTGAGGGATCCGTCGGGCTGAAAATAGCACCAGTAAATAAAACGCTTCCTCCCAGCCTGGCACCGGGAGCCGGGACGTGCCCGGCTGCTGCTCCACAGCGGGGCTGGCCCGGTGCCGGAGAGCTCCTGGGCAGGGGCCACCGGCTCTGGGCTCAGGTAGGTGCCTGCAGGAGGGGACACGGTGGCCCGTGGCCTCCCTGGCACCGTCAGCGGGATGTGGCAGGTGGGTGCTGGGTCCCAGGGTGACACGGTGATGTCCCCAGCAGCGGGATGCCCGTGTCCACCCCGTGCCCTGACTCAGCCGAGCTCCGCACTCGCTGTGTTTCCACCCGTGGCGCGGGACTCCCACGGGGTTGTCACACCTGGCGCGTGCCCCGGGGCAGCGGTGACAGCTGGAAGGATGCGGGACACGGCATCACCCTCATGGCCACGTCAGCCCCACGTGCCCGGGCAGTGGTGTCAGCGGGAGGAGCCACCCACGCAGTGCTGCTCACCGTGGGGCACCCCCTCTGCCCCCCCACCAGCACCCCCAGTCCCCAGTTTGGGGCACCCAGCTGCAGGGGCTCAGGTTGGGATGTAAGGGCTGTGGTGGGGACAAGCGATGTGCTGGTGCCAGCAGGGTTGGTGACACAATGGGAGGGAGGGGGGGCACAGCCCCATCCCGGCTCCCCCAGGGTGCCCGAACCCACAGAAAATCATCCCTGTCCCCATCTCTGCAGTGCCAGGGCCCTGTGCAGCTTTGTGTTCACCTTCCTCTTCCTCACCTGTGCCCTACCTGCGGGGGTGGCAGTCACCTGAGGCTGCCTGGCCCCTCCCTGGGCCAGGCAGGGCTATAAAAGCCCTGGGGCCAGGCAGAGGGTGACACAGAGTGACACAGGGAGCCGAGAGCTGCTGGCAGGTGAGTACCAGGGAGCTGGGCTGGGGCTGGGGGGTCTCTCCATTCCAGGGGTGCTGCTGGGGGATGGGGGATGCTGCGGTCCCTGGGCCGTGTACAGGACCCTGCCCGGTCCCCATGGGGCTCGGAGCTGGGGCTGGATTTGGCCTCTGCGCCCCAAGGTTTGGGTGATGTGTTTGGGGCACAGAGTGATGCAGGGCTGGGCTTTGCCATGGGCACAGTGTGGGGCATTGGGGTGCAGGGAGGACTGATGGGGGTTTAAAGGCAGTGAGGAACAGTCAGGGGGGCTGTTCCCATGGGACATCCCACTGTCACGTCTGGGGGACGATGGAATGGCCCCGTGGGAAGCAAGACCTGCCACCAGCCAAGCAATGCCCAGGGTACCCATGTCCCAGCTCCTGGGAAGTGGCGCAGGTGATGGCCCTTGTGACATGTCCATGAGTCACCCTGGAGGCCCTGGGTGACAGCCCATCTCCGTGACACGGAGCCAGGCATGTGGGCTGGGAGGGATGCTCAGGGAGGGGCTCCCAAGCCCTGAACTGCCTTGTCCCCGTCCCCAGGCTCGGCAGCAACCATGGCGACACTTTACCCCTCACTGGAGGACATGAAAGGCCACCAGATCCTGCAGGTCAGTGTCAGTTATGGGAGGGTGAGCAGAGCCCAATGGGGTCCCACCCTCGCAGGGTCCCTGGGGCAGGGACACAGCCTGCAGCACACCCCATCTCTCTCTCAGCAGGCGCAGGCAGCCGCCGCGGTGAGGACACCTGCCACCACGGTGGCCGCGGAGAAGCCAAAGCTCCCCTCGGACACCGGTAACACGGCTGCGCCCAGCTGCCCCTGCCCAGGGGCTGCCTACGGGCAGGGGGAGCCATGGTCACTGTGCAGGGGGCTCAGCTGAGACCCCACAGCTCAGTGCGTGGTTGGGGATGGGATTTGGGGGTTTCTTTCCGCTGGCCTGGGGCATTCCTGGGAGGGAGGTGATGGTGGTGGGTTGGGAACCACAGGCGCTGAGGCCACTCTCGGTGTGTCCTGCAGCGCCGCCCGTGCTGTACCCCAACCTGGCCGAGCTGGAGAACTACATGGGGCTGGCTCTCTCCAGCAAGGAGCTCCAGAAGAACCTGATCCCCGAAGGCAGCACCGTAAGTGTCAGGGCTGGCGGCTCCCCCTGCCCTGCGTGGGTCCCCATGTCACAGCAACTCTGGGAGGGGGTCCCTCCAGGGCCCCGTCCTGCCCAGGGAAGGGACCAGCATCCCCCAAGGGCTGCTGTGCCCCATGACCCCGCTGGTCTTGCTGACCCCCACCTCCCTCGCAGGAGCCAACTCCTGCCGAGCCCGCCCCAGGCCAGCTGGTTGCCCCCCTGAGCGGGAACAACGCGGGGCTGCGGCGGGCAGAGATCAAACCGGGCGTGCGGGAGATCCACCTCTGCAAGGACGAGCGGGGCAAGACAGGGCTGCACCTCAAAAACGTCGACCAGGTGAGGGGCTGGGCTGGTGTGAGGCTGTGCATGGCACGGCATGGTACAGCACGGCATGGTACAGCATCGGGGTGTTGATCGGCAGTGGCTGGACATGAACCAGCATGTGCCCAGGTGGCCAAAAAGGCCACCAGCATCCTGGCTTGTGCCAGCACTGGTGTGGCCAGCAGGCCCAGGGCAGTGACCGTCCCTGTACTGGACACTGGGGAGGCCAAACCTCGAATCCTGGAGTCAGTTTCGGGCCCCTCACACCAAGAAAGCCCTTGAGGTGCTGGAGCGAGTTCAGAGAAGTGAACGGAGCTGGGGAAGGGGCTGGAGCACAAGTGTGATGGGAGCGGCTGAGGGAGCTGGGGGGTTCAGCTGGAGAACAGGAGCTGAGGGGAGACAGGGGCACAAAGAAACGGCCTCAAGTTGTGCCAGGGGAGGTTGAGGTTGGATCTTCGGAACGATTTCTTCGCCAAAGGGCTGTGGGGCATTGGAACAGGCTGCCCAGGGCAGTGGGGGAGTCACCATCCCTGGAGGGGCTGAACAGACACGGAGATGAGGTTCTCGGGGACATGGGTTAGTGCCAGGGGTGGGAGAAGGGTTGGACTCCATGATGATCTTGAGGGGCTCTTCCAACGAAAATGATTCTGTGATTCGATGACATGGCAGGGCAGGGCACAGCATGGCACAAGCATGACAGTACAGAGGAGTGTGACATGGCACGGTGTACCATGGCACGGCAATGTGCGGCATTAAGTGGCACAGCATGTCACAATGTGACATGGCACAGTATGACATGGTGCCTGGCATGGCGTGGCTGCCCAGTACCCGTGTGCCATTGCTCCTTCCATGTCCCCAGGGCATCTTCGTGCAGCTGGTGAAGGCCAACTCACCGGCAGCGCTGGTGGGGCTGCGCTTCGGTGACCAGATCCTGCAGATCGACGGCAAGAACTGCACGGGCTGGAGCAGCGACAAGGCACAGCGGGCGCTGAAAAAGGCGTCCCCAGAGAAAATTGTCATGGTGGTGCGGGACAGGTGAGCGGGCGGGTGATGCCGATGACATTGCCGGTGATGTTGCCAGTGACATTGCCAGCACTGACCGTGTTCTCCCCGCAGGCCTTTCCAGCGCACTGTCACCTTGCACAAGGACAGTGGTGGCCACACCGGTGTTGTGGTGAAGAAGGGGAAGATCGTGGCGCTGGCCAAGGACAGCTCTGCCGCCCGCAACGGGCTCCTCGTCCACCACTACATCTGCGAGGTGAACGGCCAGAACGTCATCGGCATGAAGGTGGGGGCTGTGCACAGCCGGGGGTGCTCGGGATGGGGCCAGGGGAGCCATGAGGGACTGCTGGGGGGTGGGGAGAGCTGGACCCCCCCTGGACCTCCCCACTCTCTCCCACAGGACAAACAGCTGTCAGAGGTGCTGGCGGGGGCCGGGAATGTTGTCACGCTGACCATCATCCCCACTGTCATCTATGAGCACATGGTCAAACGGTGAGACCGCTGGGCCATGGTGCCCCCCCAACCTCACTGTGGTCCCACAGGGACACCCCCCCCCAAAAGCCCCCCTGGTGTCCCCACTGAGCACCTGTCCCTGTCCCCAGGCTCTCACCCGGACTGATGAAGTCGGCCATGGACCACTCCGTCCCCGACCTGTGATGCCATTGCTGCTGTCCCAGGGGCTGACGCTGGAGCTCGGAGGGGCTGCTGAAGGTACCCCCCAGCACCCCCAAAAGAAGCTGTTTTAGCACAAAACCCCTTGACTCTACAGAGGCTGGTGGCTGCTGGATGGCACCGGGGACCCGCCAGCTGGGGATGTCCTCACCTCCCCGTCATCAGCAGGGATGGGGCACATGTCTTCTCCTGTCCCAGGGTCCCCATGTCCCCGTGTCCCCACTCGGGCCAGGCCCCTTGGGGCTGACGCCGAAGGCTGGTTCCAGCCACAGCAGACACAGACCCAGTGACATTTATTACGTCCACCACAGACAGCATGTACAGGACAGGGGCAACAAGAAAAGGGGGGTTACAGCTTTTTCAGTTCTGTATTTAAAAAATATATTATATAGATTTGTCTTTCAAATATAATAGTTACATTTATTTCTTGGCAAAGCTTTGGATAGTCTAACAGACGTGTACACAGATCCACAAATACATTGCACAAGAGGCGTACGTACATCCCAGCTCCGCTCACAGCGCCCGCCCTGCCTGCTTTGCTACCATTTCTCCCCAATATTTCACCTGGCAGCCGGTGCTGCTGCCTCCGCCACCCCCTGTGCGGGACAGGGGATGCAGGGAAGCGCGGGGGATACGGGACATGGTGGGTGCCGGCACGTGGAGCATCACCAGGTCCCAGGGCACCCGGCCGGCAGCACCCGTGGGTGGGTTGGAGGGGAAACACCATTAGTTCAAGTCACGAAGAAGCCACAGACATTCATGGGGGCGGGAGCACCGCGCACCCGGGGGAGCCCCAAGTCTCGCACCTTGCCAGCCCCCGCTGAGCAATCACTGCTGTCTTTGCTTTTCAAATAAAAAGGCATTTTTTTTTTCTGGAGGCCATCAACAAAGTGGGGACTCGGCTGGGCTGGGGCAGGTGAAGGCGCTCGGCCCTGCCTGCACCCCCCTGCCCGCTCCCCTCGCTGCCCCCAGCAAAGGCATCCCGGAGCGCTGGCACAGGGCGGCATCACCGGCATCGCTGCTGCCGATACCGCCAGAGCTCCCAGTGCCACCGCGCGGCGGCCAGAGCCAGGGCTGGGGGTTCCCCCCCACTCACTGCTGCCTCAGCCCCCCAACACCAGGGCTTCAGTCTGTACCAAAAAAAAGTGAACATAGTGCAAAGCAAAGGGAGGGACCAAGGCTCCCCTGGGGCCGCCCGGAGCCACCAGAGGCACCCCAGGGTTCCATCCCGGTGTGGGAGGCATCTCCCACCCATGGGCGGCTTGGAGAGGGATCAAGGGAGGGGACAGACACTGGAGTGGGCTGGGACAAAGGTGTGCCATGGGGTCCCACTGTCCCCCAAACCAGTCCCTGTGTCTGGGGCAAGTTCCCTCCATCCTCCCGGACTTTGCTGTTGTGGTGCAACCAGCACCCACTGTGGCCCCCCGGCTCTCCCTGCTGCCGGGGGCTCCTCACCATCGTTCGTCCATGGCAGGAAAGGGACAACCAGAACATGACTGCGACAAAGTGGGAGAGCCCCCCCGGGGGTGCAGCCCCCCCAGCAGCCGGGCCCTCTGCAGCAGCCATGTCCATTGGGAAGGGGGTCGCAGCGCGGTGCTCGGTGCCACGTACCCCATCACCGCTTGACACCGTTCTTCCAGCAACGGTCCTTTCCCTCCTCTGGGACAAAGGAGCTGGGCGGGGACAGCACATCCCCACAGACCCCCCCCTGCCCCTTTCCCACTCCCCCCGGGGCTGCATAATGACCCAGAGCTGATAAAGGATCCCGGGAATGGGGACATGCCGGGGCTTTACAATCAGCAGTCGGGTCCATGGGGGCATGTGGGGGGTGTTGGGGGGGTGTCAGGGCTGGGTGCTGCCCCCGGGGCTGGCGACGGGGCGACAGCCCATCCTGCGGATGGAGTGGAGGGCGACGGTGCAGCAGCCGCGCAGCAGCGAGCTGATGTTGTAGATGGGCTGGCCCTGCCGGCGCTGCGAGCGGCACAGCCAGGCCACCGTGGGCACGGCCGGCACCACCACTGCCAGCAGATCCACGATGAAGTGGCGGCTCCAGTAGCTCTTGGCCGGGGCAGCCTCACAGCCGGTGGCCTCCGTCGCCTCCTCCTCCGCCGCACAGGCGATGGCCACCGAGGGGCTGGCGCTGGGGGGCTGCCGCACCGCTGGGTTGCAGGGGGCTCCCCCCTCGGCCCCGGCATCTGCTGCTGCGGCATCGGGCTCGGCCACCAGCAGGTCCGTGGCCCCTGTGGGGTTGGAGAGCTCAGGGACGGGCATCACGTCTTCCATTTCGGAGACCCAGACTGAGGTGGGGCTGCCCAAGCTGCAAGCCTGGGACTTCATCACCTTCTCCAGGATGGTGTCCAGGTCGGGCTGGCAGGGCACGAAGTCCGTCTGGATGGCCCGTTCCTGCATGCAGCTGGCCTGCACCCCCGCCTCCACGCCCCCCCGCAGCCCCAGCAGCTTCTCGTAGGTGGTGCTGGGGGGCAGGCGGGCACCGGGGTCGTTCCCCCCCTCCAGTGGGTCCGTATGGCTGGGAGCCTCCTCCGCCCCCACGAAGCCGCTGTCGGCCCCCTCGTCCAGCGAGATGGTCTGCGAGCCCCCCACGTTGCGGTCCCCGGCCCCCTGGTCGCTCAGCTTGGTGTAGGTGGAGCTGCGGGTGAGGGATCGGGCTGGGGACCCCCCCGCCGACTCGCCGGCCCCTTCCTCCTTCAGCGCCCCGTTCTGTGCCACCTCCATGCTGTGCAGCAGCGTCTCCAACTTCTTGTTCTGGATGTTGATGTCCACAAAATACTTCTGGAGCCCCTTGTCTTTCTCCAGCAGGTTGTTCTTCACTGTGTCGATGACCTGCTTCAGCTGCTTGATCTCCTTGCGGGCTTCCTTCAGCGCCAGCTGGGCCTCCACGCGATGGCACTCCTCCTCGATCCAGTCCTCCTGCATCCGCGACAGCTGCGTCTTCAGGTCCTCGATCTCAGCATCCCTGCGAGAGACGGGGAGGGCACGGTCACTGTGCTGAGAGGGCTGTGGGGACAGCCCCATCCTCACCTGCCCCGCACCGAGTCAGCCAGATCTCCCGGTGACAACTGCAGCTGGATCCAGGGATGGATCCAGGAGCTCAGGGACCCTCGGGAAGGATGCTCGGGGACCCTCCAAAGGGATGCTTGGTCCCTTCCTGGAGGGGACACAGAGCCCAGGGCTGCGTGGGGACAGGCAGGTGCCCCAGGCGGGCGCATGGCAGCTGGCACGCCGGCAAGGACGTGCCTAAGCCCGAGAGGAGCAGATGGGGATTAGCCACTCTCTGACGCTGAAATTCAGAAAAACTGTGGCAGAGACTTAACTGGCGGTGCAGGGGAGGGTGCAGCCACGCCAGGTAGGACACATGGGTGCTGTGGCCCCCAAATTGTGGCTCCCCAGTTGGATGGGTAGCAATGCCAGCATGCTGCGTGCCTGCAATGCCACTGCAAAGCCATGAACCTGGTGCCAGGGCATGAGCCTGAGGACAAGACACGGCTCTGGGAACTGAGAGCGCCCAGAAGGACCAGTCCCACACAGGAGGTGCCACCATGGGTGTTGGTGGCTGGTGCTGGGCCCAGTGGCTCCCATGCCCCGGGGCTGTGCCCACTGTCCCCACGCTTACCTGTCCTGCAGCCGCTCCTGCGTGTCCTTCAGGCGAGCCTTCAGGTGCCGGATGCAAACCTCCTTCTGCTGCAGCGGTGTCAGGTACTGCTCCGGCGTCGGCGGCTTGATCCCATGGTTGTCGCTGCACAGGTTGTACTTGGCCGAGCGCCTGCGGGGACACGGCTGTCACCCACCCGCCAGTGCTGGCACTGGCACAGGTGAGCAGGGGCTGGCCAGGGAACAGGGCTGGGTGGCACAGAGAGCTGTGTGCCACACAAGATGCTCCAGCACGGCTGCAGGGTGGCCCAAAACCGCCGTGCGTGGTGACAGGCAGCACCAGCAGCCTCCAGCCAGAGACAGGAGCATCACGTTTGGAGCAGCCAGGCAGCACTGTGACCTTGCGATGCCCCTCAAGTCCTCCCAGATGTGATGCCACCTCTGGGAGCTGGCAGGCGGTTGGGGACAGCCCCGGTGCCCGTCCTGCTGCGCGGTGCCCGGCTGTTTGTGCCCCAGCTCGCTGGGAGATCCCTGTGGAGCAGCAGGGCTGACACCAGCTCTTGCCAAACCTTGGCCAGGCAGCACAAGGGGATGGAAACAAAGCTCTTGTCCAGCGTGCCTTTGGTCCCCAAGGACCCAGCGTGTCCCTTGGGGTGCAGCAGCGGGGGGACATGTGCAGCGTGCAAGCCACAGCCACGGCAGGACAGAGGGACAGGGACGGGGCACCGGGCTGGCAGGCGGGGGGACAGGGAAGACAGGACAACAGTGGCAGAGAGGTCTGGAGGAGGACGGTGGGGTCTTGGCGAGACACACCAGCAGCTCCGCCGGCTCCGGCACCATGGGCACAGCCTCGCTCCGCCGGCCCCTGCGCTCCTGTCCCCAGCCGGGCACCGGCAGCCGGGTGATGGGTTACCTTGGGGTGGGGCTGCTGTCGCTGCCCTTGTAGGAGCCCGAATTGCTGCTGCTGCTCAGCGAGGAGGTGCCGTAGGTGTCCCTCCCGGGGGGCGAGGGGCGCCTGGAGGCAGGGAGAAGAGGCTGTGTCTCAGGCCGAGTGGCTGAGGGTGCTGAAGACTTAAAGAAGGAGGCAAAGCCACTCCGTCCATACAGCCCGCGGCTGCCAAACCACCACACCGAGGAGGACACACAAGACAAAAGGACAAAACAAACAGCAGGGATCAAAATGGCACAGACACAGCGATGGGGTGCAAAGGCAGGGCTGGGGGCTGCCCACCCGCTCCCCCCACCGCTGTGGCATCCCCGCACTCCAAGCACCGGGAGCCCCTTGGGAGCCCCCAGCAGAGCTCAAGCTGCCAGCTCAGCACCGACACTCGGGCAGAGCTGCCTCTTCTCTCTGCCCACGCTGCCGGTGGCAGCCGGTACCTAAATAACAGCATCCCAGGTCATGGAGACATTTGGAGGGGAATACATGGTTTGGGTGGTTTTTTTTTCCTTTCTCTTTCTTTCCCTCCTGATCTTTAGCTCAGGGAGAGGCTTTTCAAGGGCTACACCTCCCAGCATCACCACCCCCACCCCAGCACCCCTCAGGGCCTGGTCCCCACACCACCACCTGCCTTTGCCCGGGCGGACAGAAGGGTCGGTCCCGGCAGCAGGACGGACAGAGGGACAGTGGGTGCAGCGCTCAGGGGCTGCATGCACGGACAGAGAAGTGCTGTGCAGTGAGCAGAGACATGCAACCCCCCAAAAGTGGGGCTGTGGGTTCGTGCTGCAAAGTGGCAGCTGGTGGGTGCGTGATCGGTCCCTCCCTGCTGCCGGAGGTGCCGGGTGGGCGCCGGTGCTCGGTCCCGGGGGTGAGAGGCTGAAGCATATTCACCTTCGTGATCCGGTGGACGAGCGTCTGCTCCCCGGCAGAGACATCGCCGCGGTGCCGCGGGTCCTGGGCGTGGGGGAACTGTGGGTGAAACAACAGAGAGAGGGGGTGAAGGCAGAGAAAGGGCCGGGGGAGACGGGAGCCAAGCGAAGGGGTGAGCCCCTGCACCGGGCATCAGTTTAGACCCTGGTGCCACCTGTACGAGGACAGATGTGGCCTGTATCCCCTGCACATCTGGGCTGTGCTCCTTGCCTGCCTCCCACAGGCCGGAAACGCTGGGATGCCACAGGGCGAGGGATTTCTCCACTTCCAAGGCAAAGGCACCTGCTCACATTTGTGCTGCCGGCCCTCCCGCCCAGCAGGCACTTTCCCACAACCTGCTCCTGCTCCATCCCCTTGGTCCAAAGCCCCTTTCCTGTCAGTCTCCAAGCACGGGACAAGCTTTCCCATGACCCCAGGTCCCTGCTCCCACACAGGGACACAGGGCACGTGCAGTGGTGACAATACTCAGGGCAGAGATGGCACGAGGGCTCTGACACCCAGCCCTGGACCCGCCGAGCTCCCCCCGGGCGGGCGGTTGGTCCTGCAGCAGGCTGGGCACCTCTTTTTCTTTCATTAAGTCAGAATCACCCGTTCAGCAGTGACATTGGGTGAGGAAGCCCAGATCCCTGCACAATGCGGCAGCAGCAGCTAATCCCTCGGGAAACACAGAGCTCTGCTCCTGTAAATAAATAGGCCAGAGCCAGGGGCTGGCAGCAGCCGGTGGAGGAGGCAGCAGCTCAGGGGGAGCTCTGGAAAGGACACACTCGGCACATCCATCCTGCCAAGCATCCCACGGCACCGCCGCCGTGTCCCACCACAGTCACAGGCTGCTGGGGACAGCCGGGGACACCGCACGGGCTCCTTCCCCATCCCCGAGCCCATTCACCATGCTGGTATTGTCCCAGATTTTGGCAGCTCCAGCCCAGAGCAACGGGAGCGATGGGACCAGCCAGCAGATAATCGACGGGTGACGGGAAACACCAAGTGCTGCTCGGCCCCGGTCCAAGACAAGAGGGGGAGGCAGGAAAGAAGTGGGGGGCAGAGCCAGCTCAACCGACGCAGCCTTTTGCATTTGCCACCCCAGGACTGGGTTTTTCCACGCTACCTCCTGCCTGATGCTCAAAGCTCGTGGTACCAGCCCAGGCCTCTACTCTGCCTGGGATGCGCTGCTCCCTGACCCCCAAACCAGCACACCGTGGAGCCCAGAGCAGAGGAGCTGGCAACGCGCAGCCGTGGTGCCCAAAGCTGGGGGGTGCCGGCACCCCTGGGACGCAGTGACCAGGATTTGGGGGTCCTGGGACGCACACAGCGGGGAGGAGCTGGGCAGGGGGAGGCAGCGCTCTGCTGTGCCGGATAACGGCTCCCGAGCTGGCAGCGAGCGCGGCCGGTGCTGCGGGTTTTGCTCATGCAGCAGCGTGAATCAGCATCCAGCGCAGGAGCCGAGCGCGGCCTCAGCGCGAGCATCCTGCGGGAGCATCCTGCGGGAGCATCCTGCGGGAGCGCCACGGGGGCTGCGGCACAGCCGGCTCTGGCTGCGGGGTCCCGCAGAGCAGGGCCCCCCGTCCCTCCTCCCCACGCCGCACGGTGCTCCCCGAGCAGCTCCTGGGCAGGGCTGTGTGGAGATTTGTGGTCCATTCCCACAGAGAGGAAAGAAAAAGCATTCAAAGCTGAATAACCAACCACCTCCCCGAGCATGCTGCACACCTGCAAAGAAGACAACAGCAGTCACAGGGGCCAGGAAACACAGGGGAGTAACCAAGAGCAGGTCACTAAAATCTAAAAACCATCTAATAGATGGGACTTGGAGCAGGAGCCAGAGCAAAGCTGCAAGGACAAGTAGAAGCGAAGAAATCCCATAAAAACACCAAGGATGGTGCTGGCAGAGCTGCCCAT
This sequence comes from Pampusana beccarii, assembly GCA_013399365.1. Lineage (NCBI taxonomy): Eukaryota > Metazoa > Chordata > Aves > Columbiformes > Columbidae > Pampusana > Pampusana beccarii. Next base: position 1,344,008 of record VWYH01004579.1, on the reverse strand, counting down.
GGCTGGTCCCACACAGGGAAGGTGGCTCCTGCTCAACATGGGGACAAAACCCCAAAAACGAACACCGAGAGCCTCAGCAGCAGGAGAGGAACCCTCCTCCACCTTATTTTCACCTTTTCAGAGTGAGAAACACGGGAAATGTCTTGCAGGACACAGAAGAAATGCAGGAGAATCCCCAGCCTGCGGGTTGGTCATTACAGAGCTGACCAAACCAGTCTGTGCCCCAGAGGAGAGGACGTGTACCCGGCACAGGCTGCAGCGAGACCCCGAGCAGTGCGAACCTGGCACCAGAACCCGGCGCTGAGCGCGACGCCACAGACGGCAAATGCTGCTCCCGCAGCCAAAGAGCTCATCTCCACACCATTATCCTGCTGGGACACACAACCCCAGCCCTGCAGTGCAGCCCAGGTGTGCAATAATGCAGATTTTAACAGCCACAGCCTGTGCGAGTGCACAGACACTGGAGCAAGGTCCAGGCGATTCGGGGAGCATCAGCTTGTCCCTGAACCGGGGACAGTGGGACCGTGCTCAGTGCAGCATTTTTGCTGCTGCTCCTGCTGCCCAGGGCTGCTGGTATGGGGCAGGGTCTGATGGTCCAACTTACATCAGATCCAGAGATCACACTGCAAACCACCTATATTTGCTCCAGCAACTTGCAAATCACCCCCAAAATGCAGCTGGGGGACAGGCAGGATGAACGCTGCCTGTTGCGAGGGCGAACGCTCTCTCCTGCAGCCACAAAAAAGCAAAACTCCCCATGAATCTCCCAGCCCATCATGGAACGGAAAGGCAGCTCTCCTGAAAACAACAGCACAAAACAGCGCTTATTGTGGGCAACAGCATCAGCCCGGGGAATTCACGCTAAATAAAAGCGACGGCTCTTGGTAAGGAAACAGCCGGAGTCACAGCACAAGGAGCTGACACCCCACGGGGGGGAGCACAGCGGGGACAGGAGCCCCCGCCACGCTGCCACCACCCGGGTGGTGACAACCCAGGGCTCCAGGTGGTCCCGAGCTGCATCCCCCGATGGTACCCAGCTGCAGCGGGGATCTGGGGCACCGTCACCCCACAGGTCACACCACGATGGCAACGCAAAGCCAGACGGGTGACAGAGCAGTGACAGAGCACCCTGAGGCTCAGCCCAGTGCCCCAGGAGACCATTTCCCCAAGAATTGTAGTTCAGACATCATTTTGGGATTGCTGAGCTGCCTCTTTGCTTTGAATGCTGATGCTCCCCGACTCGGCGCTGGATCCCCCAACAGGCAGACAGGGCTGGGCAGGAATCGCTCCTCCTGGAAGCTTCTTCCACAGGAAACGGGGCCACAAGACCCCGGAGAGCCCCTCGCCACCGGCTCGGTGAGGCCGCTGATGGTTCCTCAGCCTGTTCCTCCGCAGGTTTCACCACCGCAGGCTCTTGCTCCTGGGGCGTCTCTCTCTGCTCGACATCTGCAGGGTTCAGAAGGAACCGGCTGCTGCGCTGGCCCGGGCTGCCCCACCAGCTCGTCCCGACCTGCGGGGACACGCAGGAGCCGGCGGGCCCAGCCGGCAGCCCCAACCCTCGGCACGCAGCCGCTCGCTGCATTTCCCCAGATTTCTCACTCGCTGCTTCTGTTGTCGGGGTTCCCATCACCCTGCCCGCTGCCAGATTCCCTTGTTTCCCTTGACGCATCTTGCGTTAGGAGCATTTTGCAATGGTGGCACCAAGCCCAAGTGTCCAAGAGCAGCTTCGATTCTGCAGAAACCTCGGGAGAAGAACCACGCCTGGCACACGCCGGCAGGCGCCTTCCCTGCGGGTCCTTTCCTGGATTTTCAGCCTTCCAGTACTAACAAGATTAAAAGCAGACAGCAAAGTGGGAGGGAAATCACAGCTTGGTTTTTCCAGGGAACAAAAAGGGCTCCCGAGGAGACATCCCTGCCTTTCTGACACTGGCTCTGCTCTTTCCTTCACACTTAAAATAAGCAAAGCACTGAACACAGCAAACAAGCAGCTACCTGATCTGGGACAGAGCGCTGTGTCCCCTAAACAACGGCAATGCCGGGATCGGTTTGTGTTTAGAAGGGACTGGGATGCAGTGGGTGGCACTGAGAAGGAGCAGGATCCGGCAGCGGGGTCCGCAGAGTCTGCCCAAGGGGGCTCAGCGCCGTGGGCACCACCCGAACTTCCAGAGGCCAACAGCGGCTGCCCAGTGCACAGCGGTGACCGTGTCTGTGCTCCTCCTGCCACCGAGGAGTTTGGGGGAGGCAGGGGCTGCTTTGCTCCTTCCTGGGAGATTCCAAGGGGGCAACGATATCTCCAGGGGCTGGGAAACTGCTCCAGCAGAGATGGGCTCATCCCAAGGCAAACAGAGCTTCACCAGGTTCCGGACAGTGGGAGACGCTCCAGTTCACGCCAGAGCAGAGCGCTTGGGGCAGGAGCAGGGACAAAACGCACAGGATGTTTATGCAACAGCACCAGAAAAATCAATTTTGCTAAGAGTTGTTGTATCACGTAACGAAACGCAGGAGCATCTCCTTTTATTCTCTTGTTTGTTATAAAATGCTGAGTTGACACCCAGAGATTACAGGAAAATAGAGACTATTCTAAAAGATCGGGTTATGCAGCTCATCACTTTTCCAGCTGACCTGGCTGCAGCGCCAAACAGGGAGGTGGCAATTCCTGGCCCTCATTAGCTAAAAATCAGGTCCCTGACCAGGGGGAAGGGGCTGGTCTCTTGCTGGGGCCTCTGCAGGCAAAGGGAAAAGAGCTCCATGACAAATGCTGTAGCAGCAGAGTGGGAGCAGCACAGCCGGGATGCAGAGCCCACAGTCTCACCCGGGGCTGGGGGGGTTGGCAGGTCGGGATCACACCCCACAGCCCATCCTGTGCTGCTGCTGCACTGGGCAGCCCAGCTGAGGACCCGTAAGCAGAAAGGGGAGCCCGTTCCTTCGGGACATGCAGGCAAAAAGATCAAGAGAAATCCAGCTTCCAGCACAACAGCTGCTCCTCCCTCCGCAGCCCCGCACGGTGGCACCAGGTCTCCCCTCACCACCACCTGCCATGGACCAGGGCTGGGAGCAGCGATGGTCACAGGGGATCAGTCCCCACACCGCTGGCACGGCCTGCTCAAACAACATGTCACATCTCCCATCCCAGCTGCTGCAGCGCCGCCGAGGCATTGCCCCTCCTGACCCCCCGGCCAGGCACCTCCGCAGCCCCGGACACCGGGATTTGCACCTTTTTTTGCACAAGGTCATGGCACAACACACCCACTGCCCGGAGAGGGGGGATGCTGGTATTTTAAGCCCAAAAAACACACAGCAGCAGGTTTCTGTGCGACAACCAGGCAGCACTGACCTTGCGGGGAGGAGAGAAAAGGAGCACCCGGCTCATCAATCAGCTCCTGGTTTTCTGTGTCCCTTCAGAGATGGAGCATTAAGCCATTAAATAATAAAATCTCAATTGCACAGCAGCTCCGGCTCCTGCAACGCCCGTGGTGCCGGGAGACACGTTTGGATGCTGTATGAGCAGATGTAGGTCTGGTGCATGCAGGGAGGGTCCAGCGCATGTGATGTGGGTCTAGTGCATGCAGGGAGGGTCTGGTGCGTGTGGTGAATGTCTGGTGCACGTGATGTGGGTCTGGTGCATGCAGGGAGAGTCTGGTGCATGTGCTGTGTTCCAATGCATGCTCTGTGGGTCCAGTGCGTGCAATATGGGTCCAGTGCTCGTGATGCAGGTCCGGTGTGCATAACGTGGGTCCAGGCACACACAGTGTGGGTCTGGTACATGCAATGTGGGTCTGGTGAGCGTGCCATGAGTCCGGTGCATGCAATGCAGGTCCAGCGCACGCACTGCAGGTCTGGCGGGCGTGATGCGTGTCTGCTGCATTCCGTGGGGTCCGGCGCGTGTGCTGCGGGCCCGATGTCTGACCCACCCCACGCACCCTCTGCCCCACCTCGCCGCCCGATGGGGAGCGGCGCTGGCAGCCCCGTGCTGCGGGTCCACCCCCTCCGGAGTCCGCAGCCCAAAGGGATGAGTCACGGCGGCCCCGCCGCCCCCCGCCCCGCTCCCCGCTCACCTGCGCGGGGCCCCGCCGATGTCCCGGGCGGCAGCAGCGGCGGGGGGGGCTCAGCGACCTGGCGGGAAAGGGAGGGAGAGAGCGGGTGGTGAGCGGCGGCGGCTGCGCGGAGCGGGGCGCGGTGCGACCCCCCAGCCCCCCCGACCCCTTCCCCCGTCTCCATCACCTGCGCCGGCCTTCATGGGTGCGATGGGGCGGCCGGGGAGCGCGGCGGCGGAGGGAGGGATGGAGGGAGGGAGGGATGAAGAGAAGGAGGGAGGGAGGGACGGAGGGATGAGCCTCGCAGCTGCGTAATTTGCCTCCCTCCTCTGCGCTCTTAAAGCGACGGCGGCGCGGGTGCCCCCCCGCCGGGTTTCCCCCCGTTTCTATGGCAACTTCTCTGCCGGGGCGCAGCCCTGCAAAAAATAAAAAAAAAATTTAAAAAGCCGGTTTCGGAGGTTGGTCCCCGGCGGCGGGGCCCGCGGGCCGGGTCGCGCTGGGCTCCTCTCCCCGTGTAACCCCGGAGGAGGAGGAGGAAGGCGGCGGGGGAACCCGGGCCAGCTCCGCGCTGCGGCCACCCGGCCCTCGGAGTCCCCCCACGGTTGTAATTTTCACCTAATTAGTCCAATTCTGAGGACATCCGTGCGCCTAATTAATGACGCACTTTCATACAGGAAAATAAATAAATAAAGGGGAGCGTTTGCCTCAATTAACTACCTGCGGCCAGTCCGGCCGCTGCCGGGCCGGGGTTGAAGAGCAGCAAATATCAGCCCAGCGGGTTCGCCCCGAGCCCTCCCCGCTCGCTCGGTGGGAAATCACGCTGCGATCGCTGGCACGGCACCGCTGGGCTCTCAAACACAGACTGGGTACTCATGGTTCTACCTACACATCTTCTGTATCTCTCAAGCTTAACCTTTGCTAATTATTGAATGAGCAGACGTCTAGGGCAAGGCTGCTGGGCGCTTACTGGGGGGCACTGGGCAAGGTGCTGGGGTCCCTGTGGCGAGGAGCGGGGCTGGGGTTGGCTGCAGCCGCCCCTCCAGAAGCTGGGGAGAAGGTGACCTATAGCTGTGTGATGTATATACACGTAACGTCCCACCTGCGTGACATGTATACATGTAACATTCCAGCTGTGTGACATATATATGCATAACGTCCCACCTGTGTGATGTATGTACATTTACCATCCCACCTGTGTGACATATGTACACGTAATGTCCTACCTGTGTGACATATGTACATGTAACATGTGCATGCACACACAGAGATCTCACCACACGACACCTGGTGCTGCCCCAGCCCTTGCAGGCTCCTGTTGTGTCTCCCCTGCAGTTATTTCGGGGCTCCAACAAACCTGTTTTGTAAATAAGCGCGAGTTTGTCTTCTGGGGCTATTTCCTGCAAGATTTGTTCCTGCTTTATTGTGACACGCAAATGGATTTCAATGCGCCTGGGTCCTGCCTCTCATCACTCCCTGCCCGCCTCCTGCTTCCTTTGTTCACTCTCTCCTGGTGAATCCATGACACGGCCTCTCTTCTTCAGAGGAAAATTAACGAGTTATCGTCTCTGCTGCCGCTGGAGCTGCTTGGACCATGTGGCAGCGGCAGCCGCGGTGCAGGCAGCAGCTCTGGTGCGAGATGCAGAGTCATTTCCAACAGCTTTGGGAGAAGAAAAACGGTTTTTCTTTCCCTGCACAGCATTCAGCTTCCCAGGCTGCAGACCCAGGGCACAGGGGGCTCCCCGGGAGATGCACCGGGGAGGGAGGGAGAGGTTCTCACTTGCCGAGTGTGAGATTTGGAGAACCAAGCCCTTCCCTCAGCCTGGGCTAGTACCAAACCACCAGGCCTGGCCCTGGAAAGGAGAGGGAAACGAGCTGCTCCCAGTTATAGCCTTGGCCTCTCGCTCCTGTTTGCATCAGAAAAGGAAATACCTTTTTGTTTTTTTCTGCAGAAAATCAAAAGGTGTTTACCAAACAGGGTCACTCACACACAGAAAAGTAACCCCTTGGAGAAGAGCAGCAAAGGCCTCTTATCGCTCATTTTATCAACTATTCCTGCATGGATAAAAGAAAAACAATTGAAATAACCCCCGCAACCAGCCAGGCCAACCCCCAGCCCTGCCCATCCCACGTGGGGTCTCCATTCATCTTAAAGCCTTTTTGCTCCTCGGAACAGGCCCCTCGGAATCAGCTCCTCACGTTCCCAAAACCACGCACACAAAAATAAACCAGCACACGGCAGGAACAGCACGTGTCAGCAGGGACAGACACGCAGGTGCAGCTGAGGTGAGCAAACACCCGGAAAGCCAGGATGACAACATCATCCGGCCTTTCACATTTTAAGAAAAATCGCCAAAAACCCGGACTCTGAGAAGGCGAACCCACAGAGTGGCTCAGGTGGCTGCTGGTTTTGATCCTTCAGAACAAACACTGACGAGCTGAGGAAACATCGTCTTGTGGTTTTTATTGATTTCACATTAAGAGACGTGAACGCACCGCGACACTGCAACACTTGGCGCTGAACACACACAACCCAGCAGGTCTGGTGCAACTGAAAAACAGTACTGCAAAATGACAGAAAAAGTATTAAAACTTGTCCTAAAGCAGCTAAAAAAGCAAAGAACTAATTTCAGTTTAACATCTGTTTTTAAATACGTCTACACATAAATAAAAGTGTTAGGCTTTAAGTGAACATGCTCCATGAAATCAAAGCTTGCAGGATTTCTGGGAAAGAGGATTTCTTCCTAAAATTCACGTGGCTCTGCCAGGGACAGCGTAACTTCTCTCCGCCTGAACACACAAAAACAATGCTGGAGACCTTCCTAGACCTTAAATATCAAATAATGAACATTTTTTAAAAAGAATAATGTCAAATAGAACAAAGTTTTTGATGAAGAGACCTTAACAGCCTTATTTTCCTGACAGCGTTAGCTAATTAACACACATGAGCCCTGTAAAAAAATAATCTAACCTCCAAAATTGGTCTCTAAGAAAGGTTTTAAAGGACTTTAATAAAATCCCTCACAATCTAAATCTCTTCTGTAGAATACGTATTTTAGCCGTATTTTATTAACTCGTTGTATAAACATATATATAAAAAATAAACGTGTTGTGACCTGTGTGACCACCACGGAGGCAGCACAAGGTCCCTGGCATTGGCAGAGGTGCTGGGGAGGAAAGAGCTCTGCACAGTCACCACTGTCTGATGAGACATTCAGTCATTTTTCCAGGAAATATCTTTGCTGAAGGACTTAGCCTAAGATTTATTTATATTACCTTATGCGGGTACCATGTGATTTCAGTGGGTGTGGAACATGGGGCCGAGGGTGGCGGTGATGTCGGCGAAGGGAGCGCCCTGGCTGAGCTTGAGCACCGACTGCTTCTTCAGAACGAGGAAGATGTAGAACTTGGCGGCAGCTTCTTTCCGGTTGTTTTTCCTACAGAGCTCCCGCAAACTGAAAGAGTGCGCGCCCGATCTCTGCAGTTGCTGCATGAGGGAATGAGAAGATCAGTCAGGTCAGCTTGGCTGCTGGTAAAACCAGATCCCATCAAGTCTGAACTCCGGGAGCTACTCGGACTGAGAATTTTCTGCCTGAATGCCTTGAACAGAACCTTATCTTGGCATTTGCATTTATATAAGTGGCTCTGAACATTTTATTGCCATGATATTGCAAGCACCTGCGTATGTTATTAAAACTACGTGTGCCCGTAGTTCCACTGACTTCAATGGAACCGCACTGAGATGTGAGATTAAGTGCATCTGGAATGGTTTGCATGAGTCAAAACAATAAAAACCGTTGCACACCCTGTTCTTTGGATAGGGAGCACCAGCTGTATCACGGGCAAATTCAGTCACTGCTAACCGAGTGTTATTATTTCTTGGTTTTTAGTGGCTGCATTTAGATGTAAGTGTTTATTTATGGGCATTGCACAGAACCCTTGAAATACGTTCACATAAAATCCAGCACTGGTACCTGTAGAGTTTTTAATAACTGAAGAGTTCTTTTGTTCCACCTTATTTCTTCCCTGTCTTTATCCTTCCTTGTTTGCTCCTTGAGGGGAAACGGAACAGAAGGTTAGAAAGCCTGTGGAAAACTCGCACACCATGATGATAAAAAGGACACAAACTTTGGCCTAATTGAAAATCCAGCTGGACTGGGCATTTTGATGGCCATACTGGGGATGTCTGGGACCCCCGACACCTCTGCAGTCATGCCAGGCTTCGTGAAGCAGAGAAAATAATATTCCTATGTTTTTGACTGGAAAATATGTACTAAAGATGACATTAGTACACCAAAATTCACTGTAAATTCATGATGCCATCACTTTAATATTTTTGAGAAAGAGCACAGCTCTGTTGTGCAACAAGCCAGAGCTGCCAGGTTCGGGCACACGTACCTTTGTCAGCTCAGCTTGCTGGGTTTCGGCTTCTTTGTCCAGTGAATTGTTGAGCAGTGAGGAGCTCTCAGAGCTGGCCCTGCTGTCCTGCTGGAGAACAGCAAGGACCATCAACAGGCGTCACAATTTATCCATGAGATGTAACTCACGATTACATAAGTCTGCTCAAAGAATGTATTGTAATAAAATTTTCCAAAATTATTTTGTAGTTACTATTTCTACCACGTCTCTCCTCACAGAGGAAAGGACTTTGCACCAATGGACTCAGTTCTACATTTTCTGCTGCTGTTAGGTCAAATTTTATCATTCTTTTCCAACTTTAATGAGCCTCATATTCTCTAAAGAATCCCCTTTCACATTACCCTAAATAAAGATGGCAGAAACAGATCATCTATTGCTTGAGTATTTCCTTAACTGGAGACAAAAAAGATAATTTTTATCCTTTATAAAGTTGATTATATTTATCTCTTGAGTACACAGAGGCTATATTTCATACTAAGGTTCTGTTTATACTTAGTCATTAGACTGTAATCTATACTGATTAATAAACATTTTAATTAATAGTTCAATTCATGGTGAGACTCTTCCAAAGTGCTTATAAATAAATTTTCATGACACAAGCTGCTTAATGCTCTATCGGCTGTCTCTAACATCCTTTTCAAACATCTATTAGTAATTCCTTGTTGTGTTTTAAATGGGAACCTGGCATAGAATGACACCAATAAATACGTTTAAATCTCTAAAACTGAAGAAAACTACTCACTATAGTTTCACCATAGCTATCATGGGTTTCATTTCTGTTATTCTGTGATGTCAACATAAAGGAATCATTTCTAATTTTTCTTTCAGTCTCTGAATGAGCTGACTCCTGCAGAGAACTTGGTTCTTCTACTATCAGCATCTCTATATTAACAGAAAAAACAAAGTTTAAGAGGAAATTATGGTGAATCTCTGTCCTTAAAAAGAAAATAATAATTGAAAAGCAAAAATCACACCCTAGTCCAGCAATCTTTGAGCTCAAGAGCCAGAATGAGTAAATATAGAACAAATATCATTCCCAATAGGGCCCTGGAAGCAGAAGAACCTTCCCAGAGAGTTTTCCCCTTTCTAAAAGTTGAGCTTTCTGGGTTTGCAGGAGGTGATCTTGTTGATTAGTTCCTGGGGCAGCTGTACAGTTTAGATTTCTAAGGGAGCAAAGGAGTGAAAGCAGATCCATCACCTCCTCAGGAGCTCTGAAATTGATCATTTCTTCTTGCTTGGTATTAGCCAAAACACGATTTTCAAGATACAAATAGAAGTAATTTAAATTAATTTGGAAATTTAGAGAGCAGTTTGATTAAACTCAGAATAAGTGGGAAGCTTTTTTTTTTTAATTAAAAAAACCCCCAAATCTGCAATTTGGTAGACAATTAGAGAAAGCAAAGGTGAAACCAAAAATCCCTCCTTATGCCACAAGGAAGAAAAAGACTCACATTTCACTTCTGATCTAAGGAAAAAAAGAATAGCAAAGTACTTATAAAAACAAACAAACAAACATTTAAAAAGTAACTATTTCCTTAACATTTAACTTTTTTGGCCTTCGGTTTGTAGAATACTGCACACAAACACCGTGCACCTGTCTCTGAAACATTATCTAAAATAGAAAATATTTTGTAATGGCTAATTCTGCAACAACAGAATTAAAATATTACCTGTGGTATCTTGTTCTTTTCTTGTTTCTTCCACTTCAGATTCCCTCTGTATTCCATTTCTTTTCATCTCAAATCTGTGACTCTTGAAGCATCTCTCAAACAACTAAACCAAATAATTTTTATTGGTTTGCTTTCAGAAAATCATGTCAGATTATTTGCAAACATCAACACGAAAGTATGAGCTGTATATTAATTACTGTAACCTAGAATTTAGAGATTTGAATTAGGTCATTCTGAAAATCTGCATTATTTTTTTAAACAGCCTCCTGCAGCTTCAACTTTGGCAGTGAACTCCATGAAGAAATGTCTTAGGAACAGCTCTGACGGTTTTTCCTTGGAGACAGACAGTAAGGAGGGATGAAAGCAAAAAACATCTGGGGTTATCTGGGTGTGGATTTCACTCCCTATGTCCTGGTGTGTGCTTTTTTTCTCATAAAGGAGCTGTAATTCTGCAGCTCGACTCTAAGGGGTGAAGCTGCTCTAGGGAACCTGACGAGCTGCCCAGATCTCTCCAAGCTGCACAGCAGAGGAAGCAGCACAGGGAGCACCGGGCTGCTGCATGGAGCTCTCACCGCAGCTTCTGCATCACCTGTGTGCACATCCATCCCTTTTTTATTTTATCAGCAGCTCTAGACTTACAGCTTCTTTGAATGATCTGTCAGAAAATACCTGGGGACTGGAGAGGTTTTGATAACCACATTGCCACGAAACAAATACATCTTTCTTGTATGAAAGGAAGTTTTAAGGTCCACAGCCACAGGAACGGGTGGTCTGGCCCAGCTTCTCACCAAAGCCAGTGATCAGGAACCTCCTGGTCCTCTGACAGGCCAGTCCCTGCCTGCTCCCCATCTTTGTAAACCATTAATGAAATAATAATAATAGTAGTAATAAACAACCTTTGAAGTAAATGTAGAAGAAAGATATGGTCTCATATTGATCGCAGAGCAGAAACAAAAATAGAAAATAATAAAGTAGAAAGTAGCAGAGAATTTGACAGAAATCTAAAAAGTTGTGTATTAGTGTCCAGTCAGGTGCCAGTATGTGAAATGAAAAATCAGCTCTCAAGTTTCTCTGTCATTTTTTACTGGTTGTTGGGGTGCTGGGGATTGAAGTTGTGAGCTCTACAGATGGTCTTGCTGGTGAAGCAATTAGTGGCAAGTATGCAAACAATCATCAGGTTTCCAACTGAACCGTACTGCAAAGCAACACATTCAATGATGCACCTGCAGCTTGTGAGGAGCTCACGTACCACCAGGTCTGCAAAGTCTCTCCCAGTTCAACCCTGCTTGTGCAACAGTCCCACCATCTCTACAGTGACATAAAAGCCACGAGGACTTGAGCTTTACCTTCCGCAGCTCCGCGTGCACCACAGGCTGTGCAGCGTGGGACAGGAGGTTTTCCACACCACCTGATTTCTTCCACATCATTGTTTTTTTTGTTGGGGGTGCAAGGTCTAAGGTAGCAAGGATGTCCGTACAGTTGTTTAGTTGGTTGTATATGGTGTTGCAGCTGAGCTCCTTGTCTACATCCACAAGCAACTTCCTCTTCCTTTTCTTTTTTTTCCTCTGGGTGACAGCTAAAGAGAGGAAGTATTTGGGAAAAAAAAAAAAAAAAAAGTCCAATAAGGTCTAAATAAGGTCTATTCACAGAACACTTAAGCACAAAAAAGAGCACTGTGAATCAAATAGACAGGCTGCTGGTCTGAAACATCGCACAGGCTTGAAAATCAAAGTACAAGTGTATTGGCCATTGCTCCCAAAGTTTTCATGAAGTGTCCTCTTTGTATTCTTGTACTGGAAATTCACATATGTTTAATTGCGGAAGACATATGACTGTTGTACTAAAGAACTGGGAACATGAGGACTTAATGAGACTACATGATACACCAACACGACCGAATAAGCTGTCTTTAATCCATCAGGAAGTTAATTGTTCCAAGAACTGCTGATGTACTCAACAGGTTTCATCACCTCATAGTTAATATCTGTACTTGTCAGTTTAATCCTTTAGTAATTTAATTAAGATGTACACAGTAAATGCAGAAGAGAGGCATGGGTTGGTTATGCCATAACTTCCTGAATATTATTTTGACAGGCTGGAAAATTCCGATATTCTAAATAATAGTGTCAACGTGAACTTGTTTATTTGCTAACAGTCACCAACACAACATTTGTATTTACCCACAGAAGAAATGTAACATTTTTCTTTTTGGATCTTATTAAAGTTCACAAAATAAATTTTTATAGAGGCCTGGAAGTTTTAAGATTGTTAGTTTGCACATAAAAATCACAGATGTGTCACCAGCAATAGAAGCTCTTTAGGTGAAACTTCAGTAACACTCATGAACAGGCCAGGCTGGCAGTACCAGAACGGCACAGCAGCAAAACTTGGTTTGGTATGTGAAAGCAAATATAAGCAGAGGTTTGGGCAGATCAGAGGAATAACCTGAGATTGGTTTTGTGCAATAGTTGCCGTAAAATGGAACTCCTGACAGGAGGCACAGATGAAATCTAAAGTGAGAGTAATCTGTCTTGCAAATATTTTCACCAACAAGAAGAAAAACAAACATAGTAACGCACACATTTAGCAAGAAACTGGACAAGTTCTGACCTGTATCATCAACTGGCTCGAGTACAAATTCTTCATTTTCTTTCAAGAAAAGTGTCGTTTCATTCATTAGATGGTTGACTTTCTTAATGGTGGTGTCTGCGCAGCTGGACTCAACTATAAGAAAACAGAGCAAATAACACAAACAACAAAAACAGTTTACAAGATGGAGTAATGTCTCAATTTCATGACATAGAATGGTATCAGACAAAAATGATCAGAATTAGAAAACTCTGATTTTGTCTATAAATTCACAATGAACCAGCACTAGCTGGCACTGCTGCTGCTCCTGTTCTGCGTGGCCTGGTTTCTTTGGCTGAGACCAGAACCTGTATGGGAACAGATTTGGAGGAAAACCCAACTGACAAAGCATGTCTAGGGGGAAAATTGGTTAGTTTCAGCATGTATGTTTCTGGTTCCAGGGAACTGCATGGCAGTGTGGACATTTCTGTCAACATGAACAGGACTAGCGCAAGGATGGGCAAGTGCCACTGGGTCCCTTTAAAGCTGTTCCAGACTACTCAGTTTTAAAGTAATCGTGTGATGGGGGTATAAGGGTTTAAGATAGAAAAAAAAAATCCAGAAGCACTTTTCAAAGATTAATTTCATCGATATCAAATCAAAAGAAGACCAACAACACCTTTATGTACTACTTAAGGTGTCATGCTGAAATAAGAAGCCAGAAATGCTCATAGGTAAAGTTCAAAATCACGGCAGACCCTTTTTCAGTTTATTTTCCCCTACAAAAGTGGTATCATGCTGCCTAAGCAGCAGGGCGGATCAACAGCGTGTCCAATAGGGGAGCACACAAAAGAGTTTATAAGCAATGCCAAGTTACACATCTGGAATCCCTAGATCAGATGAAATTATACCTAAAATGGTCAGTGAAGCCCATTAGAAAACAGCGAAAGACACGACCAAAGGAAAAAGGCACAAGGTATTGTAGGAAGGAATGCGAGTAACTTTAGGCATTAACAGGGAACAGAGGGTTCATGTGAGGAACATGGAGCGAATGCTGTGAACTCACAGACTGTACCATTCTCTGGCAGATCCTGTGGCAAAGGACGTTCTTCCTCCATATCAAGAATGTCTTTATCCAGGTCATTTTGCTCATCCCTCAACAGGATTTCTTAAATACAAAATGCATAGTTTTAGTCATTCGAAGCCTTAGTAGTCATGAAGTAGCCTTATACAGCCTGATGTCTTATTGAAGGTTAATTCTGTGCGAACATACAAAGCTCAGCTGCCACGGATGGCTGCCAATGGTACGTCTGCCTTCAACAGCACAAAAAGGAGATCAGTCTTCATGTGGAGATTTCCACCTTTTCTTTGAAAAGGATGATATTAATATTGTTTAAAAGGTACAAATCTGTAAAGGTTTGTGTAAATACTCTGAACCCTAAAGATGTAGAAGCTACCTTTGTTACTACAAAGATTAAAATGCTGCAGTATTCCACCTCTGAAAAGATAAACTAAATTGTTAAACCTTAAGTATAAATTGAATGTCTTTAGTTCTAAAAAACTGAAATATTTCCTTTAATATAATTTTACTTGGCAATGTCTAAGTGATCATAGATTTAGCAACAAATAGGAAAAAACAAGGAAGTATGAAACAAACAGGAAATATAGAATTTATGTTTGGAAACAATCACTCATTTGTTTTCCTGCCAGAATACAAATATTTGGAAAGAAACTAATTCTGTTTATCTGTGGCAAACCCTACCAATCATATCGGCAGCATCCTCCTCATCTCCAAACCAGTCGTGCTCGAAGCAGTAAGTGTCCTCGTGCAGCACAGACTTGTCTCCACTCACACTCGCAGAGTTCCGATCTGCCCCAAGACTGATGCTGCTTGTTAAGGCGCTGCTGTCAAAGCTCTGTTTTCTCAGAGCGTCTGGTTCTTCATCTGGATAAACACAGAATTACTGATGCTTCATCTGCACAAATTTTTGAAACAAATACTTATCCATTTCCTAACTTTTCAACTAATTTTAAAGGAGTGTAAGATATCCCATACCTCAAAAGGAACAAACACTAAACAATTGTAGCCAGTCTCCAATATCAGATTACTTAGGCAGAGTACTTACACAAAAATTTAAGCGTAAGACTGTATGACAGACCAATCAGCACAAGTATGAAGCAAATGCACTTTTAATAACAGCTTTTTCACAAGGGGAAAGGACTCAGACTGTACAAAATGTTGCATAAGACACACTTTTCTTTATGGAATATTGCTAATTTCGCAACTTCTCTCACCAAAGGTTCTATCACAGAGAAGTATATTGCTTTCGTAATCCTCTGTAAGTGTGATGTCTTCAGCTTTGCTCTGATTCAAGGTAAAATGTTCAGCAACATCAATGGCCCTGATGAAAAAAACATTGTACAAAATATAGGGTGAACTGAAACCTATTGGCCATTTAGCTGGAATGTGAAAACTTGTCTCTAAACAATCCTGATGTTTGATTGTAAGCCCCTAAAAGACAGCTTCTGTTTTCCATGGCATTGAAAGCACCGCAGCTGGTCCACACTTCTGTGGAGAGAGAACAACTGTTTCCCAAAGCCATTTGCATTCAAGCCATTGAAGATTTTATTGATAACATTCACTGCTTTGATTTTCCTCCTGTCCGCATTTCATGTTTCTCCGATCTCTTCTGCCACTGAACCTGGGCTGCTGTGAGTTTGCTCACATGCAAGCCCTGCCATCTACCAGACACTCGTCACATAGAAGGCATCTAATTAACGCCATCATCCATAAATCAAACCCCATGGACTCTTTGGACAGGCAGAAAAGGCACGATTCACAGAGTCAGCACACTGAGGTACTTGAATAAATAGTATTATTATATATCGCAACTGTACTTACAAAATACTGAACACTTAGGGATCGCATCAAACTGTATTTATACGGAGGTACAGAGGAAGCCTCATTGGAAATCTGGACCCTGGGGGTATCAGAGCCATTAGAAACATGCCTTGGCTTCCTGCTTTTTATCAGTTTTCTACATTAATGCTGCTTTGCGTCAGAAAAGCCAAGGAAATATGGTGGCTTTTCATCGGGAGCCAAGCTGACTACTGCTGATAAAATAGCCTGGCCCAAAGAGCAATGGAGCAGAAATGAAATGCAGTTACACAATGGAACAGGACAATGTTGTGAGGTCACTAGCCAAACTTCTGCAGTCTTACAACAGGATTTATACTTTTATACCTGCTCTTGAGGCCAGTAAGTTTCTTGCAGGCTTCACTGACACAATTTTAAATTCGAAAATCCTGAAGTCTGAGTTCAGTACATTATTTCATTGTAAAGGTCTGTTGATTAAACAGATTTGGATGAACTCTACAAAAGCACAGCTCCTGTAAGTGTAGCTCTGGAAAGCCAGCTCAGAATTCAGGAGAATTCACTTATCAATTCAAACTATTCCATCTGAGTCTTGATCAGATAATAGCAAGAATGCTTTTTACTTCTGCAAATACTAAAATAATGAGTTTAAACTAGGGAAGTATTTACTTTAAATCAGGTAGTGGTGTTTCAAAATCATGAAATTCTTCAGGTAATGTGATGGACTGATAAGCAGCCTCAAAGATTTCTGCTGGCAGGTCAACAAGTCCTAAAAGAAACAGACAATAGAACAAAGTATGTGTCAATAAAATAAAAGTAATATTTTCCTAAATACATATAATAAGACTATAAACCTGTCAGGAAGGGCTGCCATTCTAAATAACAGAAAGGTAAAACTCGGGCACTTTGTCAACAGGACTCCAAAGTGGAATTAAAATCCTTAATTTGCCTGTGCTTTAGAAGCCATGTTTTTTACAAATACAGAAGAATATGCTGCTACAGGACCTGAAGTACTGTAAATACATCGGGTTTATGAACAGCTCCTTTAAGTCCCTGGAAGATTCTCACAGCTGACATTTAGCCTGGAGTTCGGTCATACCACTTCAAATGAATCATTGCATGTTCTTTTTCTCTCCAGTGTCCACACAGCGCTGTTCTCCAGCATCAAATAATTATGAAGCGAGACTGCAAATACTCAGTGATCAGAGAATCCTGGAGCAATTCGGGTGAGAAGGGATTCCTGAAGGTCATCTAATCCAACCGTTTGCTCACAACAGGGTTCATTTCTACTTTCACTTTCGACTGTTTCTGCTGATGGAGTTTCTGCAGCGTCCCTGGACAGTCTGGTTCAGCATTTTACCACTTCCACTAAGATTTCCCCCCCCTTTATATCTAGTTGGAGCCTCTCTCGTCGCAATTGTGACTGTTGTGTCTTGTTCTTGTGTGGTGCAGTCCTCTGTAAGCTACTACAGTATCTCGTCAAAATAGATAGCACTGGGTACTTATCTTAAGTGTTTCTTCTAGAGATTTCCAAATATTTACAAATATTAACTAACTAATCATGTTAATATCCTTGAGAATAACGTAGAGTGGGTATTTACTATTCTGCAAACAGACCAGGTCACAAAGCATGTGAAGGCTGGGAATAGATGCTGGTGTCCTGTTCTTGGCCAACAGTGCCTCCCTGTTTGGTGTCTAAGTACAACAAATGTGGAGCCCGTTGGAAAAGGACCCAGTCGTCTCTGCTCCTTCTCGCTGGCTACATGGCTCGAGCTCAAAACGCTCTGTCAGACCTGGCACTAACACACTGTTGGGCATGTTGTTGGTGTCAATAGAAATTAAAATTAATTATCTAGCAAGAGAGGCTGAATTCAAGCATCTTCTCTTAAGACTACTTAAGATATGGCTTCCTTTAAAGGAATCAAAGACCTGAAATGGCATTAAATTAAGCCAGACTAAACATCAGCAGTAGGCACTAGTATGTTCAGTTTCCTTTGGGACCAATAACATGTATTTAACAGCTATATCCAAAATTACCTTCCAAAACGAGAGCTGTAAAGGAGACAGATGGAAAAATGCCGAATTCTGGGCATACCTGGGCGAAAGGCTGTCTTCATTTTTGTCAAAGCTTCACTACAGTCTGCCAAGAGGTACTTTGCTTTCCTGTGGTAAATCCGCACCACTCCCAGGAGTAAGTGTCCGGAGGTTCGCAGAGCTATTGTAAACTTTGATGATGTAGAAAAGTTGTTCAGGAGTTAGTATTTTTGGCAAAAACTTTAAAACATGGAAGAGTCATAACAGAGTTCCAGTAACACACACCAATGCAGAGCTATACAAAAATCAACAGGATTTTGTACTGATACAGGGATCATAGAATTGAATTTTCAGAGCCAGGAACTTCTAGTTGCTTCTGCTCCTAAACGTCATCATGCTGAAGCACGAGTCCTGAATTGACGGTCTTATTTTATCTAAAACACCTCAGCTGACTGCCAGCGAACACTGTAACATGTCCTGAAGCAGAAAGTAGCTGCACACATCCTAGTATTTGACACTTTGGTTATTTAGGTGAGCAGATGCCATACCTGTGCCCTTATTTATGCAAATAAAGGCCATACCTGTGCCCTTATTCATGCAAAGTCTTCCTACACTAAGCCAAATATCAAACAGGTGTGTTCATGGAGAAAATTTTACAAATCTGCTTGCACCAGCTGAAAGCCTTGGATCTCCTGAGCTATCAATCAGTGATCGTGCAAAGCGTTCCTCACTATTCCCTTGGATGTGATTGCAGCCGAGGCCAAGGACTGAGCCACGGCCACTTGCCCGCCTGAGTCACTGCCCCCATGACACGTGGGGACTCCAGCCTCCGGGGCTGCTCACACAGAGTGAGTGATGTAGGCTTAATTATAGATTGATTGGCTTATAATGGGGGACCTGGAAGAAGTCCACTGAAAGTGGAAGGATGGTTACAGTATGTCAAAAGTTATTTATTATAAGATCAGCAACAGCATTCTCCTCAAATGGTCTGTGTACAATTTCACGGCAGTTTTCTTAGTGCCTTGACTTTGGTTGAGCGGCTGACTTTTCAATCTTTTTCTGGCAATTTCCTCGAACACCAGTGTTTCCCAAATTCTGTTGAACAACACCTCCAGCCGGTACTCAAAGCGTCTGAAGAAAGACCGGTACTGATGGGCTCGTGCTGCCTCATGAGCAGCTCAAACGCACGTCCCGTGGTTCCTCGGGCAGCGCTGCCCACAGAGCCCTCCCTGGAGCTCTGTTGGTGTGTGGAGAAACCCATTTTAATATATTGTGGTAACATTTTCTTACACTGTACATAAATGCAGTCCACAGATCTCCAGGAGTAACACAGCAAGTAAAATGTTTATATTACTGTCATTTAATGGGATGGAGCTTTTATCTGAGTGAGATCTGAATAAAATCAGAGTAGGAATTTACCTCACACTGCTTTTGAAATAGCCGCAAATTCTTCTTATTAGCAAAGTCTTCACAATATCAAGTCCCGTTCCCTACTGAAGGTGAACACCTCTGCCCCAGAACGTACCAGAAGCCACCTTCTCATTCCATAGCATACCTTTGGCGAGAGGATCTTTTCAACAGTAGTCTCTAAATTGCACTCAAATATATGAGCTTTGGTGAGCTTCTTCTCCCAGTGGGCAGCAAGCCATATTTTGGCCAACGGCCCACGCTTGTTGATGAGTAAATGCATGTAAAACATGGCGCTGGGGCTGAGGCTCAGGGGCCGACACTGCTGCTGCCTCCCTGGGCTCTTCCCCTTCCCACGGGAGAGGGGTCCTGGGGCGGGGAGAGGGATTTAGGGGGACCCTGAGGGGATGGGGGGACCAAGGGGGTGCTTGGGGGATGAGAGGATTTGGTGGGGCCCTGAGGGGACAGGGCAGGGGGTTTTAGTGGGGCCTGAGAGGATGAGGAGACCCAGCCAGGCCTCAAGGGGACAGGGGGGTTTATGGGGACCTGAGGGGGACCCAGCTGGGTGCTGAGGGGACAGGGGGATTTAGCGGGACCCTGAGGAGACAGGGGGGATTTGGCAGGACCCTGAGAGGATGGGGGGATTTAGTGGGACCCTGAGGGAACTGGGGGGATTTGGCGGGACCCTGAGGGGAAAGGGTGGGGGGGTTTAGTGAGGCTTGAGGGGATGGGGGACCCAGCCAGGCTCTGAGGGGACAAGGGGATTTCTGGGGACCTGAGGGGACAGGGTGGCACAGCTGGGTGCTGAGTGGATGAGGGGGATTTAGTGGGATCTGAGGGGATGTGGGACCCAGGCAGGTGCTGAGGCAATGGAGAAGGATTTAGTGGGATCCTGAAGGGACGGAGGGACCCAGCCAGGGCTGAGGGAATGGAAGGGGATTTAGAGGGGCCCTGAGGAGATGAGGGGACCCGGCCAGGCCCTGAGGGGATTGCAGGGGGATTTAGTGGGTGTCGAGGGTACAGGGGGGATTTAGCGGGACCGCAGGGGATGGGGGGACCCAGGAGGGCGCTGAGGGGCCAGGGGAATTCAGCGGGGCCCGGGGTCGGCGAGCGGCGGGTCCCCTGGCGGCCGTTCCTGCGCGCTCCCGACAAGGGCGAGAGGGGCGCGCGGCGGCGGGAGCGCGCGGCGAGCGCGGGCCGGTCCTGCAGCGACCCCGCGGCTGCTCCCGGGGGTCCCGGGCTGCGCGGCCTCGCTGTCCCCTCCGGGCCGGCTCCGTGTGCCCGGACCCGGCCGCAGCCCCGGGGCGGGGGGTCCCTGGAAAAGCCCCTTGGTGTCTGCGGGGGCAGCGCGGCCGCTCCCGGTCACCGGCTCTGCAGGGACCGTGCTCGGTTTGCACGGAGCCCCGGGTGCGGGCGGCACGGCTGCGGGGCAGGGAGTTCCCATCGCCTTCCTGGGGTGTGCAGGGAGCGTGCATGCATCTCCAGGAGCACGATGCTCAGCTCATTGCAGGTTCCTGTGGGTGGAGAGCACCCCCAGCCCGCTCCTCCTCCCGACCTCTTTCGCCCTTGACATTTTAGAAGCCCGCCTGGGGGGCACCACCCCATCGCTTTCTCTGCAGGCGAGCAAGTCCTGCACAGCTCCAAACACGTTTGATAAAACTGTGTTGGTGAAGGGATTTTGCAGAAGGGAGGAAAAATTCTAAAAATTGAGCTTCAGATGTGATCTCTGTGCAGAGGGATAAGGGGAAAGGTGTGCAGCCGCCCACCCGCATCAGCCACAGCCACCACTGAGAGGAAAACGCAGCATGTTTACACACTTACATATCACCAGCCAGAAGAAAAGAAAGAAAAAAAAAAAAAAAAGAGTTTTTCAGCCCTCTACTTCATGCTTTCCGTGTTTTGCTTTATATTCGGGCAGAGCACAGCAAGTCTCCTGGTGCTCCTGAGCCGCAGCCCAGCGCATCAGCTGTTGCTGTATCACAAGGCACCTGTGGTTTTCCCATTCCCATCTCACCCAGTGTTAGCCGAAGATAATTAGACCTCAATTAACACCAGGAAAGTTTTGAGCCTCTTCCCAGTGTGGCCCTGCTGCTGGTATTAGTGGAAGGCAGGGCTCTGTTCGTCCAGCTGCCTTTGGGCAGAGCAGGTACCCTAGGCTGGGATGTCACTGAGAAGGGAGAGGGGTTTCTGCTGTAAAACACTCTTGGAATGATGCACCCCCAATGGGGACCTGGAGGACCCTCCCAGGAGCCCCAGAGCAGCCATCTGCTGCCTCTGCAAGGGCACCAAACCTGCTCTGGCACCCAGCACCCTGTGAGAGGGAAATGACCTGCACCAGTGCCCGGCTGTGCCAGCACCAGCACCATCTGGCGCCGAGGCTGATGTCCAGCCCCAGGGTGCAGGTCCAGCTCAGCCTGGCTGGTGGCAACAGCTCCTGGGGGGGCAGTTTGCAGGGTCAGAACCCCCCGAGGCAGCCAACGCTGTGTGTGCATCCTCGTGGGCATGGGGACACCGGAGTGGCACGTCTGTGGCTGTGCTGGGATGGGAGACTGTGATGTGCCAGCAGTCTCTGGTCCTGCAAACCCGCCAGTGTGGAGCCAGCGGCTGCTCCCGAATTCCTGGCTGCTTGTTCCCTGACCTCTGAGTCACCTTGAGCTGTGCTGGCTGCGGGCGCTCGCTCTGCTGCGGGATGCTGTGAATACTAAGGAGCCAGGAATGAAACTTCACCTCTGCGGTGGGGCTGGGTCGGGGTCAGCAGTGACAGCGGGCACCGGGCAGCCATGCACACCCCAAAACTGGGCTGTGCTGCACGGAGGGTGTGCTGGGGTGCCTGGAGGGACACAGACGTGTCCGCAGCCCTCCCAGCTCCTTCCCATTCACACAGTGTCCTCTGCTGGCTTGGGGCTCCTGTTTGCTGTCCCTTTCATTCTCATTTAATCATTCTGGCTGGGCAGCAGAATGTCCCTGTCCCCAGCAGCCCTGTCTTGCTCCCTCATCCTGCTCTGTTTCCCAGACCCTGTCTCTCTTTTCTTCCCTCTCTCCTCTTCCATTTCCTTCCAAGCCCTCAGTCTCTTCCCTCCAGCACTCCTGCAGATTCATTGTGAATTTTGGCAGTGCTGTCTCTGACCTTGGCTGTCTCTCTCCTCTCTTTGCTCCTGCGCTGGCAGCATAAATCTTCCCTATCTCAATCTCTCCTCCCCTTCCATTGGTGCCAGCACCTGGAGGATGGAGCGGCCCTTGCCAGCCCCCAGCCCCAGGCTCAGACGGCTCAGGACCAGGCTGGAGAAGGTTTTTGGGCTGCCCACCCCACACCATCCAGCCCTTCCGAGGCCTCCTCCCAGCTCCCACCCAGCAAAGGCAGAGGGACCCGGGGCAGCACAGCAAAGCAGCAATGCATGCAGGATGCATCCCTCCACCTCAGCCTTTGCAGGCACCCTCTGGGGCATGTCTGCGGGTTTGGGGTGCAGGAGGAGCCTCCTGTGCAGCACAGCACCCTGACCCTAGGGCAGAGCATGGCACGGACACCGGGCACCCCTGGGTGCGTCCTCAGCTGCAGGGTTTGGGTGCTTGACCTCTGCTCAGGCGCAGCCCAGCGGTGTTTTGCTTTTTCCAAAGGAATTTGGCGATGTGAGAGGCAGCGGTGCCCAGCGCTGGCGCTCTCCTCCTGCCCTGCTCCTGCTGCCCGGCTGTTCGCAGGGATGTGTTTGCCTGCTCCAGATCCATCTTTTCCTGCTGATTCGGAACAATCTATGTCCCATGACCTACTTGTCTCCAAGCATCTTCTGCCTTCCCGCCGAGTGGGTTGGTTCTGAAGCCTCTCTAAACGTGGTTAACGTGTCAGGATGCACTTACATTTATTTTTAATTCTGCTTCTTTCTCAGCCCTCTTCTGGATGGATCCCTGGGGACGCTGTGCTGGGAAACCTCTGCATTTCAACACAGCGCAATGAGAGGAGACAGGAGCAGCGAGCGGGTGGGTCACGGCACGCACAACCTCCACTACAAACTTAAAAATAATAAAATTATGTGTATGCCTGCCCCTGACATGGCAAAAGGTGATGACGGGAGACCCCAGCCCACCCTGCAGCCCCTGGCCATGCTTGGGGTCTGGAGGCACCGTGGGTTGGGTCTGTTTTCAGTAATGCCACGAGACCCCCAGGGGTGCCAGACACAATGTGAACACATTGCAGCAAGGAGCTGGGGAACCTGCAAGCCCATTTTGCCAAGCTAAACAACAAATAAAATAGACAGAAAACTTTTCTGGGGCACTTGGAGGACGATTTTTTAAAAATGCATCAAAATGGTTAAAAATTATCCAGAGGTTACTTTTTAAGAGAAACTTTGGAGGGTCAGAGCATGGGAAGCTTGGGGCACCAGCCACACGTCCCTGCAGCCCTGGCACTGTGAATTCATCCAGCACTGGTATCAGCACATCATCTAGTGCGATCACGGGTGAGCTTGTGAAGATGCCGGAGGCATGCGAAAGTGCTGAAGGGAATGACAATGTGATGGACAAATCTTCCCGGCAGCTTTCAGCGGCCCACCCGCTATCGCTCAGGATTTACATCCACAACCCCATCTCCAGGCACCGCTCCAAATGCGGAAATAGCACACGGCTGATTAACAAACGAGCTGAAAGCGTGCGGCTGCCAGCAGGTCACTGCTGGGGCTCAGGCCCCGCTCCAGTTTCAGGTCAGTGAGAAGCCAAGTGCAGGCGCTAACACAAGTGCTCTGAAAAATTGAATAAATAGCGCAGTGAGAGGCAAGGGGGCGGGGGCTCTGTGCTGTGGGCCTGTGGTGGGACCGTGGCCATGGGAATGGCTCTGGGCAGTGGGCACCGCCACGGGCTCTTGTGTCCCAGGCTGGAGCATCTCATGTCTGGCACAAACCCAGGTCAAGCCCCGAATGTTTCCCCCAGGATTTGGGGGCTCAGCCCTTGCAGGGGCTCTCGGCAGGCAGGTGGCCAGGCTGGGGGTCTCCCTGCTGGGTTCAGGGCTGGGGGTTGCAGGGACTCGGGGTGCAGCCCCAATGTCCCCAGCCCAGCTCTGCCCGGGGTCCCTGTTGGGGACAGCTGGTTGTGGGGTGCCCAGCCAGCGCCCAAGGGCATGTCCCCCGGGCTGTCCCCTGAAGAAAACCCACCGTGCTGCTCTGTCCTCTCCACCCGTGCCCCCCACACACCCCGGGGTGCCCACAGAGGGTCCCGGCGCTGTCGGGGGGTGCACAGAGGGGGTCCGGTTGCAGGTGAGGGGGTGCACAGAAGGTGCCGGTGTGTGCATGTGTGTGTCCCCCGGGGCAGCCCGGCGAAGGCGTGTGTGTGCGTGTGCGTGCGGCGCTGTGCGCGCCCCCGGGGCCGGCAGCTCGGGGCACCCACCGCCCGCCCCGCCCGCCGCCGCGGCACCGGCACCGGCCCGGGGAGCCGGGGAGGCGGCGGGGGTAGGCAGCTCGGTGCGGGGAATCGGGAGAGACAGCTCGGTGCGGGGCGGGCAGGCAGAGGCGGGAGCGGAGAAACGGGAGCGGAGCCCGGCGTGGGGACCGGGGCCCCAGCCCAGTGCGGGGAACGGGAGAAGCGGGCGGGGAGCGGCTGGGTGCGGGAACCGGGGAGGCATCGCACTCCGGGGGACCGGAGGGGGAGCCCGGCGGTGGAAGCGGGTCCGGGAGAGGCAACCCGTCAGGGTCACAGGGACGCGGGTCCCCGGGGAGAGTCAGCCCGGTTCGGCGAGGCGAGTTGCGCGGTGGGAGCCCGGTTGGGGAGGGGGAGAGCCGGGGCGGGACCTGGTTCAAAGAGGCAGGTATCGGCTCCAGGAAAGGGAGCAGCCCGGTGCGGCAACCCGGGCACGGGGGACAACCCGGTTCGGGAACCCGACACCGGGGAGGGGGGACAACCCACTGCGGGGACCCAGGACTGGGGGCAGCCCGGTTCGGGTAGGCGGGATCCCGGGAGGGGGAACAACCCGGTTCGGGGACCTGGGCGGTGGGGTTGGCAGCCCGGTCCGGGGAAGCGGCTCCGGGGAAGGGGGACAGGGCGGTCTGAGGAGTAAGCTCCGGGGAAGGGGGGGTATCCCGGTCCAGCTCCGCCGCTCACCTCTGGCCGCGCAGGCCGGCGGCGGCTCCATGGCGTCCCCGCGGGCGGCGGAGCTGCAGAGCCCGGGCGAGACGGCGGCGGCGGCGGGCG
>VWYH01004579.1:1281994-1318810 GCA_013399365.1 Pampusana beccarii | reverse complement strand
CCCTGGGCGGGCTCCTGCTCGCCGCCCTGCTGTTGGCCGCCGCCGCCGCCCGCCGCCGTGCCCGGGCCGCCCGCCGCACCGGCGGTACCTACGGCTCGGTGCGCCTGCGGATGCGGAGGGTGTCGACCGAGGGGACGCGGGCGCTGCTGGAGAGCCAGCTGAGCCCCCTGCCCCAGCCCCCCGAAGAGCCAGGCTCCTAGCCCTGCACTCCCCGAGGACCCTGTGCTCCTGGCAGAAGCGAGGCTCTCCTCACCACGCTCTGATGTCAATACTGCCCGGTGAGGCTTCGCCCACACCTGCCCGGCAGCCTTCAGCCACCTTCCTCGCCTCCCCGGGCCTTTCTGGGACGGGGATCCCGTCCGGCAGCACTGGAGTGATGTGGCTTTGGGATGCCTCGCTGGACTGCACAGCCTCAGCCTGGACTGTTCCCCACCACCGGCACCAGGGCAGCGCGGCCGTCCGACACCCCACTTGCCTCCCCGGCACCTTCCCAGATGGGGTCTTGCCCTCCAGCACCATGGCAATGGCACCTTCGAGACACCCGTGGGATTTCGGTGCCATGGCCAGTCGCAGCTTGGGCTGGATGTGAGGCTGAGCTCCCGCTGTAGCCAGCTTGTTCCCAGCCTGGCGCCAGCTGCTCCTCTTCGGGATGGAGCTTCTCATTTTCTGCTGTCAGTGACCTTTCTTAGCAATAGTTTCTTGTAAAACTCTGTGGTGTAGACTTGGTGCTTGCACTGCTCCGGGCAGAAGAGGAGACAGCAAGCACGACCACTGACCGTGCGGCAGGGTCCAGCCCCCCCAGCCCTCGCACCCCATCAGCCCCACTCCAGAGAGCAGGACGAAGGCCAGGACACATGCCCGCACCGTGCCGAGCATCCCGCTCCCACCAGCAACCCCGGAACAGCCTCCTCAAAAAACACGATGCTCTGTCCGGAGGAGAAAGGACGATTCCCAATGCCTCAGAACAATGTGGTTCTTCTGTTCCCATGTTAGACGGGCAGCTCTGCCTGACAGGCTGCCCACGCGTGAGCCTTTGTGCTGATCGCGAGGGACATTGTCTGCAGTGTGAAGGTAAAATCGCATCTCGGGAATTAAACATGAAGCATCATTAAAGCACAATGTTCTGTGGAAAGAAAAATCGGTACGAGCAGGATGCTGAGAAAGGGAAATAATTATCCCATAGGAAAACGCAGACCCACAAAAGGTGGTGTTTATCATGAACTGCCACCAGGCTTGAATCCATCCCATAAATGACTCACTTCAAATGTTTCCAAGCAGAGACAAATCTCTCCAGACAGCCTGACACAAGAGGAAAGTCATTTTTACACACGGGGCAATTGCCTGGGTCAGGTTTTCTTTCAGGGCTTCCAGTGTCTCCCTCAGATGCTGGGGATCACAGCCTCTGCCTGCTGTTTTCATTTCTAATGCTAATTTCATTTCTAATGCTTTGCAGCCGATTCCTCCTGTTGCTGCAACGGGCCACACGTCCCTCTCCCCATCACCATGCTACCCGTCCAGGCTCTGTGTTTATTGTAGGTTTGAAAGGAATTAGGTTCTGTTGGGTGGGTTGGAGGCAGCTTTGAGATACCCCAGAAAAAGTCCCCCCCATCCCTGGAGGCGCAGCAAAACCAGCCTGATGGGAGAGCGTTTCACCCCTATGTGCTATTTCTGGGTACAGTTTCAGTGGGAGAAGCTGGTTTTGCTGGAGGAGGATGGAGGTGCAGGATGGGCACTGGCTAGTGCCAGGGGTGAGCAAAGAGGGAACGGCCCAGCACGCCTGCCCCGGTCCCATGGAACGGTGGCTGCTTTGTGTTCCCATCTGTGCAATACGCACTGGTTCCTCCTTTGCGCTGTGCATGGGACACGTGGGATCCCAGGGATGGAGCATCATCTGCAGGGTAATTAGCAGCGCCGGGGGCTCTGCCTTTGGGAGCGCGCGGGGCAGGTGCCGCTGCGCTGGGCGGGCTGGCAGATGGCCCAAAGGACTCTCCAGGGATCTGAAGCCATTACCAATAATCCAGCCGTGGAAACCCCTCGCCAGTGCTGCAGGAGGAGGGGGGTTGTGCCTGTGCCAAAACCGCACGCGCCAGCCCCCGCCGCTCCTCACGGCCTCCCCAGAAAATTAACTCGACCTGTGTGGCTTGATGCGCTCCCTTGCATGTTGATGCTTTCCCTCACTTATGTTTGCAGCAGCCGTGCCGGGGATGGGGACACGCGTAAGGGGACCATCCATCCTGCTGGCAGGAGACCCGGCCCTCACAGCCACTGTGGTACAAGCCTGCAGCAGGGATGGCTGTGCCCGAACCACGCTGAGGAAAGGGGCTGGTGCCTGCGGATGGACCATGGAACACGCTCAGGATCGTGGGTCCCCAGGAGCCGCCTCAGCTCCACCGCCACTCTTCAGTGTGAGCTGAGCCAGCCGCAGGGACAGTCTCCTGTCCCCACCATCCCCTGACACGCAGAGGATCCTCTCCTCCTTTTCCCTATCTTCTCCGGAGCACGGACAGCACAGCCCCGGGAGCTGCACAGCTCCGGCACAGGTTCACAGCGGCCACGGCTCCACGCCGGGCACTTGCCCGCTCTGACACCCTCTCCTTCCCACCCGCTCCCCAGCTGCACCATGAACCCGCTGGGGCTGCGCGCTGCAGACAAAAGCTTGTTTATCAGGACCCGCGCAGCCTCTCCTGGCGCTGGCTCGCTTTAATTAGCCCCATCAAAGCCGGCTGCGCCTCTCCCTCCTGAAAGGTTGCAGAACATGATTAATTCAGGCGCAGAAAGCAGCCGCCTCCCGCAGAGAGGGGCCCCTCTGATAAGGCCAAAGCCGTTTTCCTCTCTCAATCCTGCACAGCAGGGCTGGGGGCTCCATTCTCCTGGGGCAAAGCTGGGCATGGGCCCAGGCAGTCCCAGGACCTGGAGAGGACCAGCAGGAGCATGGCCTCACCAAGCCCTGGGTCCCTCTCCCCATTCCACTCGTGCTGCGAGCACAGCTGCTGTCTGCTCCACTCACAGGCACCAAAACCCCAGGGACATGCAGCAGGGATGGCCTGTCCCTGCCAGCTCTGGGGGTCACACACGAGCCCTGGGGAGACACAGGGGATGCTCCAGCTGCCCCCCAGTGCCAAATTTCTACAGCCAGTCCTCGCCACTCCCACCTGTGTGCAGCCCAGAGTTGCACACACCATAACTGAGCTTTATCAGCTGCTTTTGTAGGCAAAAGGGGTTTAAAAGGAAAAAGCTTTTGGGAAGAGATAGACGGAGTGATCACTTCCCCCCGTTTTATTTATGCCAGCACGGCCGCATGTAGCGTTCCGACAGCATTCGATACCCTGGAGAGCCAATTACCGCGAGGAGCGCAGCCGGAGCCAGGCCAGGCCGCTTCATTTTCTTAATACAGTCACATCATCTCAGAAAAGCGCTGCTGCTCTGGGGAAGGTACAAAGTGTGTTCCCAGGGCAGGCGCAGGCTGGGCAGAGCTCTGGGGCTTCTATTCTCATGGTGGGGAGCAAGGGCAGCACCCCCAGCAAGCACCGACACAACGCTGCTGTCAGGTTTTTATTTCAGTCTCATGAACATCCTTCCAAGAAATCAAACCATGAGAAGAAAAAAATAGGAGTGACCTCCAATAGAACACACAAGCTACAACCCAAAACTGACTGACGGGGGCGGTCTGTGGGGAAGGGAAAGGGTTTCCAGAAAGCTCAGGAGCCTGAGCCCAACAGATCTCACCCGACCTCCCCGAGCTGTTGGGCAGAGCTCAGCCAGGCAGAGCCACACCAGCCTGGTGCAGCAGGACTGATAGGCAGGGAAACAATATTCCTATAAACCCCTTTTGCAAAGTGAACCCCACAGCCAAGTGAGCCCCCCCACGAGTACCCTCATCTTGGTGCCAGGCTCAGCTTCACCATGCCCAGAGAGCCAAGGCTGGGGCCAACACAGAGTCTGGCGGGTTGTGCGGGTAACCGAGCACCCTCCCTCCTGCCCCAGCCCTGCACAGTGCCGGCGCAGCCCTCACGATGTTGCCTGTGGGGCTTCGCATGCCCCCCAGAATAAAAAACAACAGCTGCAGTGGAAAGAGGGGGCAAGGTGGGGCCAGGAATTTGCTATCTGTCCCTTCTCACACACGTTAAGGCTTTGCTCTTGGTGCTCTTTAGAGCCAGCGGGCTCAGCCCTGCAGAAGCTGCTCTCAGCCCTGCCAGGCTCTGCGCATGGAGACCCGTGGGATGAGCCTCCTCGTCCTTCACACTGATCAACCCTTCACTTGGATGAAGAGCAGGAGAGAAACCACCTCTGCACACGGAGTGGCTCCAGCTGCCACCTTCAGCAGGCAACTGTAGCTCCCAGCATGGCAGCAGGGAGAAGCCGGCTCCCTCCTCAGCACCGGCCCCTGGCTCAGCCCCGGCAGCGAAGGCAGAGCCACCCCAGAGCAGAGGAGGAAACCCCACAGCTCTCAGGCTGTTCTTGGGGCACCAGGACTCACCCCAAACAGCCGGGCACCCTCAGAGGAGCATGGAAAGAAATGGACCTACTACCCCCACTTCTGTTCTGCACACAGGGAAACCTTCATAGCTGGTCTGATGCAGGAAGGTGGCCCCAAGTGGGGGGAAGAAAAACGCTGCTGAAAAGATCGAAGCCCACCAAACAGGGAGCAAAGAGGTGAAAGTGCTCCTGCTTCCCAAGAGCCTGCTCTGGCTGCAGCTGGGAGGAGCACGTGGTGACTCCTCACATGAACATGTCATCATAGCCTGGCGGAGGAAGGTGGTCAGGATCTGGCCTGGAAAGAAATTCAGAGCAGAGTGAAAGCAGGAGTGAGAGCTCACTCCTGCAGCAACAGGGACAAGGGGACCAGCTGGGGACACTGGCACAGCCGAACACCTACCTGGCTCTGCCAGCTCCCAACGGGCCAAAGGGGTCGAATCTGGCGCCTGGGGGAACGGCTCCCGGGGGAAGGCGGCCGGGGATGCCCGATGATGGGTCGATGCCACGCTGCGGGAAGCCAGATCGGAGAGGATCCACGATCATTCCCCCACTCCGACCTCTGGGGAGAGAAAAGGCAGAGGAGGTGAGATTGGCACTGGTGAGAGAGGAGCAGAGTGTGTCCCTTTGCCAGACCTCTGCTGCAGAGACGCCGAGCACAGGAACATGGGGTTAAACCGACCCACGACACATGGGAAAAAAAACACCCCCAACCCACTGCAACATGGGCCACGAAAAGCCAGTGGGGTGAGATCATGGCAGCAAGACAGAGAGACCTTCACGAGCGTCTGTGTCAGCTGGGGTAACCAGATCCTTGTCCCCCAGAGGCTGTGAGAGGAGGGGACCCGACTGCAGCACATGCTGCTCCTGCCCAGCGCTGTCACAGCCCCCAGCCCTGTCCATGCCACAGCCCAAGACCAGGGACAGGCTGCAAATCATGGCTCACCGTCGTGCTGAGGTGGGAGTTTCACTGCTGCAGAGCCTGTGCCCAAGTCCAGGCAGCAGCAAACACCCAGGTGTGAGGCACAGCAGTGCCAGCACACCCCAAAGCCTGGCTGGAGATGCGCTGGGAGCACCAGCCCCCCCCAGCTGCCTTCCCCAGAGCCAGTGCCCAAACAGACACTCACAGCAGCAGAGATGCAGCTTCTCCCTTCCTCGGCTCCTGCAAGGAGCCACTACGGGCATCAGCAATGGCTGGCGAGTCCTGGTGGCTGCTCAGCATCCCCTGGACCCACTGGCCCTCTCTGTGAGCTCTTACTCCTGTCCCTGCTCTCCCTGCCCTGCACGGTGTTGTGAGAGCCCCCGGCCCTGGCTGGGGCCCCACCAGCAGTCCCAAAGCGCTGCCTGGAAGTCGTTCACTGCCCACGGTGGCTCCTTGGAGCTGCCCTGCGCTGCGAGTGCCATTCCTCATGGCTGGCTTTGTGCAAACCCAGCTGGAGCCTCTGGACACCGCTGCCATCATACAAGTCATTAACAAGGGCACTAATGAGTTCCATGACAGCAGGCCGACTGCCCAAGGCACCCCGGGACAGCCGGGCCCCATGAAGATACGCCTGAGAGTCTGAGGCTCCAGCTCCGGCGCTTGCAGGTGTCAGCACACAAATCTGCTGCCACTTACCATCTTTTTTTGTCATTTACAGAGAAACTTCTGATGAACAGCTGCAGGCAGTGAGAGAAACAGGGTTGTGTCCCCCCAAGTGAACCCCTCTCCTCGTGTTACTGGGTTTCCTTCCAGCCGCCCAGGCTCTGGGCCTCTCCTCCCAGCCAGGCACAATGCTTTTAGCTGGTCCTTTTCTAGCCAAACCCACGGAGAAACAAGTCTTTCAAGAGGGGAAAAAATGCGATGCCCACAGGAGAGTGGTTCCAGAGAGGACTCCCCTGGGTCGCAGGATGCTCTGCAACGACTCCAAGAGCTGTTTTTTGTCTGACTATGTGCTTTTAACTGGAATGGAAGATGACAGGTTCTCCTTGCCCAACCAAACCCAAGATGCAGAGATCTATCTGTGAAGATCAGAGTCCAGACAGCCCTGCTTCTGCCCAGGCTTTCTCTTAAATGCCCCAGACAGCTAGGGGCTCACAACCAGGACTCAGGAATCTGTGGACTCAGCTTTAAGCCTCCCCCTCTCCAGACTGCTGGGCTGTAGACACAGCAGCTGGTAACATTTTAAATTAGAGGCTTAGATTCACTTAACGATGTATTCAGCTTTGATTTAGTGAAGGAATTACTGCATGTTAAATGAATACAAGCTGATTATTAAACAGACGCAGATTGCAACCTATCATCTATGCAAGAGACAGGATCTTATTACGATATTAGAACCATATTGAGGTTTAGCAACTGTCAATTGGTCTCTTGCAATATGCACTGAGTAACTGTCCCACTGCCGTCCATGTTTGGAGACGCTTTGCTGGATGCCTGAACCAGGTGGACTCCAGCTGTTCCAGGTCCCCAGCCACCCACAAACACCCCATGGGCAGAGCAGGGGATGCTCCCCGGGAACGCAAAGCACAACTTCTCCCACCATACTCACCCAAAAGGGTCCAGGTCTTCCCCACCAACAGCGAAGGGGCTCACAGGGGAAGGCCTGAAACAAAGAACAGAGCAAGACATTCAGAGAAGGGAGAAGGGCTGAGTGGAGCAAGCAAGAACGAGCAGGCAGGGCTGTCTCTGCTCATGGGTGCTCTGCCCTGGCAAGCGCTGCAGCACCCAAAAGGCTCTGGGACCTGCGGGACACTGTGTGAGCAGGTGGGAGCGTCCCCTGCTCTACGGTGCAGCTGGCTGCAGACACAGGTGTGTGCCGCAGGCTTGTGGAGAGCTTGCCGAGATAAACAGGCTCTGCTGTGCACGCTGCTCCAGCTGGAGCTGGCTGTGGATGCTAGGAGTTTCCAGGCCAGGGGCTCCCCAAGCAGTGCTGGGCTAGGCCGGGCTCTCCACCATGTCCCAGTCAGAGACACGATGACAGTCCCGCTTCCAGGAGCACGAGGACAGCGGAGCAGTGAGCCAGCAGCCAGCTGTCACATCTCCCTGCCAATACTATGCGTCAACAATACCATTTCCAAGCTGTGCCCAGTTCCAGCCTGCCTGCCCCAGCCTCCCCAGAGAGCATCTCACACCCTCAGCACCAGCAGAGAGAGGTGGGGTTATAAAAGCAAGAGGTGACACATAAGTCAGAAGTCATGGCTGGTCCCCAATAGATGGTAAAGCCACTGTGGTGTCTCTGACTTCCAGCCAAAGGAGATTACAGCTCGTGGGGGGAGCAGGGGAAGCCTGCCTGCCGCATACAAGGGGCAGCTAAGCACAAAGGGGCTAGGCAGGGATGGTGAAGCAGATCTCACAGAGAACCATCAGCAGCTCTTCACTCACCAGGATGGTGCCCTCGTGCCTGCCGGCTGCCGGGGAGGGACCCGGAGAGGGTCGGAATCCCGGGACAAGTCCGGATCTTTCTTCTCAGCCTCAGGTTCCTTTCTGGCCTTTTCTGCGGGGGCCCCGAGGGGAGCAATGATGCCCGAAGCAATCCTTGTCCTCAGCTCCTCGGTGTTCTTGTACACTCTGTGGGGAGGAAGGTGAGGCCATGGGCTGAGGAGGCTGCGGCAGCCAGGTGCGAGGTGCTGGACAGGCTGCGAGAGGGGTGGTGAGGGGACAGACATGCCCAAAGCGTCCCTGGCACAAAATGTGTCCCCAGCTGGCAGCAGGAGGGGACAGGAAGGGGTAACAGCACACAGTGGCACCAAATCCTGACCCTATTTGAGAAGGCAGAGGTCCCACCCAGCCCAGGGGACTCCCTTGCTGTGGCCATGACCAGATGAGTTCAGCGCTGGAGGAAATGGCAGCACTGGCCTTTAGCAAGGCCACAGGGTGTCTGGGCCAGGGCTGAACGTGTCCAGGCCACCAGGCAATGTCCACCCAGCCCAAACAGGCAGGCACCACTCCGAAAATAACAGTGCTGCCCATTCCCTGGTGGGGTGGCTCTCCTTGGGGCTCCAACCATTCCTTAAATCCCTCTTGCCCGGCAGCGGCACAGAGGGAGGCAGAGGAGGGAGCTCTGGCTGCATCTCAGGGCTGGCTGGACTGCCCCTGGGGTTTGTACTGGGGAGGAGAGTCCTCCAGGCTCCTCCTAACCTGGTCTCTGCCTCCCTCCCCATGTCATTGGGACATTTTCTCCTGCAGAAAATGCCGGGGAACTGAGATTACTTGTGGAAATCGTCCAGGTGCTCCGGGTTGATGTAGTCAGCCACTGACAAGGTCACATCTGCCACCTTCTGAGAACTGCGATCCTGGGAAAACACAGATGAAACATGGAGTCAGCAGCAGGGCAGAGCAGGGAACGAGGGAAAGAGCAGGTATAACCACAGCCAGGGGCTTGGACACAAGGAATGGGCTTGCCTGCTTCCTGCCACATCCCTGTGCCGTGCCCAAATTCCCAGGAGCGCACAAACTCCAGTGTAGAGCAAGGCTCGCCCTGCTCGCTCCCCCAGTCGGGGCTGCCAAGGGTGAAAGTGAAAACAC
The DNA here is from genome assembly GCA_013399365.1 of Pampusana beccarii. Taxonomy (NCBI): domain Eukaryota; kingdom Metazoa; phylum Chordata; class Aves; order Columbiformes; family Columbidae; genus Pampusana; species Pampusana beccarii. The sequence continues at coordinate 1,309,830 of VWYH01004579.1, read as the reverse complement.
CCTGGGCAGGTGCTTGTGGGGGACCAGAGAAAACATCTGCAGAAAAATCCTGAGCTGGGAAGGGGACACAAAAGGGGCAACTCCATAGCCAGAGCACGCAATGCAAACCACATCACTGCCCCAATGCAGCTGGTGTTTGACCAGCTTCACGTCTGCTGCTGCACAGGCAGGTCTGCAGCCCCAAACATCCCCTGGGTCTGCCCCACCCTGAGGGAAAAACACCACTGCAAGGCAGAACAAGCAACAACAAAATTTTAAGAAATGGGCCCTGTTTGGGGTGGCAGCAGCCACTGCACCTGAAGGACCCCAAACCCGCAGGGACCTGGTGGGTGCTCACCATGACGTTGAGGATCATACTGTCTTCCACCATGATGGCCTTCAGCAGCAGCTCACGGGTATCATCCGTGGACTTGTAGCGCAGTGTATACACCTCCTTGTTGGCTTCCCAGCCAGCGGGGAGCAGCTCTGATTTCCTTTCATCAGGACCTGGCTGCAATAGGACAGACGTGCTGCTGAGACCCTGCCCAGGAGCCCAGCGCACCATGGGGCCAGGGGAACCTGTCTTGGCTGCACAGAGAGATCCAAGAGGGGATCTAGGTTATCAGGCGGGGATCTCTCAGTGCTTTCAAGGTTTCAGCTGCAGGAGCAGGGCTTTATTTTCTATAGGCAGGCCCGGCCAGTCTGGCACAGGGTCCCTGCGCTGGAACAGGAGCAACACAACCACTCTTTGCTGAGCAAGAGGAGACAACAGAGACCCAGACTGGGGGATGATGTTCTTCCCTGCCTGGCACCTCTCAGCTCCCCAGGATGGGACAGAGCTGTCTGGGGCAAGGGAAAGGCTGTCGTCCTGTTTGTCCCAGCCCCACAGCAGTGCTGCAGGGGGCACTGCCCCACACTGTCTCCTCCCTTGGCACTGGGAGGTTTGTCTGCGAAGACAGTGTCCTGCCACCCCCACTGTCCCCCAGCACCCTCCCAACACCCCCCAGCACTGCACCAGGCTCCCAACCCAGCAGACCCCCACCTTAGCACTGTGTCCAGCACCACACTGGCCCCCTCCCTGCTCTTGCACTGGACACCCCTCCAGCACTGAGATCCCCCCTGGCACCACATTTCACCCCCAACACTGCAATGGACACCCACCTTTTGGTACAGAACTTCCCCCCAGCCCCAAGCTTCCCCCAGAACCACAGCAGCCCCGTTCCTCCAGCACTGGCACTCTCGACCTCCCAACACCACACTGACACCCCCGAGGCCCCCAGCACCGCAGCCCCTCGCTCCGTCTCCCCCCAGCAGCACTGAGGCCCTTCAGACCCCGCACAGCTCCTCCCGCCTCCCCCCGCTCCGGCAGCGGGCGCTGGGCTCGGCCGAGCGGCGCCGGCGAGCGGCGCTAGGAAAGGCCGGGGATTAACTGCGGCCTACTCGGCCCCCGCGGCAGAGGAGCTCGGCGGGGCCTGGCTCGGCGGGGCCCAGCCCGTACCTGGTCTCCGGCGCCGAGACAGCGGTAGCCGTGCCGCACCAGCTCCCAGTGGACGCCGCAGATGAGCGCGTCCTGCGGGCGGGACACGGCGGCCCGCGCCCAAGCGTACAGCGGCTCCAGCCCCGCCATGGCCACGCCGCACCGAGCAGGCGCGGGTGGGCCGGGAACCGCCCGGGAAGGTCCGGGAAGGGCCGGCAAGGCCGCGCCGGGGCCGCTGCGGGGATCGGAGCAACGCACCGGACAGCCCAGGCCGCCTCTCACTAGAGGGCCCCCGTCCGCTGCGGCAGGCCGGGCCCGCCTCCCCCGAGGGCTCCGGCCGGAGCTGGGGGCGAGTTTCCTCCCCCAGGGATTTAACGCTTCTTCCCGCAGCGGGAAGGACGGGCTCCGCCCGCCGGCAGCCCCCGTGCGGGGCCGTTTACCCAGCGGCAGCCCGGCGGTTGGGGTCCGCCCGACCCTCTGCCCCGGCTCTTCCTCGGCAGCGGGTAGACGAGCCTTAGATCTGGGGCAGGATCTGCGTGCGCTGCCATAACGAGCCTTTTCCCCCGTACCTAAGGCACCAAACCACAGAATGGCCATTGGCAGAGATATTTCATTCCTTGCACAGCTCCTTTCTCTGGGCCACAGTATTTGTAACACCTAAATTCTGTTAAAGCTGCCGCTGGAAGGTACTCAGGGGCTTTTTTTTCCTGCCCCTGAGCCAGAGCTGTCTGTGCTGGTGGGAGGCTGCGGCTCAGGATCAAGCAGCCCCATGCCGGGGAACACCATCATCTGCTGCTTTCCCAATCCGAGCTCCAGCTCCTTGGGGACGCTCATCTTGACTTCATTATGCGTCAATTAATTAACTCGCACCGTCTGCTCTTTCCATTTCCCCCTCAAGAAGTCACTGAGGCTGAACAATCGACCGCAGACCGACAGCCCCCACGCCTCCGTGCTGCCCGTTCGCACGAACCATTGCCGTGCTGGCCGGGGAGCTGCCACATCTCCCAGTATTCCAGCTCCAAGGAAAATGGCCACAGCTTGAAAGCCAAGTGAGCTGCACTGGCCGTGCCGGAGTCGGCAGGAAAGCTACTGCTGATTTTGGGGCTGTGATTTCAGCACGGGAGCTTTGCGAGAGAGGCATGGGATGGGGATGTGATGAGAACAGCAGGAAATGCCTCAGCTGGAGCTTTTCCAGCGCTGGGCTTGTGATTCACAGCAGCAGGCAGCGTTTCCACCCCACAGCTCGCTCCCGGCGGCGGCAGCCACAGTTGCAGGCTTTGACGGCATCCACATTTCACTTTCCCGACACAGCCTGTCCCTGGGCGGTCGAGGGGGCACCGGTAGCTTCGTTTGAATCACCCCTCCTGAGGCGGGATTTGAAATCATGGGTCTTCCTCCAGAAACCCGATCCTAAATCCTGTATCCCAGCACTGCTAACATGGTTCCCCCACCTGTCTGTGGCCCCGCTGCAGGTGCAGGAGCACGTGGGTGTTTGGGATCAGCGACCACGGGAGCCGGTGGTGCCTCGGTGGGGCAAGAGGCAACAGGAATTGCACACAAGCTGTGCCAAGTGCTTACCAAGCTTTTGTTTTTCCATCCAACTCACTGCCATCCCTGTCCACCCTCTCACCCATCACCGCATGCTCCCATCCAGCTGTTGGCTCATCCTCCCGCGGCTTCACCTCTGCTCAACCTGAGTTTATTTTCTCCTCTCCATGTTGTGCCGGCTGCCTCAGACCACACACGAGGGGTGAGTTGTGGTGCCAAGACCCCCTGGCCTGATCAGCGCCTCTGTGGGCACGTCACAGGGTACAGTGGGATGCCTTCATGTGTCCCCTGCCCACAGGACCCTCCTCGGAGCTGGGACCCCACTGTACCTGAGCCCACGGCCCCAGGGCTGGCTGCCGCTACATCAAAGCTGTCCGCGGTGCCTTGCCATGCTGGCCTGGCTCCCCATCGGCTCCTTTGCTCCAGCGTCTCGCTTGCTCTGTGGCTCGCTGATGATGAAAACCTCTGGCCACATGAAAGCGACTCCCCTCGCGCAAGCTGGGGGTCTGCAGGCGACGTGGGAGGCAGTGGGCAGCATGGCCCTGGCTGGGATGCAGCAGCCAAGTCAGTAACGAGGTGACGAGAATTACAGAACCACTCATTAGTGCTGCAAGGCAAGTGCGTCACATTGGCTGTCGGGCACGCCGGTGCCGTCGTAGGAGCAGCCAGAGCCAAGCCAGGAGAGGAGCGATGCTGTGAGAACCGGGTGATGCTGTGAGAGCGAGTGAATCCCCAGAGCAGCCGGAGTCCCACACGCCTGCACACATTCATGAGGATGTGAGTCCATCTCTTGCAGCGGACAGCGCTGACCATCCTGCCCGTGGAAATGCAGGAGGAGCTGCATGTGGCCTTTTTCCTCCCTGTTTTATGAGGGGATGGGATCGGTGGGGCTGTGCGGCTCCCTGCAGGGGACAAGGACGGTATCCTGGGGTGGCAGTGGCTGAAGCCACCCCGGGAGGGCCTTGGTGCTTGGAACAGGTAGAGGCTGCATCACCTCCGTCAGACAAACCGCAGCCTCCCCGACCTTCATACTTTCCTGCTGCCTCACTGCTCCCGGTGGACGAGCCCACGGCGGTGTTGTAATGAGCAGAAGAGGAAACAGATTTCCCAACCGCCCGCCCCGCTGGCAGCCTGTGAGCCTTCCATGCCGGGAATGGCAGCTGTCACGGCTGTGCCGTGAGATGCGCACCAGGTATGGCCTGGCAGGAGACAGCAGAGAGGGACATGGATAATCCCCGGCTGGTGTTCAGGTGTCACAGGCTGTTTGAGAGCACCGTCCCTGCCTTGGGGTCAGCTCGCTGTTGTCCTTGCCCATGGAGGAAAAAGCCCATCCAAGCTTCCCCAACACAGCTGAAGGGATGGAGGGATCCCCCGGCAGAGCCTTCTCCATGCTCTGCTCAACTGCCCGGGGCTTAGTGACACATAAAGAGCCACCTGAAGGTGACCGAAATTGCTGTGCCAAGAGACATGGTGTGGGACAGGGCACTGCTCTCTCCTGGCTTCGCCCCTCAATTTCATGGGGCTTCCGTCATTGCTGTGAGAAGGGAAGCAGTCACTCTGTGAAAATTTGGCCTCCTCTTTGTTTCCCCCAAGTTCAATTCCAGGGAAAGATGACACCAAGGCAGCAGAAAGGGGGATTTTCTCCAGGGGAGAAATTCAAACCACATGCGGACAGGCTCACCACAGTAGCAAGAGGAAGGACTGGGGCTGCAAGAGAGTGGGTGCCCATCAGCGAGGCCAAATGTAAAGTCAATTAGCACTTTCAGGGCTCAGAACATGCTCGAGTGCTGTGCTTCGAGCAGGGATAATCCCCGTCAGAGTGAGGCTGCCAATAGGCTTTGAAAATAATGAGGAAGGCCAGGGCCCCTGTGCTTCCCAGAAAAGCCCGTTAGCTCTGCAGTGGAAACCTCACTTGCAGGGAGCATGATGCACAAACACAGTCGTGACTCATCGGCTGGATGGAGCGAAACTCAATTTTTCAGAGGTCAATGCGCTTGAGTCCTGATGAGCTTTACCCTCGGCAGGGCTCCTGCGCTCCCTTCGCCTGCCTGAATTCAGGGGATGCCCAACATGCGTGAGAGTAGCAGGGGGCAGTTTCATGGGATGTGTGCCATCCAGAGACACAGACACCTTCCTAAGGGGCAGTGGCGATGGGGAAACTGAGGCACAGAGTGTTTGAACCACCAGTGCCAGCGGCCTGGAGGGCAGCAGCAACCTCGAACCCCCCGACCAGAGCCTGCTCCCCACCAGCCCCATCCCTGCAGTCCGTGTGGATGCTGCTGTCCCCCCTCCCTCTCGGGGGACCTCAGATGTGAATCCGAACGGCCCTGGACAGCCTTGGAGGAACGAAAACAAGGCCATCAATCACCCTTGCTTCACTCCCGCCCCAGTCTGCAGCCTGAGCCGGGTTGCATTGTGCGGAGCCGGAGGGACCCCACATCAAAGTGGGAACCAGACGGGCAGCGCCCTGCCCACGAGCTGCCTGTCTGCGCTGCCTGCGCGGGCCCTGCCTGCGCCCGCTGCCCGCGGCCAGGCGGCGAAGCTGGGATGCAAAACTGCTCCTTGCTCGGGGTACGACGGGGGATGCCCAAGGCCACATTGGCTGCAGAAAGCATCAAAGACAAGAGTAAGCGGATGCCGCCCTGGGGCCAGGATCCTGCTCCAGCATCCCAGGAGCATCTTCTCTCTGCGGGGAAGAGGAGGAGAAGGAGGAGGATGAACCAGTCCCATCCTGAGCTTGTCCTGGAGCACTTCAGAGGCTGCATGAAGCCAGCGGGGCCAGCACAGTGTGCTCCCGCAGTGCAGCCCCCGCTATCCTCACAAGACCCTTTTCCTTTGCAGTTCCTTCCATGACACACGGCGGTCGCTTCCCCCAGGCTTCTGCCTCGCCGCTGCTGCAGACAGTACATTCATTTTTTGGATGGCGTTCGCAGCTCCCCGGCGTTTCTCCCCATCCCAGGCACGAACGGATGGTATGAAGCAATGTTCTCGGGGAGTATCGGCTTCCCAGTGCTGTTGGGTAAGCACTCGCCTTTCTTCTGAGGAGCTGATGGTGAATATCCCCCCGGTGGAACCAGTCAATGTGCTGCCCGTGCAGAAGTGCAATAGCAATTTGGGTGCAAAACTCCAAATATTTCTCCACTAGCAAAGGGTTGGGGTGACTGTGCTGTGACGTTCAGCATGGGACAGAGCGGGGAGGACCACGTCTGCCTCTGCAGGGAGCCACGCTGAGCCCCAGTGACCAGCCCCACCACCCACAGCCCCCCCTGTGCCCCCAAACAGGTCTGTGCCCCTCTCTGGCCCTGCTCCCGGGCTTGCCATGAGGCCGCTGACACCACAGCATCACTGATGCAGCCAGGAAGAAGCCATCGGGGCACCCGGAGAGTAGCGACCTGGCAGCCCAGAGACACTGCGCCCTGTTGGGAAGGGGATGGAGGCAGCAAAATCCCATCTCGGGGGGTTTATGACCTGGGTTGAGGGTGGGGGTGCAGCCTGTGCCGCCAGCGTTCACCGTCCCCGAGGGCATGCGGACCAGCACTGCGGGAGCAGCTCTGCCATCACAGCCGGCCGTGCACGTGTGCCCGTGGCAGCCCATAACGGACATTTTTTCCAGTTCGCTAATTAAGACACAGAATAAAAGTCACTAAAATGTGAGGCTGGATGTTTAAAGGGAAAATTCTCCTCCAGGTGCCTGGTTTATTAAAATAAGGTGAAAAAAAACAAAGGCGAGAGGCAGGGCCACAAGCTGGGCAAAGAACAGATGGGGCAGGAGACGTCTTTGTGGGGTCAGATGGTGTTGGGTGCACGTTGGGGAGCGGTGAGGAGAGGGGTGCAGTGACCCTTGTGTCCCCGTGGTCCCATGGCCCCCAGGAAGCCATGCCCTGGGGCATCGTTGTGGGGCAGGAGGTCCCCAGCTCACCCCGCATGCCCAGAGCATCCTCTGGTGGGGTGACACCCCGCAGTGCTGATCCACATCCTTCAAAGGTTCCCCCGTTAACTGGTAGAAAACTGCCCCAAATTGGACAGGATCCCAGCTGGGAAAGTGGGACAGACTCTCGCATCACCGCTGGAGCTGGAAGGACACGAGGAAGATGCGCTCAGATGGGGGCCATGGTTTGATGTGGTGCTTGGGGTAGCAAAACCACTCCCTGGCTCCTGCCAGCCCTCCTGGGGGAGCAGGGCCCAGGCTGGGGATGGCAGAGCCCCCGGCCCCCCACGCCACCCACCTCCGTCGGGTGCCTGTGCACAGGCGCGGCATTTGCACTTACACATGTAAAGCATTAGGACTTGTTTAGAAGCCCTTTATTGTCATATTTTGTTCTTTATTTCCTACAAATTAAATTTGCTGAGGGATATGTGCGGATTGTGAAATTATTCTGAGAATAGTTCCTCTGGGTTTTTTAATTTCCTTTGTATTAAATTTTTACAGTGTTTAAAAGACTATGAAAAATTTTAAATTAAAAAAAAAAAAAGAAAAAGTAGGACAGAATCCCAAGGAAGTAAAGAGAAGACCCTGAGAACGTGAGCAGCCGCTGCCACTTCTGTTATCGCAGGTGCCGGGGATGGTCTGGCACAGATGTCCCTTCCTGGTCCCCTCTGTCCTGGCCCTGCCACTCACCAGGGAACTGGGGCTGGGAGAGACCTGTCAGGACCTGCCACCCCACGTTTGCCGAGGCTGTTCCCACCATTTGCACACCCTGGCCATTCCCTTCCCTTTGCTCCCAGTGCCGTATTGGGGCAGGGACCCTCACGCGAGGCTGCGGGGAACCCCGCACCCACGTTTCCAACCTAGAGCAATTGTTTGGTGCCGACATGAAAACCTGTGGCCAGGCTAGCAAACCGCCCTCCCTGCGAGCAATTTCCAATGCGATAATCTTCCCAATTATTCCCCTGAGCTGCCACTGGTGCGGAAATCTGAGCTGTCCCCCACAAAGGGCTCCGCATCTTGGAAGCATTAGGGACCCCTTTCACTGCCGAGGCGCACGGCGTGGCGGCGATGGCTGGCCCGGAGCCGCTCTCCCATCCCTCTGTCCCCTCCGCTGGGTGTTTCCAGCTTGTTAAAATCACAGACACATTCTTCATCTCTTTATTTCTGCCACTGTCATCGTCATTGTTTCAGGCTGGTGCAAACTGGGAACTGGCCGTGCACTGACGCTGCTGCTCCGCTCCACCCGGCAGCCGCCTGCGGCCCCTGGACACACAGGAGGGCCCCGCGCCGGGGACGGGGACAGGGGCCAGGCTGGCACCAGGCTCCTGCCACTGCTCCATGGGGAAATTTGGACCCAGGTCCATGGCACTGGCCATCATGGGACCCCAGCGCACTGACTCGTGGGGATGCGGGGAGGCAGGGATGCAGGGTTGCGGGGATGTGAGGATACAGGGATGCAAGTCCTGACCTGATGGCCGCTCTGACCAGCACATCCCTCTGCCCATGCAGACCCTCTCTCTAGTCCCAGGGTACTGAGGCCTCCTCAGCTCAGCCCAGCTCAGCTTGGTTCAGCTTGGTTCAGCTCAGCTCAGCTTGGTTCAGCTCAGCTCAGCTCCTCTGGCCCCACTGGGGAACTTGGCAGAGTGACGGAAGCGGATTACCGAGCCGAGCAGAGCCCAGCTCTTGATCTGTTCTAGGAAAAGGGAGGCCACACCAAGAACTTTCTGAAATTCCTTCCCAAATCCTTGGCCGAAAGCCGCTGCCTCTTTGCTGAGGCATTTAGGCCTGGCAGCGCTGAGGCTCAAGCCCTGGCCTGGCGGTGCCATCCTGTCCTTCCCAGCACCCTGGTTTAGAGAGCTGGAGCCTTTGCCGTGGCTCGGTGTCCCCATCCCGTGCGCCTCTGCAGGTGTCCAGCTGTGGAGCCACCCCCGACAGACACCTCCCAGCCCGTCTTTGTCACCAGAGATGCAGGGTGATGGCTTCTCCGGGCTAAGGGATGCCCAGCATCGCTCTCCCCACCACATTCCAGCAAATTCCTTTCACATGAACAGGAAATATGAGTTCTCTGCTTCTCTTTGGCTTTTTTTTCAGGGGAAAAAAAAAAAAGTAAAAAAAAAATTAAATAATATCCTATTTGTTTGTGGTCTCAGCGGTCTCCAGCTGTTTGGTTGAGTCTGGAACTCAACGTGATGCTGTTGGGATGATCACGGACTGTGCACACCCCAAATCTGCTGCAAATCCGGGGGCACCCAGCCCTGCCATCAGCTGCATGAGCTGGGGCTCACCCCCACGTGGGGACAGATGGATGTCCCCACATCTCCACCAAAACTGGGTGCTGGTCCCGCTCTGGCCGGGCTGGCTGAGGGTGTAGGGGGTGCCTGCTGGGAGCTCCAGCTTTGCTGTGTGGTCTTCCAGGGGGGGCTCAAATTAGCAAAGCAGCATTGCTAAAGAGCCGAAAACATCAGCAACCTCTAATTAGGCCTTTTCCCCAGGGGAGAAGACATTTTGCACCCGGGCAAGGCCATGCCACACATCACTCTTTCATCACAGTATGATGGTATTTTCCCCAAAATGATTGGAACCAACTGAGCTCCCGATGGCAAGTGCCACCATGTCAGGACCCCAGCCACCCCCACCCCTGGGTGTCACCTCCACTGCGCTCATGGGATCTCTGTTCTTGGGGGTGTCTGAGAAAGACAAACCAAAGCCCATCACAGAGTCATCCCTCCTTCTGCGAAGAGGTGACACGAGTTTTGTCCCCATCCCCGAGGGGCTGTGTCTGCTCTGAGCATCACCAGGTCCCTTGGGAGCGAGTTCACCCTCTGCACCCTGGAGCATCCCTGGGTTGGTTGGGGGGCCATGGCAGGAGGGTCCTTCTGCCTACGGGAAGGTGCTGGAGCTTCACCCCCATGATGGGTGACAGCTCTGCGCTGCCGGACAAACAGCCAGGGGACAGCCAGGATGGACGGAGCGGCTGGGACAAGGGTGCTGAGTCACGGTGTCCCCTCTGAGCTGGGACAGAGCTGTCCCCCCGGGTGACAAGCCGTAAATCCCCGAGCCGTGGGGAGGAGAGACGGCACGCTGTGCGTGCAGGGCTGGGAAGAGGCCGGGGGTATTTGGAAATGTACTTTTTCTGCATATATTTTTCCTTCATTTAATCTCTTTTTTTTGCTCAAATTCTCAAGTGAAGAATTCTTTCCATGTGCTGTAGCTCTGTGCCCAGCCGTGGGCACTGGGGACCAGCCGGGGATGGTGTCCTCGCATCCCTCCTCCAGCCCCAGATGCTTGGGGATCAGCACAAGGGTCGGGGCAGCATCAGCCCCTCTTGAATCCCCTGGGCCGGGCTTTGGCTCCACTCACCCACCCAGACCCCCTTTTCCTCCCACTCCTGGTGCTTTTTGGGATGATGTTGAAGCTTCGAGCTCAGAGCTGCCCGCAACCCAACAGTGTTCGTAACTGCTCAGGCTTTGTCTTTATTCCAGCTTCTGAAGATTTAATTTGTTAGTGGCATAAACAGGATATAAAAGGCTGAGAAAAAAAAAAGAAAAAGGAGAGGGGAACATTTTTCTCTATGGCTTTGCTGGTGATGGAGGAAGCGACCTGTGAGATCACATCCCTGCACTTGGGTTCATTAGTGAAACTCCTCCCTAATGGCAAACAGACCCCGGGGAGCAGCTCCATCCAGCATCCCGGGACGGCTCCTGACCCTTGGGGTTTGGTGGACACACAGGTTGGCCCTTTGCCACTTCTGCTCTTTCCTTTTTTTTTTTTCATGGTGTTCTCCAAAATCCACGGTGGTTTATGGTTCTCTTTGACGTCACCCGCCTGCCAGGTGGTAATAATTTTCCTGAATGTCAGCTAAATAGAATTATCACTCTATTTTCACTTCAGAATATTAAAGATTTTTGTCCCTCCTGTTATTAATTCTGGGAAAAGCCTTTATAAGTTATCGTGACACACGGCCACCAGCCCCTCGGTGGTGACAGGCTCCTGTCCCTGTGTCCCTGGGAGCCTCTGTGGGGCCGGTGACCACAGTCTGTGCCACATCCCTGGGCTGTGCCAGAGGGACAGGAGGCTTTGCCCAGGGGACACAGAGACCAGGAGCTGGGATGTCACCGGGGTGAGGATGGAGCCTGGGGCTAGGGGGGCGAGGAGGGACCCATGTCCCCATGGGACACCCAAAGCCCTGTTCCTGCGGATGGAGCGGGATGAGCTGAGGACAGGGGATGTGCTGGATGGCTCTGATGATGATGATGAGGGACACTGGCAAATGTCTCTCGTTATTTACAGCGGTGGCAGAGCAGGTGCTGGGCTCCTCTTCACTCAGCTGCATGAAATCCAGCCTTTCGTCCGTGTGCTGATGCAGCACAGACCATCAAAGGATGGACTTGTCAACAGCCCTCAGGACATGCCATTTCCCTCTGGCTCACTGCCCAAAGCTGGAGCACACCTGAGCAGTTTTGGTCAGGACAGGCGGGAGCAGAGGAGCTCTTGACTTTGGTCACGGCACAAGTCGGATCCAGCAGGTCTGCGAGGGTTTACTGAGCAGGGTCCGAGTTCAGCCATTGCCAGCAGGACCCACGGCGGTGACCAGAGCTGACCCAGGGAGGCTGGACTTTAAGCAAACTGGTTTAAAACAAAGCTCTAGCACAGAGACACGCCAGCACAGCCACGCCAGCACAGCCTGCAGCAGCTGAGTGGCAGCCAGGCAATGCCAACACAAATGCTCTCAGCCCTGGCTTCTGCTGGGATGCAGGTTCAGCCGCACACCCAGAATTTGTCACCAGATGGGCACTCAGATGGGCACCCGCTTGCCCCCCCGCGGCACCGTCAGCCCCTGCACCACGTCCCTCGCCAGCGGCACGTGCACCAGGAGCCACGGCTGCTGGGGGAATGAATTTCCCCATCCAGGAGCTGACCCAAAGCCTTTGTCTTCTGCTGAATTCCAGCGGGTAAGAGTCATCCCAAGGAGTCAGAGGATTTACCCTCCTGGGGAATGATGTGCAAGAGGGAACCACGTAGTCACAGTAGAATTCTTTGAAAAAGGACGGGAGTTCTGAGTGCTGTCTCACGTGGAGCCAGGAACATCCATCTGACTGATGCTTCCATCTGTCTTTCTCAATCGTTTCCTTAAATAGCGCAAATATTAAAAGAAATTCAACTGGAATTTGGCATGAATGATTCTTAGGAGAGCAGAACAGAGACAGCTATTAAAATACTTGCACCCATGGCTTGCACCACTGGATGGCTTGCACCCATCCAGTAACAAAAACGTGATTTGCACCGCTAGAAAAGCCAGAGCCAGCTGATAGCTGTGAGGAGGATGCTCTGCGGTCACTGATGCTCTGGTTTTGCCGTGGGACCGACGCCAGCTCTGCTGGGGCTGAGGGACACGGTGACAGCACCCGCCTCCCCCGGGAATCCCAGCTCCCAAAATAATCTGCAGAAATGCTGCAATTTCAGGTTTCCAGTCTGTCCAAAGCCTGGTCCTGCTGTGGGAGTCGGTGGGCTGGGGAGGAGGGAATGGCTGCAATGGCAGGAAGAGATTTCTGAGCTGTTTTTTTGCCATGTGCTCAGTTCCCTGAAGAGCTCTCCTGTTTTTGCTTTTAGTTTCAGCTCCTGTCAGCTCCCCCGGGGAACCCCCTGGTGCTGCGCAGTGGGAAGCTGGTTTACGGCCCAGTTCAACATTGGGGATTTCTCACCATCATCTTTGCTCTTGTTTTGTCCGGCCAGCTCAGCTGCTCCTCAGGGGACAAGCGGAGGTGGCAGTTTCCGTGGCACATGCGGGATGGAGATTGATGTTAGCTGTGAGGACGGAGGTTGGTGTGAGCCCTTACCCGCGGGGATGCTGGAGCTGGGGGGTTTTCTGGAGACACCCTGTTCCCAACACCCACCTGCTGCTGGGGTGGAGGTGAATAAAACCTTCAACAACCCCAAACCCCACGCCATCTCCTTTCACCTTCTCTGGTGAATACCAAGACCTCAGCACATCGGTTCACAAGCACATCCTCTCTCCTCCTAGAACTCGTCTCATTCCACCATCTTCATCCCCTAGCTCTGTGCGATCAATGCCCAAACCCCGCATCTCCCCGAGAAATCCCAGCTCAGCCAGAACCACCAGCCCTGGTACAGCGGACGAGCGCCAGCACTGGTGATGCTGTTCCCACAGCCCGGCGGTGAGCCCGGCGGTGCCGGCCGGCGCAAACCCTGTCCCGCACGAGCCGCTGTGCTGGTTCTCCCGCTCTGACATCTGTACGGAAATTGGAAGGCGGCGCTGACATGTGTCACCAATAATCAGGGAACAAGTGCCGACGGCGGCGGCTGTCCCCACCACCTAGAGGAGGCTGGCCAGTCTTGGCTTAAATCACGGCAAATCGCGGCTGGGAAGCAGGAGTATTGTTTCAATTATTGCCATTATATAAAGTCAGGCCATTCAATATATTCTGCCTCAAAGAGGCTCAACTAAAGAGATAAAATAAACACTGGAAATCTGCTCCACTGGCACGGAGCAGGAATCTGCTTTCGACACCAAACCTTCCCTCCCACCTTGCCTCTTGCCTTTCCTCTCCTCCCACTGCCCCTCGGCCCTCGGCACCACTCGACACCGATTCCATCTTTGGGTTTTGCTTCTGTTTTGGCAGTCAGAGCGCTCGGAGGCTGCGCAGCCGCCGCGGGGGCCGGAGCGGAGCTGGAGGAGCCGCACCGGCAGGAGGGAGCGGGAGCCCCGGTGCTCTCCCCAAGACAAAGGATGTGATTTATGGCAAATCTCCGCTCTATTCCTGGGGGTGCCACATCCCCCAAGAGCAGCAGCACCAGCAGGCGGCACAGACCCAGGATGAGCAAAGGCACGGCAGGAGGAGGAGGAGGAGGAGGAGGAGTAGAGCAAGAGTGCTGGCATGAAGGGAGCAGCACCCAGCTGCACTGGACTCCTGCACCAGCACCAAATCTGCAGTTTGGCCTTTCCCAGCAGGTTTCCCACGAGCTCCAAGCTGTGTCCCCTCTGGAGTGGGAGTCATGGGCAGTGTCACCGCTGGGGACACAGGTGACAGAGGTGGCCGTGCCACGGGTGCCCGGTGATGGCCGTGGTGCAGTGTTAGGAGGAGCCGGCATTTCGTAAGTGTGGGGAAAAGGGCCTCTGCCGAGCTGGCCTGGGGAGCGGCTGTGACTTTCCATGCCTGTGGGAAGCGGGCTGCCACCGTCCAAGCATCTGGGCTTGTTATGATGGGAGAGGAATGCCAAATATTTTTCTTCCTTATCCACTACCATCCGCTCAAACCCGCCCCTGATCAAACCCACATTCACCGCCTGGGATGCATGAGGGAGCCTGCTCCGGAGCAGATCTCCCTCCTGGCAGCTGCGGGAAGCTCCTTGTACCTGGGGAGAAAACCCTGGGCCAGGGGCCCCCTCCATCCCACTGCCCCTTGCTGTCCCCTTCCCCTGCTGCCAGCCAGCACCAGCCGTTTCATTTTCACTTTGCTGTCTTATCCAGGAGCATCTCTGTACCAGCATTGCTGTGCCAGCATCGCTGTGCCAGCATCTCTGGTGCCAGCATCCCTGTGCCAGCATCCCTGGCTGACCTGCAGCTCTGTCAGGGTCACACTGTCCCCTCCAGAGCCCCAGGTACCCCAAAAGCAGCCCCTCATGCCACGGGTGCATACTCGGGATGCCGGCCATGCCGGGAAGCGGGCGGTGCTGCCTTGGAGGGTCACCAAGATTTTTCCAAAGATGAAAGCGTGCTCAAGTGTCAAACAAACTTTCCATATTATCTTCCTGGACACTCTCTCCTGGGTTCTTTTGGACGACAGAAGAGGAACATTGCATTCCCTCTGCACTGGTATGGGGTGCTTCTCCTCGGCATTACCCATGAGTCACCACGGTTGCCACACCGGCACAGCCAGCAGAGCTCCCCGTCCTCCCCCTCGGTGCCCCGAAACACCTCCCAGCACAACAGAGAGGTCACAGGCATCTGATTAATCAACAGACAACACATCATCCCTTCCCACTGCAGTTTTCAGAGGTGTAGTCATAAATAGCCAAATTAAGGCAAATGAGAGGATTTCTCTGCTCCCTCGGGGCCACTCAGCACCCACCGGCAAGGAGCCGGGACCGGCAGCTCCGTGGCCTTGGCAAAGGCTCCGCTATTGCACAGCCCAGCGATGAGCTGAGCAAATTGCCACGTGCCGTCCCCAAGGACCCGGCACTAATGAGAGCCGCCTAATTAACGCGCTCCTCCTGCAAGGGGCTCACCCTGGCAGGGCTCGCGCTGACGTCCTCTGGCTCATGCCAGCAGCCGGAGGCAGGACCGGGGATGAGGCACTTCCCTGGCCCTCACACAGTGTTTTCCTTCCAGGTCTGGACAATGACAGCTCCTGATCGGCTCTGGGGAGCTGGGCTGGCCCTGCCGTGGCGCCAGGAGCTGCCACCAGCTCCACCAGGCTGCCACCCAGCCAGGCACCTGCAGCCACGGGCACCTGTCACCGGCAGCGCTGGCACAGCCGCCTGCAACCATGATTTCTAGATACTCCAGGATCTCCACTGCCATTCTCATATCTCTATTTTTCTCAGCTCCTGTGCCAGATGGTACCACCCTGCCTACACCCATGCAGCCCCCACAGCCCAAGCAGATCCGCGCTGGGGTTGCCTTGTTGTGGTCTTGGCTGTTTATAGAAAGTAAGGCTGAGCCACATGCTGAAAACCTGCATTTTATGGGTAATTTTTCAATTTCTTTCACATTGGTATTAAAAAAAAATCCTAAAGTGATCTCAACCATCGTTACTCCTGGTTTCCTACAGCAAAGCCAAAGGGGTCTGAAATGGCTCCTATGTTGTCTGAATCATTAACTCTTTGGGAATGAAACTTGGTGGGGCTGGATGGGAGCGGCAGGGAGAGGGGGAGTAGGAGAGGGGAATTCCTGGTGGAGCAGAGGAGGGTAACCCCGATGTGTTTTCCCTGGGCATGGCCAGATGCCCCAGGACACTGAGGGACACATTCACTGCAGCCCCACGGGTGGCCCACCCCAGTGCAATGGGTTTGCTGGTGCTCAGCAATCCCCCAATGCGTTCGTCCCTCGCAAGTACAGCAGACCCAGAGCATCCCCGGTGGGAATGTGCCCTCCCCAGCTGTCCTCAGCCTTGTCTGCAGGAGCAAATCCTGTAAAATCAGTGCAGCCTGCAAGAGTGGAGCAGACAGAAACTCTCCCTCGGTCGAGTGGAAGCCATCAAGACCAAGGTCCAAACCCAAACCTCTCCCTGGAGCGAGCGGGGACACAGCAGCTGGCAGAGCCACTGAGCACAGCTCAAGAAATGCTGGGTTTTCCCACAAAAGATGGGAAGCAGTTCTTGGCCCTTTTATTTCCCTGTGCCTACAGCCAGCTGGGATGGCAGGGGGTTCAGCACCTGTCCCGGGGGTGCTCAGGGGACAGGGCGGTCCTGCTCCCCTGGGGGCACTTTGGGGAGCCCTGCATGGGGCAAGGGGGTGCGTGCCTGCGTGGGAGCCGGGAAGGGCTCAGTGCAGCTCAGGTCAGTTTAGCTGAGCTTGGCTCAGCGCAGCTCAGTGTAGCACAGCTCAGCTTGGCTCGGCGCTGCTCGGGTTGGCTGAGTGCAGCTGGGCACAGCTCCGCTCAGCTCGGCTCAGTTCGGCTGGGCTCGGCTCAGTTCGGTTCGGCTCAGCTCGGCTGGGCTCAGCGCGGCTCCGGCAGCTCGGAGGGAGGTGAGTTACGAAGCGCTCGGAAAATCAGAGTCAGATGCGATCCCGGGGACAGTGATGGCAGATTCGCAGCCGCCGCCAGAGCTGCCGGGGACCCTCCGCGGCTCCCGGCCCGGGGGGCTCAGCCCGGCCCGGGGCTGCCGGGGCCGGAGCGGGGGCTGAGCAGGATGGGGCTGAGCCGGGGGGCCGAGCCCGGGGGGGCCGGCGCAGGCAGCGTCACCCACCTGGCTCCACCCCCCCAAAAAGTGGCAGGGGTTTCGCCGTGACCCCGGCGCTGGGATGGCAGCGGGACAGTCGCACCGCGGCGGGACAGCGGGACGGTCCCCAGCCGAGGTGGCGGCTGGAGCGCTCCGGCGGGGGGAGGCTCCAGCCAATTTGTTTGCGAGTCGCTTTGTTGCTGCTGGGGGATATTTTATTATTATTACTATTTTGAAGTGCGGGGGGTGGCGGGGGGGGGCTGGCACCGGCTATAAAGGCAAAGCTCCCCAGAGCAGCCGACGCTTCCCCGGCACCATGAGCGCTGCCCTGGCCTGACACCCCCGCGTCCCCGGGGGTCGCGGCTGATGGCACCGTGGAGCACGGCTGCATCCCGGGGTGGGATGGTGTGAGCCCGGAGCCGCTCTCCTCCCTGCCACCCACCGTCCCTCGCGTGGAGCTGGACCCGCCAGCCGCTTGGATGATTTGATTTCTTCCCTGCCCAAAATCACTCCTGCCCAGATGCAGTGGATAATATTCATGTTGCTGTTATTCATCAGCTCCATGGAAATGCTCACGCAGAACCGATGGAAGAAGCAAGGTATGGTGCGTGTGGCCGGCTCGTCCTGCTCAGGTGCTGTGGGGCAGCTCGGGGACATGGGGCTGCCGGCCCCTGCTTGCCCTGCCAGTGCTGGGGCTGCTGGTGCTGCTGCATGGAGCGGGCAGGAGGTATGAACCAGGGCTGATCGACACCTGGGGCTGGAAGGAGCTGGGAACCAGCATCCCCAGCCTGGCTGCATTCCCCTCTGGGTGCATGGCCCAGGCTGGATCAGCAGGGTGTGGAGGAGGCAGTGCCCAGCCCCATGGCATTGCCTGCCCCATGGCAGTGCTGTCCTCGGGGCTGGCAGGGGACAGGGGGACACTGGCTGGCATTGGGCTGAGCTGTACAAACCCCAGGAGCAGTGAGCGCAATGGCGATAGTACAGAATGAGCTGGTCTTCTAATATTTTTCTTCTCTGCTTCACACATTGAGTGTGTGGGGAGTAAAACCTCCTGGAAGGATGCTCAGAGTCACCACAGGCACCGCCTTTCCCCTGCCCCATCCTTCCCCGAGCAGAGGCACCAGCTGAACCACTGCTCGGTGCCAGGGCCAGGGCAGGTTGTGCGCCGGGGCTGTGCCGACGTACCCACACCCTCCGCTGGGCACCAGCTCGTGTCCCCCCACTGGGCAGAGCCAGCCGGCTGCGGGAGTGGGGCTAGGGCTGGTGCTCGGCTCTGCACAGGGAGCAGGTTGTTTTTGGAACTGGCGTGTGCCAGGGTAGGGACAGGACCTGGCAGCACCAAGGGTCTTGGAGGCTGGAGCCCAGACAGTTTCCCTGTGGCTGATGCATGTTAAAGATGTGTGGAGTCAGTGAGCACGTGTGGTTATGCGGTGGCCAGACTGGCTGTTGAAACCCCCCGATAGGAAACAGCCAGACACCCAGAGGGGCTGCGGCTGCCACGGTGCCAGGGCTCCGGCTGCTGCCGTTCTATGCGGAGCAGCTCGATGCTGTGGGATGCGCGGGAGCCACAGGTCCTGGCAGCACCCAGGAGTCTGGCCACAACTCCTTGTCTGGAACGTGTGTTGTATCTCCTGTATAACCAGTGCAGAAGGGCTAGCACCGCCTCCGGTGTCTGGGAGCCGAGAGAAGATGCTGCAGCACCCTACAGCCACCCTGGGAGCTGCCTCCAGCCATGTCCTGCTGCCACAGAGGGACTGTCTGGGGGGCTCCCAGTGCCTGCAGAGCCCGCAGCAGCAGGGCTGGGCTGGGGACAGGCAGCGACGGGTGATGCCACGCTGGCATCCAGCACCTCCGTACTCCCTGTGCCCCCTGGCCAGTGCCCATCCCAGCTCAGCCCTACACACCGGGTCTGAAATCAGCACCCATCAGGGGAAAGCAAACCCACCAGGTGTCCCTAATTTTGCCAGCACCACCATGTCAGTGTGAGCCAGGTCCCATTGCGTGGCACAGCCAGCTCTGCAGCAGCTCCCCAGAGTTGCTCCCCACGGCAGAGCTGGTGATGGGAACGTCTCTGCATTGGCTGGTGACCGGCAGCATGGGGTCCTGCAGCCTGCACAGGGCTCCCCACCTTCCCTGCCCCAGCTGGGGCTTGGAGAGAGCGCGGCAAAAAAAAAAAATCATCAAAAAGAATGAGGGAAGGGAAAGAGGCTCGTAAATCCCTGGGTCTCCAGGGAAGCGGCTCCAGCTGCAGCCAGGAACACAAATGTTGTCAGCGTTTGGTAAATATGTAACGGAGACCATAACAACTTAATGGATCCAAGGTGCTTTGTTAGCACGCTCCCAGCAGTTGCGGCCCTAATGAAGCCTCCTGGCTGCACTGCACGGTGCAGACGCCTCCTTAGGCCTTGGCTTTGTGCAAAAAATCACCTTCATGCTGTAAGGTCTGCTGGCAGATGGAGCCTGGCACCCGAGCAGGCAGTGCTGGCACTGCTGGCACTGTCACCACTGCCCAGAGCTGGTACCTGTGCCCAGCAAACACTTCCCAACGCAGCCAGGCGCAGCAGAAGCATCGGTCACCTGCGCGTAGGAGCTTGGTGGCCACTTACAGAGACACCCAGCCAGGCTGGGGGTGCAGAAGGACATGGGGTGCAGGTAACCCCCAGTGCTGGGGGCTCAGCTGCCGCGGTCCCAAAGTGTCTCTGTGCCAGGAGCATCTCTCTGGGCTGCATCTCCCTGGGCGCAGGGAGGTGGCTGGCAGAGGAGGAGCGGGTGGCAGGGGCTGGGGGCTGGCGCCCCGTCCTCGTCCCTGGGAGCAGAGCCCACCTCAGGGCGGGCACCGTCACGCAGGTCGCGAGAACAGCAAAGGCAGCCAGGGAGGCGGCAGAGGCTCTTGAGCAAGCAGACAGATCCTTATCTTGGCTCCTCTTGAGCTTTCCCAAAAGCCTGCTTGTCCCCTGACACTTAAAAGGCATCGACTAATTAATCCGGGTCAGAGGAGATTGCTGCCCACTGTTGCCCAGTTCCTGTTCAGATGCTTCCCACAGGATGGGCATGGCTGGCACAGGGACAGGCTGGCACCCCTGGGCACAGGGTGAACCCCTGGACCTGGTGCTCAGGATGACAGAGGCAAGCGCAAGCTGAGTGCAGCAGGGAGCGATGGCTCTGTGCACCTCCTCACTACCAGCCTGGGGAGAAGCAGGGATCTGGGGAGCAGAGGAAGCGGGGGAGGTATCTGCAGGGAGGTGGGACGCTGCTGTCACCTCCGTGGGTGGCAGAGGGGCTGCCATGGGGCTGAGACCATCCCCAGAGCCTCGACCATGCCATGCATGTGTGACACAGCCGCCCTCCATCATTTGTCCCCACAGCGAGCGCCGGGCTGCTGGAGAACTGCACAGGCTGTGTCCTGTGCTCGGAGGACAATGGCTGCATCACCTGCCACCACCGGCTGTTCCTGCTCATCTGGAGGGACGGCATCCGCCAGTATGGGATGTGCGTCCACACCTGCCCCCCTGGCTACTTCGGTGTGCGGGGGCTGGAGGTCAACAGATGCACAAGTATGTCCTGCACCAGCTGGAGCCCCCCAGCTTGTCCCCATGTCCCTGTGTGCCCTCACCACCCCACAGGTCCCAGCACTGTGGGAAGGGCCATGGCTGCGTTTCCTGCAGCATCCCTGGTGAGGGCAGCTGGGCCATGGGGCTGCCTCTCCTTTTGCCCAGAGCTGCAGCCCAGACCCTGCACGTTTGCCAAGGGCTTTGGGTCCCCGGCGGGTACCGGAGCTGCCAGCTCGCTCCATGCCGGCTCTTGGCTGGCGCGGCTGACCAGTCCTCCTCCCTGGCAGAGTGCAGGTCTCCCAGCTGCGAGAGCTGCTTCAGCAGAGACTTCTGCATGAAATGCAAAGACAAGTTTTACTTGCACAAGGGCCAGTGCTTTCGGCAGTGCCCCCCCAGCACCGCGGCACAGCCCAGCACCCGCGAGTGCCAAGGTAAGCAGCACCTGCACCCCACGCCTTTGGTCCCTGGGGACATGCTGGGTGCTGCACGGTCACCACCCCCCCTGCACCCCTCTTCCCTGCAGAGACGTGTGTGCCAGGGCCCTGGAGCCAGTGGAGCGCCTGCACCCATGAGGGCCGGACCTGCGGCTGCAAGTGGGGTGTGGAGACGCGGGTGCGGGAGGTGCCGGGGGCTGCCCAGGAGGAGGGGGCTGCCTGCCCCGCACTGGAGACCAGGAGGTGCCGCATGAGGAAGCACTGCCCAGGAGGTGAGCACGCCCTGCCCGCCACCCCGGGGGTGGCTTTGTGCCCCTCCGAAGCGCGCCCCACGGCGTGCCATGGGAGGGGGTGGTGGCGGCAGCCCGGCGGTGGCTGGCGAGCCTGGTGTCATCTCCCAGGCATGTTGAGGCCGGTGGCTGTAACCGTGCAGTTCTGGAGAAAGCCGCCATCCCAGGCACATGTGCTGAGCAGCCCCTGGGACTGCCTGGGACCAGCCAGTGTCCCCTTCTGCCACCCGGCTGGGACGGATTCTGGCGTCAGCCACCGCGGGGGGACAGGACTGCCGGGCTCCGGCAAAGGGAAGGGCACAGCCGGGGCTTTGTGCCTCCCAGCTGTGAATAACCAGGGTTGAAACCCACCTGCAAAAACCCCTGAGCCCCCAAAATACCATCAGCGCTCATGGAGCTGGAGGGCATCACCTGGGGGATTTCTGGTGGCCAAAGCTTTGGGGGACACCCCCAGGGCAGGGTCTCTCTCCACGGCTCAGGCATGGGTGCGTGGCTGACAGTGGGAACCAGGAGGCAGCTGATGTCATTTTTGGATACAGGAGGCTGGACCAAAGCTGTTCTAATAAATCTGCACTCTAGAACTGGCAGAAAGGGGGAATCGCATGAGATACGGAGCTGTAGGGCCTGGAAGGAGATCTGAGCCGCCGGCCCCAGCCGAGCAGGGCTTTGCCGTGCGGAGCCGTGGGCCTGTCGTGTGCCGAGGGACGTGACGGCCGGCACCGCCAGCTTGGCGGGGGCCAAGGGCGGCAGAGGAAAGGACTGGGAGGGATAGAAAAGGGATGGAGAAAGGGGGGCGATAACAGGAGGGGTGTGTAATGGGTGGAGGCCACGGAGCCAGGAGAGTGGCTCCATCTCAGCGCCATCAGTCATAAATCATATTTTCCCGCTGACAGCAGAGAGGAGCTGATTTCCATCCCCGCCCTGGCCCCGATTTGCAGCTTCGGCGCGCCAGGTGGCATCGATTTTGGGGACATTCCCCTCCCTGCTGGGCTGCGCCGGCTCTGGACCCGGAGAGCTGGTGACAGTTTGATGTGGCAAGTTTGGCATGGGATGAGGACAGGCAGCTCCGGAGCGCAGTGTCCCGCGGCGTGGTGCCGGGCGAGTGCCTGCAGCGCCGGGTCTGGCACACGGCGGGTCCTGCCAGCACCACGGCGCTGGCGCTTCGCGGTGTCCCGTCTCGTGGGGTGGCTGGGAAGGCAACGGTACCCTGGCAAAGTGCTCAGCCTCCTGCTCTGCGCGCAGCCCGGAGGCCACGGTGATGGGCTCAGGGAATGGCGGGGCTCCTCTCTCAAGCTTCTGGCCGGGACCAGCTCTGGAGTCGGGTCTGTCCCTGAGATGGCAGAGGGAAATCCCATCTATGCCCCACGAGCAGCCCCCACTGTTCCATTGGCCAGGGCAGCCCCTCCATGTCTGGCAGCTCCGGGCGTCCCCGCCGCGGCACAGCCTGCGTCTGCCCTGCTCCCAGCTCCTGCCCGCCCGACCAAGTGCTGCCTTATGGGATCCAGATGCTGGAGGAGGACGGCGAGTTCACTTCATGCAGCCGAGACGAGCCAGAGAAAGACCCGGGCGTGTGATGAGAGATTTGTGCCACCACTTCTGAGCCGTCCTCGGGCAGCTGGAAGAGAGAAGCACCCGCGCTTGGCCAGGGCACAAACCCCCTCGCGCTGCTGTAAATCTGCCTTGTGTGTCTGCTGCGCTCTCCAGACGGTCGGCGTTCGTGCCGTGCCCTCTCCGTGGTGGGTGGCAACTGTCTGGAGATCAGAGCCAAAAAACAGAGCCGGGCAGGAAAAGAGCTGGAGCCTTCAGAAAGGATTGGTGACACCAGCCCTGGCACACACCACACCGGCCGGTCACTGTCCCTACACCCCTCATGCGGGGACAGTGGCACTGGACACCCTGTGTCACCCAGCTGGGGGTGAGCAGAGCACATAGTGGGCACAGGAGTAGAAGTGGAGGCAAAGCTGCAGGTTTTTGTGCAGCTGTCCCACTCCTCAGCACAGGCTCCTCTCCCTGTCGGAGCTCATGGCACAGCGGGGCTCATCCTGTGTCCCTGTTTGGTGACAACACTGTCCCCTTGGCCAGCAGAGCTGGGAGCTGGAGGGTGCTTGGGGCAGCCCCTTGGGTTGTGCAGAGATTTGGGTCCCAAGGCCCTACCGCGGTTGTGCTGCCTCGACCGGGAGCATCCCCAGGGAGAGCATCCCCACCTACACACGGCCACCCCACCTCCCACCGTACCCAAACCCTCCTGGGGACCCTGCTGGGTCCCGCACAAGCCCGCGGTGGTGGGCAACACCAGCTGGTCCAGAGGGAGGCATGGCCCCGCACCGCGGCAGAGCCCGGCATCACCGCAGCATCACTTTGGGGTGCTGGTGCAGCCACCATCCAGCTCCAACACTCCCAGTCCTCTCTCAGAGAGAAGCTGGGGGATCTCCAGGCAGCCCCCCCACTTTGGTTGAGGTGGCCCCAGCCCATTCCTGGACATTTGGGGGGTATCAAGGTTTAAAGTCCAGCCATGGGAGCCGAGGGGACAATGTATCAGTGTTCCTGGCCCCCCCGCAGGCTCACGCTTCTGTTTGGTGACCTGGAGGGGGGCTCTGGGGTCCCCCAAATCAAGAAGCGGGTCCTGTGCTAACAGCCGGGGGAAGATGCAAGATCCACAACCCATGGAGGGGACTCAGGATGGATCCTGCTGCCCAGCAGATGAGTGAGCCCTCCTTTTCTCCTCCTTTTCTTCTCTTCCAGAGAAAACGGAACCCAAAAATAAAGGCAAAAAGCGGCAGAAGAAGCTGAAGACAGAACCGCACGTGGGTACCTAGCGAAACCAGCACAAGAGCCGGGGAATCGCAGTGGGAGCCAGTTGGGAGCTATCTGTGCCACTGGATGGTGGCATGGAGAGGTCCCAACCAGCTCCCACCATGCTACCCCGGCCACATTGCCCTTGTTTTTCCATCCACAAAAAAAATTGCACAATTTTCTCCCCCTTCCTCTCCCATTTTCTTTTGAGACAATTTATGGCCTGTAAAACATTTCCTTTTCAGAAAATCTAATTTGCAGTGTCCAAAGCGATGCCTCGGGGCTCGGGGAGGGGGTGGCTTCTTGTATTTGTTATTTTTTCCGTCTCCCCCAGCCTTCTGAGTCCCTTCCCTTGCTCCAGATGGGTGAGATGGGAGTTGGTCCCTGGGGTTGGACCCCATCTCTGCTTGGGTACCATCCCCCAGGGCTGAGAGATGCTCTGTCCCCATGGGGCCCCATTTGCACAGGGGTGCTGGGGTGCACAGGGTGCCACCGAGCTGCTCTGGGTGCTGGATAAGGTTCCCCATCCTCAGCCACTGTCACAAAGAGCAGTGGGACCCCCAGAGTTGACACCCCATTGGGGATGATGACATCGGTCATGGTAGCCCAGCCTGGTGCTCAATGGCACAACCATGTGCCAAATCCTGCCATCCTCAGGCTCACAGCAGGGCTGGAGGAGCTTCTCTCCCCACCTGGATGTGGGCGCAGGGAGTTGGGGTGGCTCTGGCCGGGTTTGGTCCAGGATAGGGGGTGCACACACTGCAGCTGCTGGAGCCCGGGCAGGGGATGCTGCTGCCTCCTGCATCCCCTGGCCAGGGCCCACTGCAGCCCCTCCTAAATATCACCTGGGGCAAATTGCTGCCCCAGCCACAGGCATCTCTGCATTTGGGGGTATTCTGGGGTCAGACCCCCTGTCCCTGCAGCAGGCACAGGGAGGCCAGGTCAGTGGGGGTTGTCGGGGCTGCACAGACCCTGCAGGGCAAGAGTGCTGGCGCTGACACGAAGCTGCCGCAGCAGCTCCTCCATTCACTTAATACCAAATAAATGTATTAAAACTCCAGCATCCCTCTCGCCTCCCTGTTTTCCTCATGTCCATGAGGCACTGCCGGAAGGGGACAGGGACACTGTCTGTGGCCATGGCACCACCTCCACATCCCCCTGTGCGGCACTGGGCACGGCAGCCCGGCTCTGCGCTGGCTCATGGCACTGCCGGGGGTGCAGGAGCAGCTGAGCCCCCCCCGATCTCCCCCACACCCAGCTGTCCCCAGCCCTTGAAGGGGACAGGAACAGCGGCCACCAGCATCGGTCCCCTCCACCCCACAACCTACAACCTGTGCTCCGTGCGTGGCTCCCAGCGCGGGGGGGTCAGCCTGCCTGGCCCCCTGGTACCAGAGGAGTCTGGGGAAAGGTTTTAATGTTTTTATTTAAAGCATCACCAGCATTGCTTGGTGGCTGAGCCAGCAGCCGGAGTGAGTGGCAAGCACGTCACCAGGGCTGCGGGTACCCCAGGCTGGGCTCTGCCACCGGGAAGCACTGAGAGGCTCGTTTGGCCGGTTGCTAATTGAATGAGAACACTGGGCATCACTGGGCCACGATGGCAGCAGCAGCTGGACCCAGCCACGTAATTGAAGGCACAGCCATACAGGGACACGTGTCCCGCATCCTCTCCTGACACACAGCCCAAGCCCAGGGAACCCCGCTCTGCCACACCAGCTTGTCCGCCCCGCCGTGGTTGTCCCCTCTTGGGGGCCCAGCCTGGATCTACCCCAGCACGCTGGCAGCCGCCGTGATCCCTGGCTGGTGACACACAGCCGTCCCAAGCCCCAGCCGCCCCCAGCCCAGGAACTGGGCGTCCCGAGCCCTGCGCAGGGTCTGGCTGGGACGCAGCCCCTGTCCTGGTCCCCACGGGCTCGTTCCGTGGCTGGAGAAGCCAAACCCAGGCCTGGCTCCCGCCAGCGTTATAAATAGCCAGGAGTGGGGCGGGAGCTCTGCTGCCTCGGGGGGTGTCCCAGGGGCAATGTGTCCCAGGGGGTGCTGCTTGGGGGGTGCTGGGGCTGGGGGGTGGGAGGGCTCGGTGCTGGTGTGGGCAGCTCGTCTCCGCTGCCCCGGGTGGTGCAATGAGCTGTGCAGAGAACGGCCGAGGGGTGCAGCCGGGGGGGCACGGGGGCTGCGTGTGTGTGTGCGAGAATTTATAGATCACGTGTGAAACTTGATCTCCCCACAGTGGGCCTGGAGGAGAGAAAAAAGATAGAAGTATTGTTTTTAAATACTTTTTTCCTTTGTTTTTCTTTTTCTTTTTTTTTTTTCCTTTCCCCTCTCCCCCTGCGAGGGCCGTGGCCGCCTGGTGATAAAAGGCCGGGGCGGCCAGAGCCGGCTCAGAGGGAGGAAATGCCGAAATCGCAGCATTTTGACTTGGCGGCGAGAACCCACTGACCCATCCCGGCATAGAGCAGCATCGCGGCCACCCGGGAGGTGCCAGCGCATCCCCAGCCACAGCACCTGGCTGTCACCCCCCCGGCACCGCGGGGACCCCTGCGCCATGCGGGCGCTCAGCATCAGCCTTGTGGCCTTGACCTTGGCCACGACGGTTCCGCGCACAGCCGGAGCCCAGCGCCGGGCGCTGGAGGGGAGCGGCCGCCGGCGCTACCACCGGGTGCAGCACGGGCACTGCAGCTACACCTTCGTGCTGCCCGAGGCCGACCCCCCGCCCTGCCCGGGCCCCCCCAGCCCCGCCAACGCGCTGCTGCAGCGGGACTCACCGGCCAGTGCCGCCGTCACCGGCCACGGGGCCACCCAGCGCCTGCAGCACCTGGAGAGGATCCTGGAGAACAGCACCCAGTGGCTGCTGAAGGTAGGGTGCGGGGCGGGGGGGAACAGGGGACTGTCCCCAGCACCCGAGTGTGCAGCATCCCCATACCAGGTTCCCACTTCGGCTCTGCAGAGCTGAGTGCCGGGGGGTTTGTGCCCCCCAAGTCAGCAGCACTGCGGCCGGACTGTGTGTCCTCTGCAGCTTTGCACCCCAGGCCTGATCCTGGCCCATCTGCACCAGGCGCAGTATCAGCGGAGGGGATGGGTGCTGTGGGTGCTGCGGGCGCTGCAGCTCACTGGTGCTTGCGGCTGCAGTGGTGTCCTCTGCCATCCCCGCTATGACTGTCCCACTGCGGCTCCTCCCGGTCCCAGCGGGGCTGTGCCAGGCAGACCTTGGGGCTCAGCATCCCCCATTCTGGGTCAGGATGCGGTTTTGCTGGAAAGCTCCTGGGGAGGGTTTTGGCAAGTGGCAGAGCGAGGGACCTAAGGGCAGGGGCCACCGAAACCTCTCCAGCTTCATTGTTTTCCCATTCCTGGGCTTTGTGAAAGCTCCAGGCACTTTGAGTGGGACCCGTAGCTCCCGGGCAGCCCCACGGCACATGGGCCAGTGGGAGGGTGCAGGATGCAGACAGTGGGTGCTGCAGCAGAAGGGCTGCATGCCCAGGGGGGTGTCCCCCACCCCAGCTCTCCCCATCCCCACCGCCCACGGCAGGAAGAACCGTTTCCTTCCCGAGGGCTCGAGCTGCAGCCCCCATCTGCCGAGTGTGGCCGCCTGCGTCAGACCCAGGAATAGCTCCCGGACGCCTCGTCCCAGGAGACACCTCCCCGGGGGGCTGTAAACCCCACAGCCTGGTGAGGCAGTGGCACCAAGCCCCTGGTGTTGATAAGAGGGCAAGTGGCTCGTCCCCAGCTGTCACTGAGCCTCTAGCCGAGCGGTATCACCAGCACAGTAGCAGGCATGTCCTGGCGGTGTCCCACCGGGGTGCAACGGGACCCGCATGTCTCTGCGCCCCAATTTCCTCCATGGTGTCCCCAGCTGAGCAGGGCCAGCAGTGCTGTGACATGGTGTGTGCCAAGTCCCCATAGTGCTAAACACACCCACCTCATCCCATCCCACCTCATCCCA